>CM043015.1:169425172-169520841 GCA_023690525.1 Holotrichia oblita | reverse complement strand
TGAGAACCTTAGACACTCTCCATAGAAAGCAGGGCATCATCCTTTAGCGTAATAAGAATAGAGTTATGATCTGAGAATAACGTATTCAGGCTCTGGACCTACACACCGATTCACAACTACTTGCAAACAGAAATATTAAAGATATTTGGACGAACAATGGGTAGGAAGAAGAGGAGCAAGAAGGATTTTGTTTGTTTTGTGATCACAAAGTGTATTCTTCGACTGTGTTCTATTTAGCCTTACATTCATTACTTAAATAATGATAAATAGCATTCTTTTGATAAAAACCGAATACCACTTTGAAATAACGTCTCTTGAAAATTGAAACATTACAATTAATTACAGCTTTAATGTAGAACCTGGTGCGAACTCTGTGAAATAAAGTGTAAACAATATACAATAGTTTCCAATACTGTGATATACATACGTATATAAAGAAACACGATCTACACGCAAATTTTGTAAACGTATACATTATTAGAAGCGATAAAATAGAAACTAGTGAACAACTAGAATAAAACCGATGTGTTTAATATAAATGCTCACTGTTATACAAAAACTAAACTTAAAAGATAAAAATAGATTACGTATTGAATCGTAAGCTGTAAAACTGGATACTAAAACTGTTTATGTAGATACATACATATATATTGGCAAAATTACAATTAAACAGCTTATGGTATATAAAAATTAATTCTTCCTTTAATATTGAACGAATCTTAACTTTCAAATTTGTGATGAATACCATTGAGTCTGAACAAGGCTACAACTAAAGCTTTATATTCTGAATTATTTAGGTGGCATAAGACAATAAATGTGTTTGTTTTCATTTAGCTGACCAAAATATCAACATACATACAGCGTGTTTGAAAAGAGAGAATTGGTTAAATGAAGGAAAGTTTGTGTACTTTGAGATCTGCATTTCATGCTATAAAACAAAAAGCAGAAAAACTGTCCCTATGAACCCCTGAAATAGCCTTATACTTTATACATATTTGTCCTTAGCTAGTTCTTAAGTAGAAAAAGTATAAAACGATTTTCTATAAAATCATGACTACAAAAGTTATAAAGAAAATCATTTTTGTGTATATGTATATATTATATATTTGCTAAAGGAATAACCGTTGTCATTTTATACTTTACTTTACCGTTCAAATAGCTTGAAACAGACTGTATTTAAAAATATATAATAAATTCTTATTTTACTACAAATACTTGAAACTTAAACTTGATTTCCTACTTCATAGAAAAATTGTTGTAAAGTTTATGTTTGGGGGGAAATATCTTTCACTTTCGTAAGTGCAACGTAATTAACTTGTCCTTGTCGATAATTTTTTAAACAGTAGTGAACCTATTATATACAATGCATATACGTTCATATGTGGGCGTGATGTGCATAGAAGAGGATGCACATAGAAGTGACTCGATACGGCCACACCGCACATGCATAGCGACTCTACGGTTGGGCCGATGCAGTTTGCGATTCTAAATGACGTAAGCAAAATCGGTGCATTTAGCTATCAGGATAAATAGAAAGCAGCCAGTTTCAAGACAAGCGCAGTTGTCAGTGTGAGGATATTTTTGTACTGGATGCATGTTGCAATTGTGCTATGCAGATGATAACAGCAGTCTTTGTTGAAGAGGTCTGTGTGTGAAGTTCTACTAGCGTGCATTTTAAACTAAAATATCCATTTTTGCTCGCAACATGTAAGAAAAAAATTGCTCAAGGCTATTTGTATGCATTTTACGACGATTAATTAGATTCATATTTCTGAAATAACTGTTTCGTGTAGTTACGAAATCAAATTAGTTCACCTATTTATATCACCCAATTGTCCTCTAAATAACATTTATTTTAATAAAATTCTACACAAGTCGTTGACTACGATGTTATTGTCAATGTGATATTTATAAACAACGTCGTTAAATATAATGATACACCCTTTATCTAAAGCTGACGATTGCATTTTGCATTAAATTTGGCAGTGCGTGACTGTCATAAGTTTTATTTAATAATTAGTTAGTTACTAGGAAGGTTTAATTTTGCAGAACTTATGTACGAGAACTGAAATTTTAATGCAATAAATTATGCATCTTTTACTTTCATGTGAACAAAAACACTTAATAATCATCTAAATACTCTTCATATTACGCTCTTTTTTATATTTACATAAATTGTTCCATCCACTAAAATTTTGGCAAATTCTAAGACTTGTTTATTGCTTTCAAATTCATCACAGAATATTATTAATCTCACAAAATTATAACTGAAAGCCGTAAAACAGTAGGTTTAAATGACGTAAAAGTTTTATTTTTATCCAATTCCATAATCTACTTCCTCTATACAAGAAAATGCGATATAGCATCTTAATTATTAGACATTCTCAGTGAATACAGTTTTAATGTTTAAATATTGATTAGAAAGGTCCTGCAGGTTTCAATCCTAAGACAAACTAATTCTAATCTCCTGGCGTTAATAATCGTGTTCTACATGCTGAAACCTTGACCACGTTGAACCTGCAGTTACAAAAAATATACTCAGCAGTCTCTAAACTAAGTTTGTCCATATTTTCTGCAATGGTATTTAGATAACAATGGCCAGTTAGAATGTCCGTACGTGCCCGCAACTCTGGATTTTTGACGAAGTAGCTTCTTGTTGGTATTTGGCAACGCCGAAAGTCCCTACCCGGTGATACGATTTTTTCAGCCATTATTTGTGAATCTATTATTGTTATACAGCTGTTGTAGCTTGACTGTATAGACGAAATTTGTTCGTACACCCTAACCTCTTATGCTTGTTTGTAGTGTAAGATGATCGTAGGATTTTTGAGAAAAATGGTGTTCGGACCTCTCTCTCTTTCTCTCGACCTCGTAACTAAGAAAGAGTACTAAATTTATCAGCATTTTCTACTAAGTTTAATAATTTTAATATGTTTAATGCAACAGTTAATCAATTAAAGTAATATATCCACAAATGGACTACGTTGATATGTTGCATAGAAGCACCACAAGTTACTACTCTTTGTATACTACACTTTCTTACTCTACACTCAAATTTAGTAAATGTCTCGATACTCTACCATAATTACAGGCGAAGTCTCAGAGCTGAACCTCATTGTTGAGTAGGCAGCAATGTTGGCCCGATCTATCGTCCGTTCAGTTTTAATTAATATATCATCACATTTCTAAATTCACATAGTACTTTATACGTTTCTATCATAGTAGTATTTTACAGTACAGTAGTTTTCTTTAATCTTTCCTTTATTTCTTCAGCAACTTTGGATTGTAGCAGTTTATCTCGTTAAGGATCGAATTTTAGTTCTTACTGCCAGTTCTGCTGGGGAATGTTCCAAGCCCGGAACGACCTTCGTTTCATAATTTAGTAGAATCAGCACCAAATCAGTTCTACCCGCGTTATTTTTGCTTAGTGTTTTTTCTTGTTATAACAACTGCACCTTCAGCAAGGCTATTGGATTTTTGGTTATAGTGGACTGCAGGTCACTGTATCGAACATTCAGGCATGGTCGAATTCTTTAAGTTTGCTGCTGGTAAATAGCAAATGATCGGCTATTAGAATTCCTGGAATGTAAGAATTGACTTTTAGATGTCTGTGCATCTTATGACTTGTACAACAGCCAACCAACACCAAATATGTTTTATTGCCACAGTCACTGATATACGTACATTTTTAGCCATGGTATAATCAAACTAAATTAAATCAAAGTAAGCCTTAAAAATATTAAATTCAGTAAATCTTTTCTACTCACTACTTAGATTAAATGTTGTGTTATCTAGGCACTTACACGATAACGCATCGAAATAAATTATTAATCGCCTGAATTTTTATATTTGAAAGTAACCTACTAAACCTACACCACAAATAAACAAGTACGAACTTTTAATACAGATACGGAGAAACTTTTAATACACAAAAAAGTTAAGGCAAGTTATACAGCGTATTGTTTTATAGCATTTACCGCTAACGCACAGTCATCAAAACAAGACCTTCAATATTTGTAATAGGAAATTTTTTATTCTAGTATTAGTATATACAAATCTGAAGATTCGATATTAAAAAGTGTCCCAGTCGCGGATAATAACGAGATGATTCAAAATCTATATATTTCACATCGCAACACCGTATTTTTATCTGCATAGCCAATATGAATCTACTCTCTTTCTCTACTATTTTTTAACATTTTATACTAAAATTCAACAGTGACGTTTGTACTTTATTTAACAAAAAATTACGTTGAACTGTTCAAATAGGTACAAATATGACTAACAACAATAAATTTCGAAAAGTGTACGGTGTACGTTAATGTAAACAGAAATATCACTAGCATATAATATTTAAGAAATTGTTATTCAAACAACTATAGGTAAAAATAAGTATAATTACCAATCAAAATGCAGTGTTCCTGGTGCTGTGGCATTTTATGACACATTCACATATCAGATATATAATATATTCGGCAAACAGAAGTAGCAATTCTGGCGCCAATAGATTAAATAGTGATATGACATCGGAACTTATTTTGCAATTTGATACTTATATCTACTATTAAAAAATCCTACGATATTAAGTAGTGCTTTTCTATGAGCTCGTAGTTGGACATACTATATAGAACGCTGCCTTTAAGACGCGATGAGCTTATTATTCGGATTAGAATTTTAGTTGGTGGTAAGTTTACTTTTCGATAAAATTTCACTATGGAAAGGAATTCAATTTTTTGTTTGCCAGATGTTTACAAAGACTATATGGACAAGCGTTCTTTAGTCACGTTTTTTTGCTCTTAATTTACATAATCTATGTCTTATATCTAGCTGATGCTTTGTACAAAGTCATCTTACATTATGAATTAAATACCGATATCAAAAAAAGCAAATGCCTGACAGTTGCTGTGCACTACTTGTCCGTTCTTATGTTTGTCAGGTTACGCGGTTTCGTGCATACACCTAAATGATAGTGCCTAAACATGTTGTGTCAGTAACTTTATTTTTAGACACTGTTCTTGAGAGGTTAATGGCAAAAACTAAATCCATTGAGGCAATTTTATTATAACTAATAAAATGCATTTATTGTTAAACACCTTTAATACATTCTTTAAACATTCTTGCATTTAGCAGATTTAATTAAGAGTAGGATATTCAAACACTTAATTGCTTATTTTGGGTACTACCTGCCAAATCTACGATGAATACCCCTTATATCTTAACTCCAATCGATTTTTAAACTCATTGGCGACATCGCTCTGCCATTTCATTTTTTGTGTGTTAAAAATTAAAATGCTACTGATAATCAGTTGCAACCGTCGATAATATGTCTGATATGTCATATATTGAAGTTTTTTCAGTGTTTAATTGTTGAAGATAAATTTATTCTAATGTGGCTTATTTACAAAGAAATATCGTCAACCCAAAAATTTAGATCGATTAAACTTTACAGACAGAATTCTAAGTGTTACAGTTTCATTTCTACCAATTAGAAACATGCTACTGTTGGCGCTATTTACCAGCTCTAATTTATATGCTATTGTAGCCCTGTAGCTACAGCATTTACACAGTTTAAGGTTAATGCTATAATAGTACAGGATATGCCACGATGAGGTTCTGTTAAAAAGTACATATAGGTATAGAGCAGTAATACGAATTGCGATTTGAAGTTTTGCAAGCAGTAATTTCGTATTATATGCTTTTTCTATTTAAAATAGTTTTAGTTTTCTACTTCTCCAGATTATACCGGTAATGCGTACCTATCAACTTCCTTATTCCTAATGGAATTACCTAATTTTTACTATTGCTTTGTATTGCCCCGATAATTCCAATACTACTCTGTCTAATCAACCTTACCTCTAACATTAACCCTCTTTGAATGATGTTATTTTTGCAAAAAAATGGAGAGGTGCAGCTTCTTACTATCACGCCATTGTTAAAAAAAATAGTGCTCTTTGTTGTATCAATGCAAAACTTTACACAGAACACTGTCTGGTGTTCAGAAAAAAGAACTTTTTAGTACTAGTGCGTTCAAAATTAGGGGAAGTATATACTTACTTCTCAATTCAATGTGACAACTTTAGAATTTGTAGAATCGATTAAGCTATGGAAATTTTTAGCAGAACCAAAGTTATTGCCAAGGTAGAAGCTTGTTTTGAGAAAATTTTATATTTGGGGTGATTCCTGATTTCATTTTTATAATACTGTCTAAACAAAGATTACAAATTAGGTAAACATTACTGGGCAACAACTTTGAAATAGACACACGAGCTTGAGTATTTCACTAAAAGAAATAGGCTTTTACGTTCAGATTGTTTAAAAATTAGCCGCCCCCTCTTGTCGATACTTTCTAAAACAAAAGTCTACTATACTTCCTGCATTAGTTTTCCACGAGCGGTTATAAAGTTTTCTCCAGTGCAGGGGAAGACATTACTTTTGAAACAGCCTGTACGAGTTACAATTCAATTTTGTATTCAAACTGTGCAGTATTCTAGACTGCATAATGGTAACGAACATGGTTTTATTTATAACCCCAGACATATTCTGGTCACTCCATATGATTTGTAGGTAGAGGTCGCTGAACTATTATGGAGGAGTACTGCAATTAATGAAACAAATAAACCTTTGTTGATGTAATCTTACTTGTAGAAATAAGATAAAAATATCATTATACATAGTATATCTGGACTACAGTTTCGTGAACATATCTTCCCAAAATGCAATTATATTTCAGCCTCACTCTATCTCCTTACAGAACTTTAGAAACATCTCTAAGACATTTCTTCATCAAAACTATAAATTTGTATCCACAAAACAAGATGTTGGAGAGAGCATAGCATATTTTAAATAAGTAACCATTCTATAGTTTAATATGCATTCTTTGTAGAGAGCGAGAGTAGATTATGAAGAACTCTTTTTAATTAATTGACTAGTAACCTACGAACTAACTAGTTCTGCATCTTTAAACGTTGATACTACCCAATCATGCAATGTTATTTATGTCTCGGTAATCAAGCTTATTGATCTGTAAAGCGGTGCACCGTTCTAGTATGATTGCTTCTTGGATACGGCTTTTAATGAGAGAAGTTTAATATTTTAAAAAGAATGACGTTTTTAAGTATTGTATTTAAAAAATTGATAATTGCATCAAAGAAAGGAACTATTACTACTTAGACAGATATGCAAATGAATTATTTACTCCAGCCTCAATCCTAGACCTCAACCACGATAAAGTAAATAATAGTGCTCCTAATTTTGAACATAGGTACTTTACAATAGCACTAAAAAGTATAAGTACCTAGCTATTTAAAAGTACTAAGATATTTACTTTTTTGAATGCTAAGTTTGGAAATTTTTCTGTACATCCGGTATTGTTTTGTAAGGTTTCTAATAATAATAATAACGTCCAATAATATCCAACGCAAAAACTTATTACAGGACACATAAAAGAATACATACATTTAATACATAAAAATATAAAACAAAAAATAAAATAAATACAAAACATACATCTAAGATAATTGGTTGATTGAATTATAGAAGATATTTCCATAGCGCAAATCAGCAGCACGAGTCATGGTAGTTAGGGGCAAACTCTGCAGCATGTTGGTTCTAGGAAAGGACAAGGCAAAAGTAGGAGAGGAGCGGGAAGATGCACGAGGAACAAAAAAATTAATGCAGGATAGTAAATGAGGGGAGTCAATGATACCATGCACAAGTTTCCACATAAATCTGGCTCCATGAATCTCACGACGGTGTTCCAGCGATTGCACACCATGTCTGTCCAGCAGTTCACCATAATTTATATTGCGATCCAGATAATTGCTATCAATTTTATAAGATATTTTCAAAAACGACGTTGTAACTTTTCAATCGTTAATTGAAGGCAAATATAAGGAGGGGACCAAACAATTGATGCGTATTCAAGCTTACTAACAACAAAGCTAAAAACAATATTTTGGAGAGAGAGAGAGAGGATTATTAAATAATTTACACGTCCTTAAGACAAAACCCAACCAATACCTTTCCCAAAATAATACCTTTCATACAAAACAGTTTCGTAAATAGTTATCTAACATTGAAGATGCACATGCATTATTTTTTAGGAATATACTTGTATGTAATGTCATGCAGTTGTCAATTTTTGCAAAAAATAAAATAACTCAAAATAAACTAATGTTAGAGGAAAAGTTTATTAAGCAAAATAATAAGTATTGCAATTGTTTCAACAATGCAAATCGACAAGAGAAATTAAATAATTCTATTTAAAATATATATACATAGTTGTAACCGGAAAGAAACGGAAATACAAAATTATTTCAAATCGAAAGAACTATGCCCAAAAGTATTACGGGAATCTCCAATAGCAATTCTTATTAAATTAATTTAACCAAATCTGGTTGTGACATACCCTATATAATAAATGTAGTACAAGCAAATTAGTGAAAATGGATGCAATTGCGGTGCAAGTAGAATAATAATATGGAGTCCATGGACGTGGGCATGCCAAACTACCTAGTTGTGCTTATACTGTTTGTTTACCATCCTATATAAAAATTTCGAATATCTAAATAAAAAATGAATGAGTATGCCTAGAGCATTATAGTTAAAAATACATTACTGTTGTGACTTCTGTCGTATATTTTATAGCGATTAAGTATAAATCTAGGGCGCTTAGGTTTATATTTATCACAGAACTAATGGACGAAATACTTTATGGTTAGTTCAATTATTTATCCAAATGTAATTTACTTCTCACAGACATTCACCATCTATTTTGGTAAATTTTATAGTTTACAAGCTTTATTGCTTAACGCAAACAAACAACATTTATTTTCACATAAAAATCTTCTCTTGGATTTTGGAACTACATTAATTAATCCATTATACTCTAGTGTTTTTACGGAAATAAAATAATTTCTGCATCTCTAACGACGCACTTTTATTCTATAGTGACGCAAATGCAATATTATAGATTATTATTAAATTATAGTTTACTGTTAATTTTTCAGAATAATTGAAAAAAATAATTGAACACATATTTAGCTGACTACAGTAATTTTGGTTCAAGACTTTTCAACGGCTTCAACGAGAGCGAACATTTCGAAAACAAATTACTTATAATACGTATGCATACGAAAAACATTTAACATAAACATTGCGTAGAAAATGTTAACTTTGTGATGGATTCTGTGTTTGTAATTTAAAAATAGCACTTTCGTCGAATTCTGTTAGAAATGTAAATATGGAACCGTGTAATAATGTGATAATTTTACGTTAACATCAGACAATATCAAGTACATTTGTGCAGACGTGTAATGCAGGTTAGCGTATTATACAATCTTATCTTTTCTATTATTAAGTAAATATTTAAATAACTTTATACAAATATTGAAAGGTAAGCATATAAATAAATATGTTTAGTTACTTGTGCAATTTATTCCCATGCCCTAGTTTTTTTCAAACTTAGAAATAAATAAAAGGAAATAAAAACAAAAAACATGTAATTTTTAATGTTTTACGATTACGAAATATAACACATTACACATTTGGAGGTGTAAAGTACGACTTTTTCATTCAAAGACTACTATACTTCAGACATCCTTTCTTCGAATCTGGCAAATTGTCAGGAATTTCACGTGACTGTTAGCCACTGTACTAATAATATTTCGCTAAGCAAGAACACCAGAAAAATCCAAAAATACTCTTTCACTATTTATTTGGATTACAGCATGTTTACTTGCATTGTAGGAAGTGAGCGTTCGATAGCGGTAATAATGTTGAATCTTTGATGAATATTTGCGTGTCGATTACTCCGTCTGTAAAAGAGTGGAAGCAACGCGAAGTAATTGATGTTACTGAAAGCAGATTGTAGAAAGATTGGCGCTTCCTGTAGTTGAAGGGACAAAATGACATTGAACGTTTTCCAATTAATTTTATCCATTGGCACCATAGAAATATTAAACTAAATAAATTTGGCGAACAAAAGCACTCGAGCAACATTTTTAAATACTAGACAACACTTTTCTCGGGCATTTTTGGTGAATTGTTTAATGGAAAACTAAACTATTCGATAATTGCGAAACGGTACTAATTAGTAAATTTCAATTTCTTAAATAACGCAAGTAAGTAAAATAACTCTTGGCTAGTATACTATTGAATTAATTTCCAACTAAAGATTTTCTCTAATCTTTTCCGTTTTATGTTACAATTTAGTAAAAATGAATTGCTGTAACATACATACAAGAAACAACCAATTTTCAATAAGCTACGTCCAAACTCATTTGTCAGTCAACGATTTCTAAACCTCTAAAGAATGTTAAATTGTTGCGCTAACGTATGTTTCACTTTTGGGAATTTTTTCATACTCAACTTAAGATTCTATTATGAGTTGCAAACAAGTTGGCACTGTTCAAAATTATTTGTTCCTAAGTTATACTACTATTACGCGAAATAATAGCGTCAAATATTTTATTAAAATATTTTGCACGCTGAAATCGTCAAAAGTGTTTATCACCTTATTAAATAGCTGGTCAAAAATGAAATTGTAAATATTTTTCCAAATTAAAATGTTTCTATATATAAAGTACATACCTATTCAATTTAAAATGAAACACTCTGAATAACTCTGAAAGGAAGTATCTCATACAATTATGCCGTAATAAATCAACTTTTATCCTTAGAGGAGCATCTTTTAACAATCATCGCTAATAATATTACCCCTTTCCCTACAGAACTACCCGTTCAAAATTTTCAAATGGAAATATGGATGGTGTGATACATATTTTGAAGAGTATTTTGGCCGTGATTCATTTTTTATCTGTGGTGGATCCAGCTGCAGTGGTTTCCAAGCTGCTTATTGAATGAACTATGCGACTCTTGCTGTGTATTTTTGTAGACGTTATTACGACATTATCTCACCGCGTCGTAAGTTAATTGGTACAGAGTTGTACACCTTCGAAATCCTATAAGTAAATCGCCTCTTAAATAATTCAAGCCTATGCAGAGGAGGCGTCAAGGCGCCCTTGTACTAACATTAATAGTGTGAACATCTGTCCTGACACGAATTCTGTTATAGACATATACAGGCTTCCCCGTGACGACAATTGAATGGTATAAAGTGGCGCATGCAAGAGTCTCTTATTTTCCATGTTAAGCCACCCCACTTCACGAAGCTTATGTGATATATGTTCTCTACGCCTGATACCGAAAATCAGTCGCAGACAGGAATTTTGAATTTTGTGTAATCGATATGTATCAGCCGCAGAAATACGTGAACTATACAATGAATCGCAATAATTAGCACGGGAGAGGACGAGCGCCTTACAAAGTAGCTTCTTAGTCTTTACATTTAAAAACATTCTGCTAGCATATACTGCCCTTAGTGCAGCATAAGACCTCTACAAACACGCTGACGTGTTCATAAAATTTCAGCTCATCGTCAAGCACAACTCTAAGGTTTCTGACACTACGCTGTAAATCAACGAGGTTACAATCTACAGTAATATTAATTTTATCGCGATAAGACGTATCTAAATTATTTCTTCTCGGGCCAAATAAGATTAAGTTAGACTTAGTGGGATTCAGGCAAAGTGAATGAGCTTTAGAAGTAAGAACTAGTTGTTCTATATCATGATTAAGCTTGTTACAAGCATCCTCAACGGTATTAGGGAAAAAAGAATAGTAAAGTTGTGTGTCATCAGCATAAAAATGACACCTACTAAATTTCAAATAGTTGATGAAGGTAGATGTGTATATTGGGTACAGGAGTGGACCCAGGATTGAACCCTGCGGTAGACCGCACACAATTGGAAGAAATGAGGATACCCGCCCATCAATGACCACGCGCTGTGTTCTGCCACAGAGATAATTATATAAAAATGTATATAACAGTGAAGCATTAGAACTTAGTCAATGTATTGAAGAATGGATAACATCATTGTATGATTAAGCGTATCAAAAGCCTTGGAGTAATCGATCAGACACATGAGCGTTAATTTGCTCTCATCCAAACCCTAAGAATATCATCAACAATGTTGATCAATGCCGTAGCACAACTGAAATTCTTCCTGAAGCCAGATTGCACCGCAGGAAGTACATTGTTATTAGTTACGTAATCTTTGAGTTGAGATTCAATAATTGTTTCAGCGACTTTAGACAGAACTGGCAATATGCTGATTGGCCGTAGATCACCGTACCCCCGAACAGAAGGATTTTTAGGCAAGGGAATCACTAAAGATCCTTTCCAACAGTCAGGAAATTCACACTTTTCCAAAGATGTATTTATTATATGCGTTATATAGGGCAAAATATGCGGACAGCACAGTTGCAGTTGTTCTAATAAGCATTTTCTCACGTCTAATTGCCTCTATGGTCATATTTCTAAGAGATTTATAGTAATCCTCGTTTGCCGGAGATTGATTTGTTTTGAAAGACTGGTAAGCGCGGTCTCGTAAATTCCGCATAATTTTAATAGTGTCAGTTAACCACGGTGCCGGTGCTCGAGTAAAACGCGAATTTATTAAGGGAATATGGAGATTCATAATGGCGATTAGCTGTTCAGTCAGGAAATCGGCCTTACTATTAACATCCTCCATATCGTATATTAAATAAAACGGTATCCTGTATAGATCTGCCAGGAATAAGTTATTGTCGAAATGTTTAAAACTTCTATAAGTACGAGATAGCTGTTTAGGTTTTGCTTCTTCCAATTTTAGAGCACAGTAAATCATCAGATGATCGGAAAAGTGAACATTGACCACACCTTTATCGTCCACCAAATTTACGTTTGAGGTGAAAATTAAGTCAATCAACGTGGAGCTGGAAGCTGTGATACGTGTAGGTACATAGACTATTTGCATTAACCCGAAAGAGGACATCACATTCGCTAGCTGCGAAGCTTGCATACTTTCGAATGTGGTCATATCAATGTTAAGGTCTCCAAGCAAAACTACTTTATCAGACAGATGAAATAAATTAGATAACGTATTTTCAACTTCGTCAAGGAAAACACTGCAGTTGAACTGTGGGGGCTTATAAACAACAACAATCAAAATTTGTTTCCCATTAAAGTTAACCAACACCCACAGCTGTTCAATCAAATCACTAGTCTTCAGAATTTTGTAAGGTAAATCATGCTTAAAATACATAGCGCAACATACATTTAATGCCAACTTTTTATCAGTCATTATATAAATCGCCCAATAAAAAAATATATAAAATATTTACAACATTCCACCGCATTTACTTACACTACAGCAATGTTCACATATTTACATCTAAATATTTTATCACAAAATGGAAAATTTTGTAATTATATGTTATTATATATGCATCTTTCGACTTCTCCATGTAAACATTCGTTGGGCCGTTAAAAAAATATAAGCTTGGCTAGTCAAACGTACCAACCTAAGTACAAAACGATTTATTAAATCAGTCTACAATATTTTTCTCGGCTCACGTATGCAGATTGAGCGTCTTACATTTCGTAAACCACGTTCTGTTCGAAATATATTCGGGAATTAGTCAGTACGACATTTGGTGTAAAACAGCAATTGTACTTTTAGGAAACGATATATGAATTGCTCATATTGAGTTCATCTCACCACAATAACAATATCTTAGCTATTTGCACGTTTATAAAAGAACAGAAGTAAAGGCTTATTGCTTTCCAATAAAAACCAAAGAAAATATTTTTAAATTAATTATCTGACCGGTAAAAGTAAGAAAAATAACACTTAATCACTATGACTACTACATGCAAAAAGAACGTGTCACAAATTCTTACTAAATATGTAATTGTTATCCAAATTTGGTATAATTGTTACCGCAGCAATATTTTCTATTTCAATTTCAATCGAGCAACATTATATTATCGAAATATTCAATCCTATTTTTTTAATTAGCTTACACTTCGTTAATAAATAATCCAGTAATAAATCCTTTAGATTTTGTGTATTAGCGGGATTAAATTCCAATTTAGTAGTCTGACATACTGACTGACATATTATATCTATGCGATGCAGATAACGAGCTAAAAATTGGTTGTGTACATATGAGTACATTACACCTATTGCATTAGTGCATTTAGCGCAAAACTTAATTGTGATTATTCGCATATCAGCGGTTATCTTTGTAACGCCAACAGGAGAGGTTGTTTGCTTAGTGTCAGGTTTACTTATAATTTTTAAACTTCAGCAGGCTGGGAACTGAGAATCAACAATGCTCTTGCTTCTTTAGACGAATGCGATACGGAATAAGATAAATGTTAGCATAAACATATTATAAACCCAGCAACCTGTGAATCTATTTAGAATGCACAATATAATATTTAATACACACAACCTACTGTAAAATTTTATCTGCAATTTATTTTAGCTTAGTTATACCATGATATGTTATCACTTTAAGTAACCTTTTTACGTTTAGCTATAAGGAAACTGAAGAACCAGAAAACAGCTTTATAAGCCGCTGCAACTTGCACCCACCACACATAAAAAAATACCGCTGGCAATGATTAGGTAGATTACAATTTGTCTCGAAATAAATGACGTGCCCATATTGAAGTGATTAACGTGGCGTGCTAGTAGCGTTAGCGTGTAACTGAAATTCTATTCGAATTATTTTATAATTTATGTTCATTTAAAAGAATTTGTAATAAAATGAAAAATTAGGAAAACTTAGTTTTTTATTAGGAAGCTACTACTGTATTTCTAAAAGCCGTTTAACTTTACACGTATTAAATCCTTTTTAAGAATTTTTATACCAGTAGGTACAAACACACGTTTATGATGATTGTCTGAATTTAAGATGCAAGATAATATATAATGCATAAAAATGTGTAATGTATACAAATTTAGCATTTGGTACTAAATAAGTTTAGTAAAAGCAATCACTTAAAGAACAGACACTCAAGGAAGAAGTGATTGCTACTTCAGTTGTGAATAACAGTGTTTACAGCATTCATTTTACAGATGAAAGCAATTGCTTTTAAGGTATAAGGATTCAGAAAAGATTTGTGCGATAACAAATCTTTGCAGAGTTCGAAATGAATCGGAAATGTAGCAAAATCAGTAAACAAAAATAATATCGGCATATTCTTCAATGTCGATCTGCATCCTTGACAAAATTTGTTTCTTTTTTTACACTAGCAACTAAGAATACTGGCAAAGTAAATAACAACTATCAACGACTAGTAAATAAGTCTTTTATTTTAAAGCACAACAATTAAATAGATTCAAAAGAAAAAAAGTTGTTTTGCATTTTTTGCTTTCTCGGACACGAATTTTCATTGTTGTTTCCTGTAGTAATACTTTCTGATCACGAAAAATATGGTTTCTGCACATTTTGTTCATAATTCTTTTCTCGATATTGTTCTTATACACAAAAATTTTAGTAGATTACATGTACATAAAGTGATTCGGCCTAATAAAATAATGCTTTGTAATTGTATTTGACTTGCCTGGAAATCTTTTAATTGTATAAATATATACTTTGTTATGAAATCAAATGAGATGAAATTATTTTTAATTACTATTACTATGATATACGTACAATATATCTGAAAATAAAACAGACCAAGAGTCTTTGCCGTTGGAACTCAATACCAAAATAAAGGAATATCGGGGAATCCAGCAAATAAAACCAATTCTTTAAATCGAGTTTTCTATTATATTAATATTGGCTAAAAAATAAAAAACTCGATTTAAAGAATTGGTTTTATTTGCTGATTCCCCGATATTCCTTTATTCTGAAAATAAATATAAAACTACAATTCAATAGAACATAAACTTAATAAAAGTATCTCTACTGTACTCTAGCAAACTCACAAAATGATCCCGTTTTTTCCTAATAGTTAACAAGTATACAAAATAAAATTTCACTAGTACTTTTTCTGCGCTTTTTATCAGGTTGCTTTTTAAAATATTCAAATAAATGCATTGGTCCATCTTGCTGTCAACAAAAACAAGTTTGCCAACCCCTAATGCCGCCATGCATCCCCACACCATTACATTTCCACCACTGTATTTCACTGTAGGTTCTAAGTGCCTGTAATTCTGTGTTTTTCTTTCACCAGACCCTCTGGTGACCATCGGAAGCAAAAATATTGAATTTATATTCATCCGCAAATATAGTGGAATAATATTGACCCAATACGTATCTGGTTTGTCGAAATACTGATTGGCGAATTCATACCTGGTAGTAATATTTTTCTTACTAATAAATGTTTTTTTTCCTACAATCTCTGCTGTGAAGACCGTGAGATCTTAGTATATGTCTTACCGTTTCTGTGTTTGCAGATTTCGAAAAATCAGCATTTACAGTTTCAGTAAGCTTAGAGTAAGCCTAGTAAGTACTTCTAGGAACTCGTAAAATATTACTTGTATCCTTTTGTGCTTTTCCCTTTTCATATTTAAAAATAACTAATTGTATAGTATTAAAATTTGTATTTTTTGACCTACAGATTTTTACACAATTTATTATCAGTACGACTCAAACAATTTCGCGCGACTAATTCAATTGTTATCCGCATAAACGTTTTCGCACAAGGAATATTCAGTGTTTTTTAAGGCTTTTTTACTTATACAAAAAAAACTACTTATACAGAAAAAATTCGGCCAAATGATTTTGTGACCTTTAAACAGTCATACCTCTGGAGGCTATTTCTTTGTGCAAATGATATTTACAAGCAATGGTTTTATATTTAGAAAAATATATGTATTTTGCATAATACTTTAAGTGAGAATAGCTAATAATGCATTTTTATGACAAAAAACTTGTACGTACAACTACGAATCATTTTGTGACTAACTGTATACATATATACAACGTGTATTATTGAAAGTATTTAAATAGTTTAGTAGATCATTAGCGGAACAAAATAACGTTATAACTATATACATATACGCACTAGGGCAAAAACAAAATTAGATTTGCATTAGGCATAGCAATTATATTGAAAATGAAACCCTTAAGTACGACCAAATAACAGAAACTATAATATAGTTATTTCTATAGTAATTTCTATATTATAGAAATTAAAGAAGAAATTTTAAAATTAATAAAACGATAACAACGCAGATAATGAAGAGATTACATAAAATAATGGTAAGATAATTTCCAAACAAATACAACTAAGAAATGGGCTATAGAGATATATAGGAGTTTCATCACTTTCAAATCAGCAGGAAACGTAGTAATAAGTACTTCGTTACGCATCATTTGTTGGAATATTTCTCAGTTATATGATGCCAAAAGTAAACGCCAAAATATTCTACCGAAAATTAATATGTTTTATCCAGATAATCAACATGTTGTAAATTTACTAATGATTTATGCTATCTTAGTGTTATTGGAAATGTTGTGTACAACAAAATATAAAACCATACTACATACTAATACAGAAGTCGTAGGACGAGAATAGCGTTTATTACAAGTATATGTTTTGAAATATTATATGGACAATTTAGATAGCGTCATCGTCACTCAGACCTAATTTTTGGCATAGCGACAAGTCATCCCGTTGTTTTATTTCTTGTATAGTTCGCGAATTTGGCACTTGACGCCTGTTGGTTCTAAAATTGAAAATTGCAATAAAGAAAAAAGAACGTCCATCTTTCCGTTATCTAAAATGACGCAGTAGTATCTTTTGACGTTATTGCTCAAAATAAGCCTACCAACAACTTTTGAAATTTTTATAAATAGGAAATAAAAATGAATGAAGACTAAACATAGGTTTGACACGTAAAACTACTGTTTTAAATTTAAAAATTCTCACAATAGTATACAATCTCAGCTTTTTATGGATATAAAAACAATGTTATAAGGAAAACTTTTGTACACGTAAATTAAAAATATATTTACATATAAAATATGACCATATTGTTTTACAGTAAACTAGAAAATGCTGGTCACTAAATATTAGATAAATCAAGTAGTAAATGTCGTAGTAATAATTATAGTATTCGTATGTGATTCAGGAATACCAACCAAACGATAGAGACACACTTGGAAGTTTTACAACATTTATGTAAGCGAATTGCACATGTGAGACTTGTATTAACACGTGATAGATGAATTTTTTACTGCAATAATCGCCCGCGCATTTTACATCCTAGCACTGTGCCAATTGTTTGCAAAAATCGAATTGTCTCTCACTTTACCTTCACATCAAAAACAGTTTAATTGTAATAATGACGGATGTTTTTTCAATACAACTGAATAAAACAAAAATCCCATGTACGTATATAGCAACAATAATATCAATAATAATATATGTACATATATGTAACATACCAGTACTTCTGCAAAAAAGATAACAGGTATTCTCTGGAAACAAAGAAAAAAATGCATGTGTATCCCGATTAAACATAGACGCGAAAAATTCTGTGCGGAAAATGTGGACATGATTTCCAATACTGAACCTGCGTTGATTCCTCCAGATTCCATTGAACCATAATCATTACACGGGCACTAAATTATTTAGTTCCTGATTTGATCTTCACCAATGTGAGTGGCTTCGGTACAGTTTTACAAAGGTCAGGTAGCATAAAACTGTTCTGTCTGAATAACAATATACTCAAAGATGTCAAAAACTTCCTCGATGGAATGTAAAATATGCATTATTTACATTTCCATTTGGAATTTCATCCACAGGTTAATAGTTGTGTGTACCAGGAAAGATGAAATGTGAACATATTGTGATTACTATTGATCACTGAGTAGAAAAGACTCCACTACCCTATTACCTGAAAGAAAACTGTCCAATGTAAAATTTTAAAGGATTGTATGTAGTTATTTATACATATACCTATATATTTTGTGTTATATTTTCTATTAAACTATACATGATAAATAAAAAGCGAATTCAAATTTAACATAGCAATATGAAGTAAAACTGCAAAACGGCATATTAGCTACCTTCTAGGTAAAAGAAATTATTTTCAATTTTGTCTTGATTATTTTCAATATGGAGACCGCAATTAGTTGTTTTTAGAAACCTAGTATATCTCGAGAAACAAGGTTAAACGGTAGCTGCTACTGATCCTCATATCACATATTGCGGCATCTTTTGTTACATTGCATTTTTGAGACGAGCCCATAAAAATAATTATTACTTTATTATTACGAGTTTAAATCACTTGCTCGCAGAGTTTACAGGTTAATAAAATTTTATGATAAAAAACTAGTAAAAATTTCGGTAATAATGAAATAAAAGAAAGCTGTAATTAAATAAGAACAACTATTAAAAATTACAATTTAATTATACCAAATTTTCCAAAGTAGTGGCGAAAATAACGAGTTCTACAGAACATATAGCGCTTCTTAAAAAATCTGCTAGTTTAAAATTATGGATGGTTACCTCTATCGCCTAGGAAAAACAATAATTCCATTAACCATAGACGGGTAACAAAAGTTTCCAAAACCTTGATAATTATGGTAAAGGTTAGTTGATTGTTGTGGGTTTGATTCTAATATTTATGATCACCTTGCATTTAAGACCAGTAAGAAACAGAAGGTATATAGAGTGTCTACCGTAATTTAGATTTGACTAGTTGATGAAACCATCAGAAACTGCTGATTACAGTTCTGTTTCTTCTCTCATTTGTGCTTATTTCATTGTGTATGTGGATCATGGATTTGGGATCATATTTGAGCTAGAACTAGTAGACATTATATCTTTAAATAGAAATGGTCATACATAATTTATTTTCTATATTCAACTAATGATTTGGTTATATCTACTCATACATTAAGTATAATGCATTCAAACAAACATTAATTGTCAAAAAACATTGGATTAAATGAAACGTACTTGATTGTCTATATTATTTCAAGCAAGATTAACTTCCAAATACTTTATGCAAATACAATTATTAAATCAAAATATATAAGCCTTGTTAATACATACATCTAATGCAATTTCTGTGATAGCGTCTCTTTTTAGAGTGTTTGTAGTTAATAAATGAAGTACAAAATTTTGTCGAATGGTATACAAACGCTTGATACGAGATACTGCAAATGTACAATTTCTCTCATTATATTCCATTAAGGAAAATTAATTACATATATAAATGAAACCATTTACTGCCGCAATATTGATTAAAGTATAAAACATGGACTGAGGCCATCTAACCGTCGATGTTAGTATCACTTTAGTGCGCATTTATTTCTGTTTTGCATTTTGGCCCTACTATAAGAACTGCATCACTGTGTACTAGATAACAATAAGTTCTTTTCTCCGTTTTTCTTTCACTTGTTCTACATGTATAATATAAGAGTGATAAGGGGTATTCCACATTTCGGATCCGTAGAATCTAATTCTCTTCCTGTTATTTCTTTCAATTCTTGTGAAATATGTTTCCGATTGTTCTGCAGTATGCCTACTGTCAACGTATGGCTTAGGTACAAATTTTGTTTGGTATATCTACTGAAACGTAGTGCCTGTTAGCAGCTATATTACTTCCAGTGTACGAAATTGGTTCTGTTAGTCTCTTAACATCTTTAGTAGTTAGTCGATTTATATCCTGTCCCAGATATGGTTCCATGCTTACAATATATGTACCTGTTTTTGAAATCTATAAGCATTCATACCAGCCTGCCGTGCTTTCCAGGGTTTTCTTTTAGGAAAACTTTAAATGGACATCTTTGTCTTAACAGGCTCAACATTTCATCGATATACATATACAACTGATTCATAATATTTTGGGAAACGTCATTTATTTTGGTAAATATTTCTCGTATTGGAACAAATTTATCAACATTTTGTTTCACATCTCAAGCAAGATTCTCATAAAACCAAGTTTGAAAATCATTGTGTAATATTAGGTACTATACATTGAAGTTCAGAAACTTCAAAATTTTTATTGCATCAGTCATTTTTTATCTGATATGGTGCTTGAACATACTTCATTACTTTCATCTATTTTTTTCAAATGTGCTATCCATTTTTTCCCCTCAATGGTAATAACCTTTTAGTTCACTATCATTAGAACCATTCTCTCCGCTTGTCCTTGCAACTCTGTACATATTTGTTAGTGGTCGTTTATGTTCGTTGAGCTTACTCGTTTTTCCTAGGTGTACAATAAGATTTCAACGGTAAAACTAGGTAGTATCAACTCGAGAGGAAATATCGTGCCCAATGGTATACACAGTAAGAGTTTAGTTTAGCTTGCTCTCTTATTTTTTATCACCAGTACAATTTTAGCGTTCGAACATCCACGTGGTGAACATTAATACGACAAAATGGACAAAAATATTAATATACTTCAATTTGCATTAAAAAGCTTATATACATTTTTTGAAATTTTAAAATTAACGGAAACATAAAAATGTAGCACAAAATTGTAGCATTGGATATAGATTAGTATGGCGTTGATTAGGGAGTATACTAAGCTTTCACCAGTTTTTCGATATACATGGACTTGCAGCTACAATCCGGGAAAAACCTGATACACATTCTGTAGCAAATGGCAAGATTTATTAAAACTTTTATAATGAACGAATTTCAAAATATCTTTCATGACAAAATAAAATTTAGTGCTGAAATGTACTTAGTTAGAGTGGACTCAAGTCTCATTCATCAAACCCTTTCTTCGAAAACAGCAATAAGCAACTTAATTAATTTTTGAACATACTGGCACATTTGATAGAATCTACTTAATTGCAAATATCATATATAAGACAGATATCCACCCTACATCCAAACTTTGGGTTAACTTTTCCTGAAAACTTTTAGCACAAGAAAGACTAACCATAACAGGCTAATGAAAAACTACAGCTTCTTGTGAGAGGAAAGTCATTATTTGAGTAAGAGTTGGAGAAAACAAGTCCTGATTCCATTTACAGATTTTCAAATCACTCCAAAAAATAGACTTGATATAGGCACGAAATTAGTACACTTGTTAGGATAGGCCTATAGTGATGGGGAAAAAAAGCTCTAAAGGTAGAAAAAAGACTCTAAATGCTACAATGTCTATTTACTACTTTGTTCCTTCAACCCTAATAGTAACGAATTATACTAGCTCGTGAATAACTAAGATTTTTGCTTCCAATTTTCCTCGCATGAGCTGTGTAGTTATTAACACATATGTGCAACAATATGTCTACATATATTTCATGATAGAAGAAACTGGAACTTGTGCGTGTTTTCAGTGACTCAATAGAATTAATTATCAACTTAAGCAACGTCTGTTTAGTATATAGGAAGTAAGAATTATATTAACGTATGTGCTAGAATATAAATATTGTCTAGTATAAGCGTAGATCTAAAAATAGCGTGAAACTAGTTCGAAATATTAACTTCGCGAGAAATACGCCGATATTTATACATACATAGATGTCTTCTGAGTTTCATTTCATAAAATTAGCCATTGTGTTCTTAAAATGAAGCATGCTCATTAAGCGTATTACATCATAATGAGTAAGAACTCTGGAACTGATACATATATGTAGGTTACTCCTTCATATCACATCAAAACGGTAACGTTTATCACTACGTAGCTGGACGGAGAACTAAGGCGCTTATACGTGCACTATAACAGAAAGACGCAAACGTGTGTGTGTGTAGTCGCTTACGTATGAATATCGTATTACCCTTATTAACTGATTTGCATCTAGACAATAAACATCGTATTATACTTTATTTGCATTTCACGTTTAGAGTGCGTAAACGCGTCAGTTATGATGACTTTCGTCGTAAGCAAATTAGATTAGATAAAATTTCATTTCGTTGTTCACACAATTCGCAGAAAAGGTTAAGGGAATAAAAAATATATGTACATAGGTCAAATTGTTAATGTTTAAAAAGTTATTTTTCTTAACTTCAATATTTTTAAATTAAACATTTGATGTATTAACATTGATACTTGGAAAGGTTGAATGTCTTCAAATATACATTATTCACGGAACTGACTGAAACTTGTAGTTAGAGGTAATGTCATCCAATCTCATTGGTGAAATTATTTACGCTTTTGCATCATTTCCGATTTACCGAAATTCACGTCAACTTTCTTATTTTTTTGAGTTTTTTAGAACGCGCATGCAATTTTGCATTAACTCTTATAAACGTATCCTATACTCAAAATCAGCTGTCAGCTTTGAGTTAGTCAATTTTATTCAAATAGACGGCCAATTACAACGTTATCTTAAAGATTTTGTATTTCTGAAACCATTGCAGGTGAAGACTTCATATTTGACGCGTTTCTCGCTGAAATACAGCACATCAAATCTATGACTCCAAAATTATGTCTATATATTCATGGCCATACATAATTAACGTTCATTTCAAATAAGTTTGCTTCAAGGAAAGTCATTTTTTTAATGAAATATCCTGGATATTATTGCATTCATTATTAGAAATATTTGCTTTACTTTTTGCGCTAAACACTTCAACCCATAAAACACCAATTTTTTTTCTACTAAACGCCGAGTTTTATTATCGCCTTGATAATGATAGCTTTGCTCTCGAAACTTGTCGGATTTTAGTAAAAAGTTTTTTGGAGTTCTGTGGGTTTAAGTGTTTAGTGTTCTACTTCTGCGCCAAAAGATCCATTGAAGAACTTCCTTTATGTTTTACGGTTTTCGAGTTATTAGTGCTTTCCTAGTGAAAAACATGCAATCCAAATTTATGCCAAATGACCTAACAATATATCAATACATAAACTCAAAAAAGTAATATTAAACAAAGAGCATTGATAAAGAATAAATTAAAAATGTTTTATATGACTTCCATCCTGATCTGATCATATTTAACTTAGTCCTTTGAAATGCTTTTTTGTTTAACTTTCTTGTTTGAGTTCTTGTATTGATATATTTAGGTCATTTTGCATAAATTTCGATATCTCTCGTTTTCGCCAATAAGATCGAATGGTACTATCGCTAGCTACAAGTTTTCAGAATTGTAGGATTTCGGGAACATCAAAAAGTTCTAATGAACCACTTTCGTGAATAACCCTGTATACATACAATTTTTCTATATTTAGTCATAGTAGCTCAGGATGAATATCAATAAATACCCCATCATAAATTTTAGTGTCAGAATAGTTACACTTGTCATTACTGCTGCATAAAAATAAATCTTATAAAAAAATTCAAACAATTGAGTTATAATTATCCAAAACGTCAATCGTTCTGATTTATATGTATAATACTGTGCACTAAAATTTGAGACAACTCGTACTGCTAATGTCTAGTTGTGTCGTGCAAAAAACTGGGATATGTATTATCGTAAAACTTACTACAGCGTTGTCACGTGAATAGAGTATAATAACGTTCCTATAATTTAACAAAATTGTTCGATGTAATAGCATTTTCAGATCTCTTCCTGCAACTTACGGCACAGCAACAAGACAAGCAAGGAAAATAATAATATCAACGCTACTGGATTTGGGCAACTCTGCTCATAACTCTCTTAGTAGTAGGTGTATGAAAATATCATTGGATACAGTAACCCAAAAATTTAAATAAAATGCAATACAGAAACATTGTTTTTATAACAGAACATAAGAAATAACAGAATAAAAGTAGTAAATAAAAGCAACAAATATGTTTTTAATATTTACTAATTTTGCCGACTATGGGATTTGGGGGCCTAGGTTAACTTGCGTGGCATTAAACGAATTACATTTCGTGTTAGATGTTCATCTTCACTCAACTAAGAGTTATTATTCTTCTTCTATAATGCCCCGCAGTTCTTCCACATTACGAGGATGAAAATTATTTTTACAAATATTTTCGATCATAAATAATACCATAAATTCTTTGCTGGATATCTTGGTAGAAGTCAAACGGAAAAAACGCTTTTTAACAACAAACCTGTAATTGTCAAGACAATAATTCATACACAGAGTTATTCACATATACCGAAAAGCCGATATATTACTTTTGAAATCGTACATATTTTCAAATAGTAAATCAAAAATTTATTGATTTTAAGCAAGCTATCTATCATTAAAAAATATTTCTAATCCAGATGTCGCTCGTGTTATTATTGAAATTGTATTCAGCTTACTTTCTCCAGATTGATATGTAATTATATCCTTGGCGCACCATTCTTGATATATTTGAATTTGTAATTTTTACCGATGAATGTGAGCACAGAAATATAATTTTCTTAATCCAACCTTGAATTTTTGAAGGTTTACTAACAAACTGTGTTTTCAAAATGTGATATAGGCAGTTCAAACAATCAAATGAGAGAGTGAAAAATAAAATCGAAAAAAATGTTTAATGAAACCCCCCGTTTTTAAGGGATTTTCAAATAATTATCTAGGTAATTGCGATGTGTGTGTGTGTGTATGCAGAGCACTTATTTTATTTATACCACGAAGAAAGCACGATAAAATATATAGAAATATATTTACAAACTTTTGTAGCACCTACATACGAGTTGCATGACCAATCAGAAAACTATAATGCCCCATTATGGGTTTCATACAACAGCGTTTCTACCAAACATGTATAATTTTACATGCGCTAAGATTCGATTCACAGCACCTGCTCAATGTTGTAAGTATGTATGTACTTGATTATTCTCGCAAAGTATTTATTTTGACCACTACCATGTACGATAGTTTTAACAATCTAGAGAAGTCGAAGCATTATTTATAATTAGAAATATTACAGATATTACAGATTTTTTGCCATCATTACTTATACCCTCGTAACATTACAATTATAACGTGTAGAATGTAAATCAAGCTCAGTATTGCAATATGTAAATGTATATAAAACAAATTATTTTTTTAACTTCTATTTATTGTGGGTTTATTCATCAGAGGAGAGTTTTATATCATCGGCTTTCGATTTAATTCCGTCATAACTGAATTAATGAATTGATTAATAACTTAATTAGAATGACCTAATATTTTCAATATACTGCCATTCTGAGTATGCCTATGTATTATTACTATTATTATGCATTGTTGCATGTACATATATGTATTCAATGTTAATTCTAAAATATGATAAACTTTTTGCAAGTTACCATACAAGACTTTACCATAAATATGTACTTACAATACTTATGTATATAGGTACCTTAGCAATTGTAGTACATGTAAGTATATACCAAACATCTACAAATCAGGCCAGCTGGCCAGCAAGAGCTAAGCAATCACAATAAGAGATAAAATGATATAATTATTGGGCGCTATTTAATCTTATCCCTGGTTGATTTTACGTTATAATGGCCGCTGTTTCGCCTCAATTTCAAATCAACAAGTATATTTATGTCGGCTAGCAAATCATAAGTTGAGTTTAAACAATATCGAAGGGTTCCACGATACGAGTGGAAGTAAAATGAAAACCCAAAAACACAAAATCTAGTAAACTGGTCATTTCAAATACGCCAGAGGCGAGTCAGAAGGTTTTCGCCTTTGGCATAGTTGACATGTGGTATTATCTTCTAGTGCCTCCTACACACTTTTTGCTCCTGATGAAGCCACTTATATTAGTGGTGAAATATCTAATTTAGTAGAATTTATATTTTGTACTTTTATTTTATTTTATTTTGTTTTTTTTTTGTACTGTACATGTATTATACTACTATGACGCGGTCAAAATTAGGAAGCATTTAAAAAATATGTGAAGCTTATTTCCACTCCCTTACGTATGTATTCGACTTGATTGCAGTTAAAGATAAAGAACATCAGCAAGTGATAAAACGAAAGCACTCAGTAGGTGTAAATATTCACGCCAACTATCACTGTAAAATTGCGACAAGTGTTAGTCAATAGGAACAATAGGAACTTAACAGTGTTGCATTCAAATTAACGTATGATATATGAACGCAAAAATACTCTAATTGTTTATCATATAATAGTTAGTTAAAGGGTATGAGAAGCGTATACATTAAAAATAGTAGCGAATTAATACATGCACTACATGCCTGCAGTAACTTCCTTTCTTTAATATTTTAAATGTAATTCGTTTAGAATTAATGCGTTTCATTAAAGCTTATAAACATTATTCTATTATAAAAAAGGCATCTAAATTAAACGCAATTTTTATCACAAGCTGAATTCTTTATTGCAAATTCCTACATACACCTTAAAAAATTATAGATGAAGAACGAAAAATTATTTTTTTTATGTTGGCTAAAAGTCTAAATATATTCAGTATTATTGCTAACAGTGTATGTATAAACTTTAATAAAATTGTACATAATATCATTAATAATATCAATAATACGCCCACAACTTCAAAAGTATATTTGCAGTAGCTTGCAAAAAATAACTTTTATTAAGTTTAAGTTAGAATATTTGTTGCCGGTATATTTTGTACCGCACTTAACTAACAGTACAACAATTTTCAGAACAAGCAATTCTAAACATTAAAACATAAATTGTGTTGCAACTTATTGAAACTAATTTATTGAAAACTGTTCAGGAAGTTGCAGAAACTGAATAACGTAAATACAACTTAATTGTTTATGGTTACGAGGAAACTTAACATAAAAATGATCAAAATGATATTGACACTGAGTTGTTTAACAGGCTTTGTACTGATTTGGGAGCAAATGAAACTAGACTGCAGCTTTTAAGATTAGGAAAATTTGATAATGCTCCATACACATGTCGTAAACTCATTACACTAACTTTTTCATCAGAACATCGGGTAATCGCTAGCCTGCAAACTTTCAAAATATTATAGATCGAGATTTATAGGAATGCCGGCATAAAATTGACTAACTGCTTGATGAATGGCGGGTCTAATCTCAGAATTACATATAATAGTGGTATTCCCAGTATTGTATCATCTTTGAAATAACTCGTTCCAGCTAAATACTGCCGAAATTTAATATGTAAGTACATACTGGCTGAATATACTAAGAGTTCCTAAATGATCATGAAAACAATACACGCGGTAGAAGGAACAATCAAACTGTGCTATCTCGAACTATTGTGTGACTATTGTATTAAAAAGTGTTGGTACACAAACAATTAAAATGTACAATCATTTGGCGCTATCCACTGGCCACGTAAAACTTAGAACTTTTAAATAGCAATTTGATGGTTTGTTATTAACGACTTTCTATCTGTCTACTTAAATAAGAGAATAAATTATGTCCATGAAACGGCTTTACTTCTCATGAAATGATACCCATCTTCAGTGTTCTCCAATGGTCAAGTTTTTTTTAATGTTAAAGTTTCTGATGAATGACAATTGAAAGTTATATCAAAGAACATTAAAATTTAGTTTATGTAATACAGGCCACTAAAACCAAGAAAGACGAAACTGCTATTAATTAAAGGAAGAGTAGGTAAAAATACCATTGCGTTAATCATTGCAAATCAATTATTCAAAATCGTTAATTTTGGCAATACAAATTCTACTAATACATATGTAAAACAGAGATGGTCTTTTTTATTACTGTGACTGTCCTTCTGCCTACACTTTTCTCTCCCTTATTGAACAGTTGGTGGTTCTGAAAAGAACCGGTGCTTAATTCAAATTACTTATTAATATTGCCTTCCTAGTCCTCATCAGAAGACATCTCACTCTCATCTATTCGCTCATCGGTACTTGAATTAGGTTAATAATGTATATTCTTTTATAAACTACATTGTATCATGCCTTTCTGTAGCTTAATTCTCTGATGAAGCAATCAATAAATTGCGAAAGCTCAGAATTTGAAAATTTGAGTCTATTGTTGGAGTCTTTGGCTGCCATACCCACATTCCCAACCTAGTGAACTTAACGAGTACAGCCAGTACTTCTTTTCAAAAAAGTTAATAATAAAATTATCAACGACGACGTCGATATTGATTTTGTTACGGTCCAATTGTTTTATTGAACCTAGCTGCTGGAGAAATACTACTAGTGTAAGGGTTTTTCACAATAAACGAGTGAGTTTATTTTAATACATATATTGTAATAAAGAAATAAAAATAAAACATAACTTCCAGTTCTTTGTACATGTAAGACACAAAATAATAATTCTCATATAATGTATAAGCATATAAAATAATATTTACAAATAATGTCTCTCTTTCCTGCGTATTGAACGCTATTTGAAATGTGTACTTTATGTACTTCTTGTATTTAACGAGCCAAAAGGATATATTTATCGGAGCGATTCCTGAACTAGGGAGAAAGTGAATAATCAGTTCAATAGTTTATCACTACCGCGTAAAACACGATACAACTCAAAACTACGTCCAGGAATATCGAATTTCTCGTATATATTTTCATATGCGTCTATTTGCGCCTTTTACTATGCTCCATCCACTGACCCCTTATAATAGTGACGATTCCACGAACCACGGTTCGTGCGCTAAACGCAATGAATCCGACGAGCACACACTCGTATGCGTATCGCGATCAGCGCAGGCAAGTCCGTGGGCGGCTATACCATTAACAAACCGCGCAAAGTCAAATAGCACGTCATCTCTGTAATACGGGTTGGCGCGCGCTTCATTTCATCGCTACGACGTAGTTTCGGATTTACCTCCGAAGCTTAGCATTTTTGGAATTATATCCTATCGGTGGCTCTTGTTTCTATTAATTCGTTATCATGATTTTGCTTATTTATATTATATTACATTAAGCGTGAGATTTAGACATATTAATTTAATAAAATACGGAATATATAGCAAATATAGGTAAAATAAAAAGAATGCTTGTTTTAAATGTTTTTGAGTCCTTAACATGCCGCCGCCCTTGAAGGCACCGGCTTCAACACAGGAAACACTCGCGCACTTATTACAGTCTTTGAACAGTCCATACCTTACAAACGCGAACAAACACTAAATTCTCTTCTTCACTCGTTGGTGTGGTGGGGCTGGAGCTGCTTGGTGACACGAAGTCCAGATGCTGATGTTGGGGTGTTGACATCAATCTGTATAGAAGGGTAATGGGCACAGCTTTGTAGCGGGCCGCTGCATTGTTCCCTTGGGTGTGTGTACAGTAGCAGTACGTATAACCTCGTCCTTTCCTGGAAAGACTTCGACAATGCGTCCCATGGTCCAGTAACTGGGGGCGATGTGGTCCTCACGTATGATGACAAGATTGCCGGGACTCAGGCCACTGTTCTGGTTCGATTTCCATTTGTTTCGCCTTTGAAGTTGATTTAAATATTCTCGTTGCCATCTCTTCCAAAAGTGTCCTCGGATGAATTGGATATGTTGCCATCTTGAAAGGGTATTTGTTTTTAAATGGGTTAAATTGGGTTCAGAGATGGAAGTAATATTGTCACCAGTAAGGAAGTGAGAAGGTGTGAGAAATGTTAAATCATTGGGATCATTTGATATCGGAGTAATGGGTCGAGAATTAAGAATGCCTTCGATTTGTACCAATAAAGTGTACATTTCTTCGTAATTTAATGATGCTTTTCCAATTACTTTTGTTAAATGTAATTTGACAGATTTAACTGCTGCTTCCCAAAGGCCACCAAAATGTGGAGATCTAGGTGGAATAAAGTGCCATTGTATATCGTTGTCAGCCATATATGCTTTAACGCATTCAGAATCAGTTATCTGGCCTTTCAATTGTTTAAGCAATTTCTTTAGTTCAGCGTTCGCACCAATGAATTGGGTGCCATTATCAGAGTATATATTAGAAATTTTGCCTCGTCTGGCTAAAAATCTTTTTAATGCTGCCATAAATGCCTCTGTTGACAGGTTTCCTACCAACTCTACGTGTACTGCTTTTGTAGTAAAGCATACAAAAATTGCACCATATGATTTTGCAAGGTTATGCTTTCTTTTCATGCTATCTCTAATATAAATTGGGCCAAAATAGTCAATACCAACATTCTCAAAAGCCTTTGCTGAAGTGACTCTTTGTGCTGGTAAGTCACCCATCATATATTGTATATTGGTAGGTTTCGCTTTAAAGCATGTTATACATGTTCTTATTACTCCCTTAACGGAATTTCTTAAGGAAATGGGCCAATATTTTCCTCGTACAGCAGCTATAGTTTGTTGAGTGCCTGCATGCAACTGGTTAATATGTTCGCTTAGAATTATTAATTTTGTAAGAGCATGCTTGGAAGGAAGCAATATTTGATGCTTCTGTGAGTATGGTATGTTGGAATGCCTTAGTCGGCCCCCAACTCTCATTAGACCTTGTTCATCTATAAATGGAGCTAAGCATAGTAGATTGCTTTTAGCATCTAGATCGCATTTATTTTTCAGCTGCTTATACTCTTTATTAAAGCCTGTCCGCTGGGCTAATACAATCAAGGAAGTAAGTGCATGATTTAGCTCAGCTGAGGTGAGATAACCTGTCTCAACCTTTGTGGTTGTTTTCTTTATTCGAGCTTCTATATTATTTTTGAATCTTATGCAGTAAGCCACAACTCGTTTTAATTTATGCAGGTTTGAATATCTCTCAAATATGTCAAATGTGTTTTCGTTGCATGTGCTTACTGTCATTGTCTTGACTTCCGGTAGATTCTCTAATGTTATGCATTCGGCATGATGCCAGTTATTTGAAGGACGTTTCAGGAATTCAGGTCCATGCCACCATAAGCTTGTCTGCATTAAAGTAGAAGGGGAACTTCCTCTGGAAACTAAGTCCGCAGGATTGTCTTTTGTATTGATATGATGCCAGTTGGAAACATCTGTCAGCTCTTGTATTTCAGCAACTCTGTTGGCTACGAAAGTTTTGAAAGCCTTTCCTGATTGTATCCATGATAGGACGATTGACGAATCTGTCCAATAATATATTTTGCTAAAGTTCATTGACAAGCATGGAATTAATTTGGATATTAATTGTGCCAATAGCACCGCTCCGCATAGTTCCAACCTCGGTATCGTTACTGGTTTAATTGGAGCAATACGGGATTTGGCACAGAGCAAATTGCAGGAAATGTTACCATTTATATCTGTAGCTCTTATATAGATACAAGCCCCATATCCTTTCTCACTGGCATCAGAAAAGCCGTGTAATTCAAAATGTTTCGGTTGCTTTATTGAAATAATATTCCTCGGAATTTTTACATCATTTAGCTCATTTATTTCTTGTATATAAGATGACCATGTGGCTTGTATATTGAAGGGGAGTGACTCATCCCAATCGAGTTTTAGTTTCCAAATTTCTTGCATTAGCATTTTTGCTCGAACTGTGAATGGACTAACAAGACCCAGCGGATCGAATATTTTAGATATATGAGACAATACTTGTCTTTTAGTAATGGTCTTCAAAGTGGGCACTGGCGTTAATGCATACTGCAATGTATCCGTGGAAGTATTCCACTGTAATCCAAGAGTGTTAACACCCTCACCTTTGTCCAAGTCTAATACCGTAGAACCACTGCAAGAAATTGGTATGTGTTGTAATAACTCTGGTTTGTTTGATGCCCATTTTCTCAATTCAAATTTTCCCTTCGTTAGAATATCTGTAACTTCTGTAATTATTCGTTGTGCTTCAATTTTGCTGTTTGTGCCAGTTAAAAGATCATCTACGTAGAAGTCCCTTAATATTACTTGAACTCCAAGTGATTCCGACTTTTTCGTTGCAACTGCTGTTTGCTGCAGAGTTTTGATTGCCATATAAGAAGCGGAAGCTGTTCCGTAAGTTACTGTTGTCAACTCGAAAGTTTGGACTACGTCTTTGTCGGATTCCCGCCATAATATTCGTTGATAGGGCATGCAAGTTTCATGTATACGTACTTGACGATACATTTTAGCTATGTCAGCTGTTACAACATATTTGTGTGTTCTGAATCTGCACACTATATCAAATAAATCTGGTTGCAATGTAGGTCCTACCATTAAGGTGTCATTCAGAGATAATCCAGTTGTGGTTTTTGCAGACCCATCAAAAACTACTCGTACTTTTGTTGTTAGGCTATTTTCTTTAGTCACTGCGTGGTGTGGTAAATAAAAATGTCCCTTGTTATTATCAGGCTGCATGACTGGTCTCATGTGTCCCAAGTCTAAGTATTCTTTCATGAAAGATATATATTCTCCTCTTAGTTCAGTATTTTTGCTCAACTTTCTTTCTAAGGAATATAGTCTCTTCAAAGCTTGATTATAGGATTCTCCTAAACCATTTATATTATCTTTGAATGGCAAGGCTACTACGAATCGTCCATCATTGTCTCTTTGGACAGTATCGGAAAAATGTTTTTCGCAGTGTTTCTCTTCTTGGGAATATGTTAGCTTATTGGGCAAAGTTTCTATTTCCCAAAATTTGCATATGTTTTTATTTAGATTTTGCAATGTGCTAGAATTACATAAAGTAACATTCGTGGAAATCTGTGGTGCAATTGTTTTGCCAGAAACAACCCATCCAAGTAATGTCTTTTGTAAACATAGTCCACTTGCAGCAAGATTTATCTGACCTATGCATAGTAATTTGTAAAATAATTCAACTCCTAACAGCATGTCTACTTCCTTTGAAATATGGAATTCTGGATCAGCTAGTTTAAGGTTCTTCGGTATATGAATTTCCTTTTGTGATATCGAAATAGGTGGTAAACACTCTGATATTTTTTCCAGAATGAGACAATTTATATCGGCCTGAAAAGCAGTGCATCTAGATTTCATTGACACGTCTACTGAATGCGTGATATGAGTTTTGGCTTGGGTAATGCCTGTTAGAGCTAGATTGATTTGGTTTTGTTTTAAACCGAGATAATTGGCCATTTTGTATGTAATTAAATTGGACTGCGATCCACAGTCTAACAAAACTCTGCACTTTCTTTTGCGTCCATTTTTGTCCCTAATCTCTATTATTGCTGTAGATAGAAGGACAATTGAAGTGTTAATATTACAACTATGACTTGCTGTTGTAGACTGCGGCGTCCCAGTTGAACTGGACTTGCTCTCTTTGCTGATATGCAATAGCGAATGATGCCTCTTGTGACAAATGTTACAATTCCATTTGACTGTACATTGATTGGTGCTATGATTGCCTTTCAAGCAATTTAAACAGAGTCGCTTCGTTCGAGCTTCACTGACTCTTTTGGGTATTTCGAATGCAAGAAATTTCCTGCAATCAAAAATCATATGGTTGCTCATATTGCAATAAGTACATGAAAGATTTCCAGATGCCTTATTATTTGTTACAACATTCGTTGCTGCACTTTGCTTGTATGTTTTGGCGACTTCTTTGGTTTGCATTTTTGCGATTTTGAATATGGTTTCTAACGTTTGGCATTTTTGGGTTAAGAAATCTATTAATTCTTGTAATGTCGGTATCTCCGTAGATTCTATCTTCGTTTCCCAATCTTTGATTGTCTGCGAATCAAGTTTCTTGGTGATAATTACCACTAATAAGTCGTCCCAATGATTGGTTGGACGTTTCAGAGCTGTTAAAGCTCTTATATGCTTTAGTGCACCGTCTAATATTTGACGTAGCGTGATTGCATTTTCTTTTGTTGCTATGGGCAGTTCGAATATTGCATTGATATGCTTTTGCACTATTATTCTCTGGTTACTATATCTTTCTGATAGCATTTTCCAAGCAGTGCCGTAATTGTCAGCAGATATTTCAAGAGAATCCAGTATATTCATTGCTTCTCCCTTTAAGCATGCCTTTAAATAATGAAATTTTTGTACAAGTGGTACATTGGTATTGCTATGTATAAGCGAATTGAATGTATCGTAAAATGACAGCCACTCCTCATATGCACCCGAAAACTTAGGCAATTCGATTCTAGGCAACTTAACAATTTCCGTGGAAATATCACCTTTTCCTGTGTATTGCACTTGTGAGACTGTCATAATTTTATTAAAACGGGATAGAAGGTCGAAGTATTTATCTTCAAACTCTTCCCGCTCATTTGTAAGCAAGTCAGATTCATCTACTCGCTCTAATTTGTCTTGAATTCTATTAAATTCATCCAACATGGGCACTAATTTTTCGCAACGATCCTTCAGTTGACCCGGCTGCGGGGCTGTGTCGTGCTTATCAAGAAATTTACTCACTCTTGTCAAGGAAGCCTTTATTTGACCCCTTTGTATTTTTAGCTCGGCTGCTTGAGCTTTTATTTCGGCTGCTTGCTCGGCCATTTTATCTTGGACAATATGTATATAAATATGCCCTCATGTACGTGTCGTACTTTACTTGGACTAATCTGTCCTGAACAAAATTTCTTTTTTGCTCTCGTGGTCTATTCTGACCGTTTAATTTATTCCTCTTAACACTAGCAGTAATATCCGGCTCGAAGGACCAAATGTTACGGTCCAATTGTTTTATTGAACCTAGCTGCTGGAGAAATACTACTAGTGTAAGGGTTTTTCACAATAAACGAGTGAGTTTATTTTAATACATATATTGTAATAAAGAAATAAAAATAAAACATAACTTCCAGTTCTTTGTACATGTAAGACACAAAATAATAATTCTCATATAATGTATAAGCATATAAAATAATATTTACAAATAATGTCTCTCTTTCCTGCGTATTGAACGCTATTTGAAATGTGTACTTTATGTACTTCTTGTATTTAACGAGCCAAAAGGATATATTTATCGGAGCGATTCCTGAACTAGGGAGAAAGTGAATAATCAGTTCAATAGTTTATCACTACCGCGTAAAACACGATACAACTCAAAACTACGTCCAGGAATATCGAATTTCTCGTATATATTTTCATATGCGTCTATTTGCGCCTTTTACTATGCTCCATCCACTGACCCCTTATAATAGTGACGATTCCACGAACCACGGTTCGTGCGCTAAACGCAATGAATCCGACGAGCACACACTCGTATGCGTATCGCGATCAGCGCAGGCAAGTCCGTGGGCGGCTATACCATTAACAAACCGCGCAAAGTCAAATAGCACGTCATCTCTGTAATACGGGTTGGCGCGCGCTTCATTTCATCGCTACGACGTAGTTTCGGATTTACCTCCGAAGCTTAGCATTTTTGGAATTATATCCTATCGGTGGCTCTTGTTTCTATTAATTCGTTATCATGATTTTGCTTATTTATATTATATTACATTAAGCGTGAGATTTAGACATATTAATTTAATAAAATACGGAATATATAGCAAATATAGGTAAAATAAAAAGAATGCTTGTTTTAAATGTTTTTGAGTCCTTAACAGATTTCACGTGTCAGAAATTCTTCTTAGCATTTTCTAGAATGGGCACAACGTTTAGCTCATGCTACCACAGGAAACTCGCAGAAAACTTTATGGCAGAATTCTTCATCCTCGGAAATTCGAAAATTGACATTTATCTTTGCCTTTTAAAGTTGCCCACACCATTTCTATTGGGTTCAAATCGATGACGTACGTTTTGTGTTGTGGTTTATATGTACGAACTAATGTATATAACTCACTTTTAAGAGAAGTATTTTTAAACGGTATACCTTGTCTCTGTAACTAGTTCATCATTTGTTGCTTCGTGGACGCGCTAGTCGAAGACTTATCTTTCTGCATATTATGATAAGGTGCATTGTCTATAATTAACACCGTAAATTTGGTATTAACTTCTCTTGAAACAACTTCGAATAATTCGAGAAATTCATCTCCGAATGGCAATCTCCCGTTTTGCTGTTTGATTTAAAAATAAGAGCGACTATTAGGGATAAAAGCCTTCCCATAACCAGCATTGAGAATTATTAAACTATGCCCTTTCCCTATGGGCTGCTTTAACCCCTCAGTAGTATTATTAATCCAACTTTTGAGCATAGTATGAGAGACATGGGTGTATGTCTCATCTATGTAGACAATTGGTCTTCCTTCGTTTCGATACCTTCTAATCTCGCGCAGATAGTTCGTTCTTTGAGCGGCAATATCGTTACGCTCCATCAATATTTTTCGGTTGGATTGTGTTTTTCTCCACCGAAAACCAATACTTTCAATAAATTTGCGTAAACTTTCTCGGCCATCTTTAAATCCGCTGGCATCTTAGAATTTCATCAAAATCCGTTTGAGAGTAGGTACCGCCTTTTCTGTTACGTGGAAATTTAAAATTTCTCTTTTCAGAGTCGTCTTGTCAGCAACGTCTATCGCAAGTATTCGTTTAGGCATTTTTATATGTTTTCTTGGAGAAGGATATTTAGAACATCCCCTTCTGTCTACATGCTTTTTTCTTCATTTTAAATTCTGTAAATTGTTCGTAAAGACAACCCTGTTGCATTCGCAGCTTCCATTCTTATATATGATATGCTCTCCTGTGGAAAACGCTCACGTAAATATGTGATTACAAGTGTAACAATTTCCCGACTTTATGCGATAATGGCTCGTTCCGCCTAGATAAGATGTTGCTTCCATTTTGCACGCATTTATTGTTAATGTAACATATAACAAGCGGGAATAAGCGCTCTCGGCTTATATGCCCCCAACGCATGAGCCATTAGATCCGCGCGAAAATCACAACTGAGTGCTGCAACGTTATACTTTTACCCAACCTCTCTGACCTAAGCGCAACTGCCATGGGATTCTGGTCGACCTGTATTTTGATATTTTAGTACATTGGTGATATGTTAATGCTCTTAAAGTTAATATAAGTAAAAATGTTGTTTTGTACCATACAGTAAAAAGCATAATATACTTAATTCAGCGATCTGGGAATAGAGAAAAATACAAATTTCAGACATCTTGGTGATTATTTGATTCATTTCTGTCATATTCACTTCACATTCATACACTTTATTCTTAATATTCTACTAATATAGCTACGTTTACGTCTGTATATTTTACATCTATGGATTTTTTAACAAAGCTTCAATAATTTGGCCCAAGAAATACCTTGTAGATAGACATGGCATAGAATCTTTGGCTACAAATTGACTTCTTGACTGCACTCGTTTTGCGCAAAAATTATTGCGGTGTCGGATTAACTCCTCTAATTTATTAGCACTTTTAAATTTTTATGTATCTCGATGCTAACCCACTTGTGTTACTTCGTAGCGTATACAGATGTCGTATCAACGAAAATATATGCATTTACTGCACTGTTATACACATACATACGTGTTTGTGTGTTAACCACCTATAACAATACAAGAAAATAACATGACAGAAAAGAAATTCAGTAAATTAGCAACTATTTTTACGCTTCTATCTCAAAATATATATAAAATTATAAAAGACAAAAACTATATTTGGAAAAATGGACACTAAAGTGTAAATCAACTATCGAGATGTGGTTTTTTTTTATTGAATGAATTGACAAAATACGTGAAATTCTTTAAAATGACGTCGTAAAAAGCTGTTTCCGTAAAACGACATGATACAAGCGCAAATTATGGCATTTTATTTTTTTAGTCGCTTAAGAACAAGCACATCAACAAATTAGTTTTTTTAGCATTCCACACACAATATTGTGAAAGGTATAGTCCAGCTGTTGTTAATGCGTAACTCAAATATCTTTCTTCAATTTCGTAGCTATAAAGAATTGATTAGAAACAAAATTCTGTCAGATAGAATTACTGCTGTTGAATGACCCAAATAACTAAACCGTCTAACCAATATATTCAGTTGTTCTCACTACACATGAACTCCACGACAAATGAAAAATGTTTGTGGCATTTTAACACTTTTAATTTTAGATATCGGACAAAAACGTGAAACAAGTGCTTTCTATATTTTATATCTTAATCTTTGTTACGCACATAAATAAATAAAAAAACCTTCCAACTCTGTGGCATTACGTTCATCTACATCAGCTTGCCTGTTAAGTTATTTTTGCTCTTTACCCGCTTTCTAATGTAAAAGATAGGTTTAGTATAATCGGCACGCAGGTTTTATTGCTTAAACTGATTCACCAAATTTATATCGTTTATTTCCGCTGTCTGGGTATTTTCGCATGTAAGCCGTGTTTACAAAAGTTTAATTTGTTGACAGAACCGCATTCGTCTATGTTAAACTCAAAGAGAAAACTCACAGTAAATTTTTACTGTACTCTCGTGTAAGATCTCAAAACAACTAACCACGTTATAAAAATTGGTTACTATGCCAAGATCAGAACGGATCAGTTTATTACAAAACTTCAATTTTAAGGTTAAGTATATGTGTATTTTACTCGTGATCCTTAAACATTGTGTGAAGCATTTTATTTCCCCAACTTATTATTAGTACATAATATTATATATTATAAACAAACGAATGCAGCTGTATAAAATAGTGAGTTTCCTTGCAATTAAATCGCTAATGAATAATTAGATTATAACTAAAGGATAGGTAAAATATTTAAACTTGATCGGTACATCATGGACATTTATTTCTTTCATGAAATTTAAGACAATTTCTTTTAGGCGTCCTATATAAAGTTGGGTTTTTTACATCTCCTTGTTACTTATTGACAATATGTATCTACTCTATTTCTCGCACTTTTAACCATCTTATTTTCACGAACTTCATGCAAAACCTTTCATCGTCCGCTTATTATATTATTAAGGTGTGCCTACCTGATCCACATTTAGTCCGGTAAATAGGTAGTTTGAAATATTTTGAACTTGAAATTTACAATTTTACTTTAACCAAGGTGTCCAGCAAGCTGAAAATTTACAACAGAATGTTTGGTACTATTGTTGTAATAATAAAGTCCATGACGGGTTTACTCTGTAAGAAAACTTAGTCAAAGGGCCTATTGCGACCACATGCCGTTTTAGCCATCTCAACCAGGTTGCACCCGGACAAAGAAGTTGGTCGAAAATTTACTTACTCTGAATTCATCTAATCGATTGACCCCAAAGTAAATCCTCCTACCTCTTTTCGTCTGGCTTTTTTTTACTAGGCTCATGCGATGCATATATTTATTCAATGCGCAGTGATCAGTTAAGATTCCTGTGAATAATTTTAACCGGCATCTCCGTATTAAGACTGTTTTGTGGACTTCCTTATTTGGACAAATCCCGAAAATTTTACAGTATCTCAGTCTGGCAAATCCATTCCAGTAGAAACGGTACCTAGCCGCAAATTTAGATGTGATAAAAGTTTTGTTGCAACCATACGAACTCCCACATGTCGGTATAAATGATTGTTCACTAGTACCTCCTGCTAGCATGTCAGCTACCTCGTTGCCTGTGATCCCAGAGTGGTTTGGTACTCATTCTAACGTAATTCTGTGGTGTTCCGCAAATTTTGCGAGCTTCCTATCAGACTACCGTATTACCTCAGAAGGTGACTTTGCAATAAATAATTTTGTACAGTGCCGAAGAATAGTCTTCTAAGTCGGAATGGATAGCAAAGCGGTTCCTTTAATCTTTGTGTTCTCATCTTATCGACACACGTCGTTAACCTGCTATAAATAGAGATTTTGCAGAATGCTGCATAATTTTTCCCTTGATTACACTATGATAAATCTGTTGATTTATTAAATGAATAGCTTGCAATCTAAAAGGCAATGTCGACAGCTACTGTTCAGTATATCCACTGTTGAATGTAGCTACTGGTCAAAGAATAATCAACGCAATAAATAAAAAAATCGAGAATTTTTTTTAATAAAATCTGAAAACCATTGATCTAGTACAAACGAAATATTTTTATATACCAAGAGCAAGGTTATTAACTAAGGCTAATAAAAGTAAGCGGCAACTGACACTAAAAAACAATCACAAAGAAAGTATTCTTAATATTTTCGTCCGTTAACCTACTTTTGTCTTGAACGTTTGTCATTTATGACAAAAATAACTTGTAATATCACTCATTTTAAACTAAGCTTAGAACCCAGACATAGCATCCGTAATTAATGCAAAAAAGACAGTATACATAAGTGTCATGTGTTTAAGTATAGCACACCTGTCAGACTAAAATCCATCCGACTAAAAACTATATTCGCTGCTAAAACAACTACATGGCAAACAGTATCAAATTTTCTATTTAACAAATAAAATTCACATTAACGTAAGTTAACACCTTTCAAAAACAATTTTTCCGGGCTATTTGTAGTAAACATGCAGTATAAATCACCTAAAATGCTGCACAATACTATATATTCTGTCCAAAGCAACATTTCTTTATTTATGACTTACATTTATGTCCACACTTGCAACGGTCGTAAATTAAATATTGAATATTGAATCCTATAAATTTCATATTAGTAGCTAAAACATAAAATTTAAAGTTAAAACATGTAATAAAATCGCATTTTATGATTACTCTAATTGCTGCTAACTTACAATAATCACAACAAACAATATAACTTAAATCTGACACACCTTCAAATACTAGAATATTGTTTAAATACACCGACCTCTTTAGTTGGCTTGCAATTTGGTATATAGTGCAAAGTGACCAAAAAAGAATAACAAGTTATTTTGATTATGTCTACGCGTATGCAATCATATGTGCGAAGTTCAAATACTAACATTATTTATGCAGTTATCAACCTTCATAACTATAAATTATGATACGTAAAGTACAACACTCGTGCATTAGCAATCTTAGGTTATACATACATTATAATAATGTGTATCTTTTTTTGTGTAGTAAGTATCGAATTTAATGAAGCGACTGGGTCACCAGTTTGCAATAAAAAAATACAATTAGGTTATCAGGACAAAAAGAAAACAACTGTCAAAAAAAATCAATTCGTTTTTAATTGAACCTAGTCGATCTCTATAAAGTAAATGGCGCTAATAAAATTAAGATAAAAGAATATCGTTGAACTTACAATAAGTATCTTTTTGTATTTTTTCCTTTCTCTTAGTTTCAAACAAACTGTTACCAAGTGAAGCATCTCTGATATTACTATAAAAGAATGACGATCACATGCATATTTGCAAACAAAATAAACAAAAACATGACCTAAATTATGCATAATCAACATGTAAGTTGGCAGTTCCATATAGTCATTGTCTCCCATGGCGAACGCATTCAACTCACAGAAAATCGTACCACATCCCAATTTTATTAAACCTAAGTTCCGTTCGCTTAAAATCCAAAAAAATAATACGAAACTAAGCAAATGTGCTCAATTGTAAATCGTAGCAGAAATGTGTATAATTTGGGTGTACAGTACTCTATACTACTTTACTGATTGTCACAATTGTTACGGTTTTTGTATGAGATCCTTCACTGCATTGTAATGAATACTGAAAACTAATTCTACACTTACGACCATTAGCATACTGCATACATATTCATGCTAGATGCATTCAAGGTAAACTAAAATTAGAATATATTATAGATTCATGTGAATCTAGGAGTACTAATACTAGGTAGCGATTAAATTTGAGGTTTATTGTAGTCACGTAAAACTATACGTACACACACTTCAGAAATATAGTCATTTATATCAAATTTCCAACAAATATACGACAGTTTATTATAATATCTAAACTATAGTACTGTAAAATCATCATCAAGACCATGATGATAATATTGAATATAATTATAGCAATAATTCCTACAATACTTCAAGCATATTTTTGTGTTAAATGTCTTATCTCATTTCTTCTACCACGTAGAGCACTTTACAAATTCTTCTTTCTTCTCATATTTTGCGTAGACTTCGCGTTCCTTTCTCCCTTTGGTATATCCAATGTCGTGTTCTACATCTCCATCTCGTAGCCTTCTCCGTCTCCATTATTCATTTCTGTAAGGTTCTGTAAGGTATCTATTATTGGTTTTGTTGTTTATTTTGAATTCATGTAATCTCTACATTGTCAAAACCTGTCACTTTGGTTTGTGAAGAGTGCACAAGTTCACCATAAGTTAATGTTATTATGTTTAACGAAACATGCAACAACGCTGCCCAAACGATTTGATAGAGCCAAAACAATCTTTAAAAGTTAGTCACAGACAAATCTAACTAAACCACATCTTGGCATTTAGTTTTTGCGTATCCTTGCATCATCACCATGTAGAAAATTACCAAGATATTTTGCTTTTTAGAGGGTACACTGTCTGATTTTACAACAATTTTTTTTTACTACAAATTTACATTTTTTAATTTTTATAAATATAAGCAAACTTTCTCGGCATATCAAATTCTCTTCTGTTGTAGCGTTACTCCCTTTATTTTGAAAATAGTTTGATAATTAATAAAAAAAAAATGCTGAGATACCAAAAATATAACTATATCTACTTAGATTTTTTTCTGAAAGATTTTTTCAACAGAATTACATACATTCACGTGAAGAAGGATATCATCGAAAAAGGATGTGTCATAAAAATTTGTGTGTAATTTACGTTTATGTGAACGTAAAACGACCGTTTTCGCTGGATTCAAGCAGCTTCATCTGACAAATAATCTTCTCAGACGACTAGTATTTGTCTAGAGCAAATCCTTGTACTCGAGTCAACATTCCTTTTAAGAAACATTCACTTTTGGCAATTGCTAGCAAACGCGACCTACAATCGTTTTTATATTTAAGCATTAAAGTCAGCTGAAAAGGAATACCGTACAGTTTCAAAAATAAGGAAGCTGGCAATTGTACCTCGGCTATATATAAGATATACACAATCAATTGACAATTAATGTTTAAAACTGTTGGTAGAAATCGAGGTAGAACTGCTTGCGAGTTTAGAAGTGCCGCTATCGAATTTAATAATATCTAACTTGACTATACTCCGCTCGTAGTATTAAGGATTTCTGTAATAAAATATTAATTACAATGTTATACAAAATATAAATAACGGAAAAATATATAGAACCAAAGTCAACAAGGATAGTACAGATCGCAGTAGTACAGTAATACGTCTGAGGCAGTGTTTATAAAAATGACACATTATCACCCATGAATAAACATACATAGATACTTCCTCAGAGCGATTGCATATCAAAGTTTATCTTTGAGTAAAAACTATTAGCACTATTAATGTGCATGCAATATTTATACAAAGTTGCTTGGCGAAAACATTCTATCAAATTATTTGGTATGTTGAAATGTGATAACTCGTCTAAAAAATATCAAATATCAAAACATGCATTACAAAAAGTAGGCAATTTCAATTTTCCATATATAACACGAGACATGCTTTTATTTTCATAAAATCTACTAATTTAACTTGATGTTAACTATTCATATAGGTACATATGTATTACAGATTGTCTACCATTTTTGACCATTTTTTTTAATAGGCAATGATATAATTTTTTACATACTACTGTATAGAAAAGCGAAGTTACTTATCCTAGCAACACTTCAGAAAAGGAAAGTAAACGGTCAAATCTCCTAGTTGTTATGCATTGCTAGGTTTCGGCCTTAGGACTGAAAAGTTAAAAAAATACGAGAGCGAAACGATATTTCAAATGCTTTATTTGTTGTAATCTATTGAAATTTAAAATGACGCTGAGCGCTAATGACAGATGATTTGAAATTTCAAAGTATTTTACAATATTAAAGAGCAGTAAAAGAAAATTAATACATTACACGATACAAAAGCTGTACGGAAGTTTTGAATAGCCTGGGCATTCAAATACTTCCTCGTACGGAAAAGTAGAATTTCGTACTTTGTAATGTAAGTAACTATTCTTGCATGTTTGCCAATTTTTACATCGAAAAAGACACTTTTCCGTCCTATAACTGAAAAAATAAAAAAATAGATGCCTTCATTATTAAAAAATACCACCAACTAAAATAATACACATAAAAAATTTACAGCATACACAGCAGTTTATTATTTCTATACAACCGCATGGCGAGATACAGTAGAAGCACATTTCGTAATCAATCTAACCACAACTACAGTTTACAACCAAATTACACCTATCCACAGTGGGTCAAATATTCAAAATAGCGGTCAAAATACAGAATTTTCAACTTCTCATAAAAATAATATTTTTGTTGTTAAATATAAGATAAATTAGAGGACTTTTCAATATAAAAAGTATTTCACGGATTCTTGGAACTGCATGCGACTGGCGGTGCGTTGAACTTTACTATCTGGCAGTGTAGCGTGGGACAATATTCTGAGCGAACGCAACAGTGCATTTTCAACGGTGTTTTAAATTATATAGAACGATAATTTTGTGTTAATTCCAGATGTCTACAAATAGTAAAGGTATGTACTTTTAATATATGTGTGTTAGTTTGAAATTTTGTTTTGTGTCATATAATTAAAAAATTTAATTTACTTAGCTTGTAATGGTTTTGCCGACGTGCCAAACCTAAAGTTTAGGTGAGGTTTTTTTTTTTTCGCGGAGTTGGGTACTCATTCTAGAATTAATTAGTGACTTGAAGTTTACTTTACCGGATATAAAATATTTAGCTGCAATTCTTTGCAATTCTCTTTACTACAGATGTTTCAGTAAAGTGTTGCATAGTTTTATGTACTATGCAGAACGTAAACAACTGCAATTATAGTTTTTTAGGGGTTTCTCTTTGAAAATAACGAATTCAGTAGTAAATATCTAGAGTCTCTTATTAATCTTATATATGTATTTTACAAAGGTTTAAATTTAAATTTAATTTCACTAGACAAAGTTTCTGTTGTTATAGGTGTGCTTTCGTATAATGTAAGAAGGCTAGATTTGTTTTACATCTGGCAGGAAAATGATGGAAGGGATGCCTCTCAAAAATACCAACGAGTTTTAAAAGACATTTTAAAAGAATTAGATAAAGAAAATTTTGCCGATAATTATATCCAAAAGGTACAGAAAGCAGTCTATATGTTTTGCTGTGATTTGTCGAAGCGATGGAAAAACAGTAGGCGATCCAAGAAATATTTTTTAACAAAACACCGAAACTGGCTGAAGCAAAATTTCCTATTACCAGATATTGAAACGAATAGGGAAGTTGAAGATATGCCATCTACATCCAGTGGTGCTGGACGACCACGAATACCATTCGAGTTAAGCAGCGAAAGGTCTAAACGAAGAAAGGGTGCAGAAATTAAGAATCAATTTGAAACGAAACAAATTATTTACGCAGCCCAGATGAGTTTAAAAGCTTCTGGGGAAACCAATGCTGCTTCGTTAATGAAGGAGGTTTTGCAAACAACACCTACGCGTGCATCCAAAATTCGACAGTCTTTGACGCAAATTGATAGCAATGTTGCATATACACCTGCAGAAGCGCTATCGTTATTAGTTGAATGTAAGCTAACAAAGAACCAGTATCAACAAATTAGACAAGGCGCAAGAATTAGAAAAGTGAACATATATCCTAGTTATCATAAAATTCAGGCAGCTAAAGTAGAGTGTTATCCAGACAAGGACTTTATTACAATTACAGAAGCATCTATTGAAGTAGAACTACAAGAACTATTAAACCATACAACTCGGCGTTTGATTAAGGCGCAGGAAGATGTTTTGAAGCTAGATATTGGTAAAGAATTGGTATTGATAACGAAATGGGGATGCGACGGAAGTACTGGGCATAGCCAATATAAACAGAAACTACCTGGAGCAAATACAGATAGTAGTATGTTTATTACATCACTTGTACCGATACGGTTACATTGTATATCATCAAAAACTGATATTCTTTGGCAAAATCCATCACCTTCATCCGTGCGATATTGCCGACCAGTAAAAATACAGTATGCCAAAGAATCAACTTTACTTGCTCAGAAAGAAATTAGTTATATAGAAAATAAAATACAAAATCTTGTCCCAACGAAAGTTACATTAGCAGGGAAAGAAATAACTATAAGACACGAATTACTGCTAACTATGGTAGATGGTAAAATATGTAATTCTGCCACAGGTACTTTGTCGGCACAGAGATGCTACATATGTGGAGCCACTCCTTCAACTATGAATATAATTGATAAGCTAGCAACTAGACAAGTCGATATTACCACCTACAGATTTGGTTTATCCACACTTCATGCATGGATTCGCTTCTTCGAATGCATTATTCATATTTCGTATCGTCTAGACTTTAAAACATGGCAAGCTCGAGGAGAAAATCGGGAAATAATGAAACAAAGAAAATTAATCCTGCAACAAAAATTTAAAGACGAAGTGGGATTAATGATAGATGAACCTAGATCAGACGGTAGTGGAACATCAAATGATGGCAACACTGCACGTCGATTTTTTGAAGAATACCAAAAATCTGCAAAAATTACAGGCGTAAATGAAGAACTAATTTATCGATTTTGGATAATTCTGCAAACTCTTGCCACTGGCTATGAAATTAATATAATATTATTCGAAACATATTGCCAAAAGACTGTAGAATTGTATTTAAAATATTACACTTGGTTTCCTATGCCAGTGAGTGTCCATAAAATACTCTTTCATGGTTCGGCAATTATATCAACAGCATTGGTGCCTATAGGACAATTATCAGAGGAGGCACAGGAAGCCAGAAATAAAGATTTAAAAATGTACAGGAGATGTCATACAAGAAAAGTATCCAGAACAGCCACCAATGAAGATTTGTTAAATAATTTATTAATTTCATCGGACCCATATATTTCCAGTATGAAAACACCAAAAAGGACGCGGAAACAATTATCGCATGAGGTTTTAGAACTTTTGTCACAACCAGAAATACCTGCACAAACATCAGATATCACTTCTTATACTTCCTCAGATATTGACTTATCCACAGATGATGACGAGTGTTGACTAGAGTTGTCACTTTTCTTGGAGCTACAGGACAGGATTTACCTTTGATCACACATTTCTAATTGGTACAACTGGAAAACTGTAACTGTTAGGGTAGTATCCTCGCAGACATTTTTAAAGAAAATTTCATGCTTCATAAAAAGAACTTACAATTTTTTTAATATCTTGCCCTGTTGAAGATGCATTTGCAAAAAAAGGAAGAGCGTCACAAAAACTAGAAATTTTTATACATATACCCAGTCGCGCTAAGAAAGATTCACCGTCCTAATGATGACTGAAAGTTCCAGATGCAACCATTTTTATATTGATTTTAGTTAATAAAGATCAATTTTGCATACTTGTCGTTTACTTATGTACCTATTATTGACAAATTCGAAACAATGTACAACTATTCTTTACTTTAAAAATCTGGTTTGAATTTTGGCCGCTTTTAAAGCATTCTGACCCACTGTGCTATCGTAGCATCTCTCTGGTAACAGTGAGGCACATGCAACGAGAAGAGCTTTTTCGACTCTATTTCTCTCCATTTTAAATTAACTACATCCTTCGTAAGTTCTGAATTGCCTGGGGTTCGCCTCGGCATTCAAATACTTTCGCGTACAGAAATTTCTATCTTGTAATTTAAATAAGTATTGCTTGTTAGGCAGTTAATTGATCTCCAGGGCAATGTAAATTATTATTTAAAAAATAATAATGGGGTACTACTCAAGACATTTACAACTAATATATCTATTTTGTGACCTTTATGTAGGTACTTACCTTTCAATTCCTGAAATATTTCCGCTTGATCTACAAGTGGAAATATTTCAGGAATTGAAAGATAAGATATTTACAACTTGATCTTTAAAATTGTGTATACATTAGGAAATTGGACCGTTTTAGTCAAAACGTTTCATCGGAATCCAAATTTCTGAGTTGTTGGCATCCTCCTTCAAACATCTATTAAGTCATGTGTAAGAGGATTAAAAATAATACAAAGTAATCACTTCTCAACAATGATTTTAGAGTCGTTTTCCAACCAAGTAAAACTCAAAATGTCCATCACTTATTGACTTATAAATACTTCGTTTTTTGTCATCAGAATAAAATTAGCCCAAATAATTTAACACTGAACGTTAATATCTTGCTCTTAATCCGATTTTAGTTGTTTGTATTTTACTTACAGTAAATGTTTCGTAATATTATTATGATGCATACTTTATTATATCACCAACCCATTTTTGTTGACAACCAAATTTCCCGATTTCCAGATATAGCATCCGCCATACATGTGCACTCTTCACATGTTTATAAACACATATCGCAGAAATTATTATATATAATGTTTTTTGTAACTAGCTCGAAAGCTGACGTGAATTATTTTAGAAAACCATGAACAATAAGGGACTGGATAAAACCCACCACTATTTTCTAAGTAGTTTTCTTGAGGTCTGCGAAGTTGGCACCACAAAGTGGTCAAAAATCGACAAAAATGCTAGAAAGGATTGACCATTTATTGACCACTATTGACCATCAGCGATTTCGATTGACCACCTTTTGTTTAGGCTACAGCCGCTATACCCATATTTTGGATCGGATACGATTGACCATCGTTTGACCATGTTTGACCACCCTTCACATTTTCAAAATTTTCAAAAAAAAATTTTTTCGATTTTTTTTTTTACTGCAAATTCTAAAATTTTGTTGCAGTATTGGATTGACCAACGTTTGACCATGATTGACCACCAAATAATTTTTTTGAAAACTTAAAAATATTCGAAAAAACGAACAAAACAAGTTCATATCTCCAATGAAATGACATCAAACCCAGATAATGTTATAACCTCTTGCGTCGCATATTTCGCAAATTTCGAGAGGTGGTCAAACGCTGAAAATAATAGAACTTATTGTCCCGTGTCTCTAGACCACAGAAAACTGAAAATTGTCGTTTGACCACCCTCCGGTTAAATTTTATCCGATCTTAAAGTTACGTATAACAGTTTCAAAGTTTTTCGCATTTTTCACAAATTTTGAGAGGTGGTCAAACGCTGAAAATAATAGAACTTATTGTCTCGTGTCTCTAGACCACAGAAAACTGAAAATTGTCGTTTGACCACCCTCCGGTTAAATTTTATCCGATCTTAAAGTTACGTATAACAGTTTCAAAGTTTTTCGCATTTTTCACAAATTTTGAGAGGTGGTCAAACGCTGAAAATAATAGAACTTATTGTCTCGTGTCTCTAGACCACAGAAAACTGAAAATTGTCGTTTGACCACCCTCCGGTTAAATTTTATCCGATCTTAAAGTTACGTATAACAGTTTCAAAGTTTTTCGCATTTTTCACAAATTTTGAGAGGTGGTCAAACGCTGAAAATAATAGAACTTATTGTCTCGTGTCTCTAGACCACAGAAAACTGAAAATTGTCGTTTGACCACCCTCCGGTTAAATTTTATCCGATCTTAAAGTTACGTATAACAGTTTCAAAGTTTTTCGCATTTTTCACAAATTTTGAGAGGTGGTCAAACGCTGAAAATAATAGAACTTATTGTCCCGTGTCTCTAGACCACAGAAAACTGAAAACTGTCGTTTGACCACCCTCCGGTTAAATTTTATCCGATCTTAAAGTTACGTATAACAATTCCAAAGTGTTTCGCATTTTTCACAAGTTTTGAGAGGTGGTCAAACGCTTAAAATAATAGAACTTATTGTCCCGTGTCTCTAGACCACAGAAAACTGAAAATTGTCATTTGACCACCCTCCGGTTAAATTTTATCCAGATCAGAGGCAACATTTGTTACAAGATACAGTCAAACATCTTTAGTTCGTCTACCATAGCTCAAAATTTTCCGTAAATCAAATTTTGGTGACAAATGTTTAACAATTTATATAGGTACATGTTACAGTAATTGGAAGTTTTTGTAACTTCAAGTATTTTTGAAAGACTTGCTAAATTAGAGTTACTATTAGATTGCAACCACTACACATGTTAAATAGATGTTTGATTTAAATGTTCTAGAAGCTGTAGAGCAGTGTACGTTTTATTAGCATACTTAAAAATCTAGTCTTTTTGACGATGGCTACACTAAATTTTGACTTGATATTTGAAAAATTTGTAAATGACACCTTGCATTCATTTAACAATTTATGGTTACTTATTGCTAAATTTATATTATACTATTTACAGTTTTTAATACCTAACCTATACCTTTATTTCATTTACTTGAGACTTAATGTTCAAGATACCTAATTAGGAAATTTGCAGTGCAGCGCATTGCGATGAAGTGAGATATTAAGTAAGTCATTGCGGTAATGTATGTATACTCTACCTCACTGGAAAAAAAAAACATCATTCGATTTTCTGTTAGTATTGATTTTATTTATAAAACTGTGAAAATAACAGATTACGTGAATACATAGGTAGTTTGAATACAATATTTTACAATTTATGTAGTATGCGATATTTTTTTAAAATAATTTTCTGTTAACATCATTTTGGTCTACTAGTTTTTCTATTATAATAATTGCGTATATAGGTATTATACAAGTAGCCTTTATTTCCTTTTTTTATATTCTGAACTTTCGATAATTTCTTACACATATCGTTATGTATTCCCCAGACATCTGTTGCCTCTGATCTGGATAAAATTTAATCAGAGGGTGGTCAAACGACAATTTTCAGTTTTGTGTGGTCTAGAGACACGGGACAATAAGTTCCATTATTTTCAGCGTTTGACCACCTCTCAAAATTTGTGAAAAATGCGAAACACTTTGAAACTGTTATACGTAACTTTAAGATCGGATAAAATTTAACCGGAGGGTGGTCAAACGACAATTTTCAGTTTTCTGTCGTCTAGAGACACGATACCAAAAGCTCTATTATTTTCAGCGTTTGACCACCTCTCAAAATTTGTGAAAAATGCGAAAAACTTTGAAACTGTTATAAGTAACTTTAAGATCGGATAAAATTTAACCGGAGGGTGGTCAAACGATAATTTTCAGTTTTCTGTGGTCTAGAGACACGAGACAATAAGTTCTATTATTTTCAGCGTTTGACCACCTCTCAAAATTTGTGTGCGACGCAAGAGGTTATAACATTATCTGGGTTTGATGTCATTTCATTGGAGATATGAACTTGTTTTGTTCGTTTTTTCGAATATTTTTAAGTTTTCAAAAAAATTATTTGGTGGTCAATCATGGTCAAACGTTGGTCAATCCTATACTGCAACAAAATTTTAGAGTTTTCGGTAAAAAAAAAATTCGAAAAAAATTTTTTTTTGAAAATTTTGAAAATGTGAAGGGTGGTCAAACATGGTCAAACGATGGTCAATCGTATCCGATGAACAAAATGTCTATATTGGCTAATTTTAGCATTTTCGCCATTAGACCCCAAAATATGGGTATAGCGGCTGTAGCCTAAACAAAAGGTGGTCAATCGAAATCGCTGATGGTCAATAGTGGTCAATAAATGGTCAATCCTTTCTAGCATTTTTGGCGATTTTTGACCACTTTGTGGTGCCAACTTCACGGACCTGTTTTCTTGTCTATAAGATTAATTAACTACCTACATAATAAGCAAACCCATTTGTATCATTGCTTATTTTCGTATCTTAGAAATTAGGTCTTGCTTCACTTATCTATAGACACCTCGATACATGTTTGTTGTTAGAAGTTTTATCAATCAAGGTAGCTATAGCTATTTGAAACAAAAATACTAATTTATAAATGAAATTTAATGATAAATTCCTATGCTACCAAATTTTCAGGTACATAACATGCTTGTATAAAGTAGCGCCTTTTATTATAATTTATAGGAAACCATTTTTAGAAGTAATAACGTTGCCAAGTGATTTCGGAAGCTTTGAAGGCTTGTGAGAAGTTATAAGTTGAAAATAAATCTTTGAAAGAAGAGTAGATGATTTCTAAACACTACACATATTTTGCAGCAAATATGGATACTCCGATGCATTCGAAGAATAAAATGATAGATTATGATCTGCAACTCTTTCCTTATTACAAGCGTGGACTGACAGCACTGTAAGTGTTTACACCTCAACTAGCACTTATTGCAAGAAATATCTTTACAATAATGAGATTAATTAACGTGTCAGAACTAGTAAATACGATCATACATGTATAAGCTTGTATATAACTCTTAAATATATCGATGTATCGTTAATCTACAAATATTTGTCACAGAGCCTGCTTGTAGAGTTAATAACTTAATACATTTTTCACACAGTTGTGGTTTGAATATACATATACCTCATTATAAGCTTCTTTATTTTCCTTCATAAATCGTTTGTTGGATCCAAACCAAATATGTAGTCATTAATTTTATTCGATGTATTTTAAATATAGTACATACGATCCATATAAAGAAGATTAGGGCAAAGATTGTCTATCCATTGCAAAACATACTAGCAGTGCATGGCAAGATCAAGTGCACTATATTAAACAGACTTCTGTAAACTTATTAATCGACTGCATACTGAAATAACCATTATATTTGATTCACGACAACGATATATATTATGTAGGTTTAACGCAATCCAAGAAATTTAGAGCGCTATAAACACAAAAGTATACCTAATAAATATGAAAGTTTAATTTTATTCGCCAAATTACCATTTACCTAGCTCATTCGAATCTATTTTAATAATATGATGAGCTGAGTATTAAAAGGGCCACCCTCGTAGCTTTAACTAATACAAATATAGATTATTTAACGATTTTCTAATAAAGCGAAACCAACAGTCTATTTGATTTAAATTTTATCTGAACCTCTAAAAATACACTTGATAGTACTATCTTACGCGCGGATTACTTAATACATTTAGTAAATTACACATCGCAACCGGTACACTTTTATGAATGACAGAAAACGATATTACTCTTTCTCGTTTCTTATATTACACCTATATGTATGTATGTGTGCATACGAGCGTACTTACATACATGTATGTATGTATGCAAGTCCAAATTCCTATATTGATTAAATATTTCTCGCGGAGAGCGTACTATATACGCTCTGCTATCGATTTCTAGCAATAAAAACTTTAGGAGGAGCATTCTTTGCGTCCCGAATAATTTGATTGATCTTCCTTCGTGAAGACGACAACCTTAGAGGAAATAATCGAATACTCTCAAAAATTATTTTAAGGCGCGTGCATGTGACCTATTCTTTGCCAATTTGCCTACCAGACATGTTCCAGCCTCAGCATTAAATGTCAAATTATCCAGAGCCAGTGCCAACTAAATGCAGTTGAACTTTACGTGCAATAATTGTTATTGAGCTGCATGATTATTCTGCCACATTATTCGCGATAACATCAAGTGTTTTGCGTAAATTATTACTCCCATATTACTATAAGTATCAAAACATGGTAACCGACGTAATTATAATTTCATAAAATTATAGTTAGTTTTATCTTCTTGTTATGAACTGTAGTAGAATGTTCAAATATCAAACTGGTTATCATAATTGTGTCTTCGTAGCGGTTAAAAAAGAACTGCTAAATGATATTACAGCTGACCAAGCGTTAATATAAAGATATTAACACTGTAATTCGATCAATTCTAATTCACAATTTATTCACGTGCGTACTAATTTGTTTTAATAGCTACTGCAACTTTTAAAACGTAAGTTTATTTTTACTATTTAAAAAGTAATTGAAAATAATTAGTTACAATCACTTTTCTTTAAATAAACCGGCACTATAGGTACAAGTTATTTATTTGATTGATCGCGCCAGTTTAAAAACTTTTGTGTACGTATATATAGTTTGGTAGCTAATAGAAGGCCGTTGATAAAATTTGAACGTCGGTGGTATTAAAAATAAAACATTCACATGCTTGACTACTTCAGCATAACGTCAGGTTACAACTATGTTACAAGTTTTGGCATTTCCTTCGATAATAGTCGATTTTTAAATTCTGTGTAGATGCAGTGCGCATGATCGTCAACAATAAAACCATGTGACTTAAAAATGCCACACGAAAATTTAATTTTTCTCAATTAAACACTAGTTTTTTACAGTTCTATTCAGTCCGTTCTAGACCTATTTAATCGCCGGACAAGCGTCAATCGGAAATAGTAACAAAATCGAAGCGGATACGAGAGTTTCCCAAGTGCTGCAGGATCAGAATGCGCAAGATCCTGCCGGTAGTCAAGAAGAAAACTAATTGATATATACCGGCAAATTAGAAAATAATTTTGCGTTTGGTGCGGGTACTTACCGTTAATTAAAGGATAATTGTGTCCTGGATGTCCTAAGAAAGATTTTAAACCACTCTCCAATAGAATCGGCGACCCACGGTCTTTATAACTCATTTCACTGTCACTGTCACTGAAATTATATAGTGTGCGCGGAATTTTGATGGATTTTTTAGTGGTGTTTTCACACCACTATACACTACTATGAAGACGAAGGAAACCGCGCTAGCGGAGCTGCATAAATAACGCGGTCGCGAGGGACCTCCACAATCAATTCGTACTAAAATAGTTTGGCTGGCGACATTGCTGCACTCTGGTGCGCCCGGTCTACACCGTCGTTCTGGGTTACAGTCCAAGGTTGATAACGGAACGATGATGATAACACAGATAGAATATTGTACATGATATCTATCAATTAACATGTGTGTAATATGTTACAACATAACCAATCTTATTTGATCGCATCGTGTGAGCTGCGCGGGCACAAGACACACATTTTCAGCGGGCGCTTGCGCGTATTTCCCGCTGACAATCCACCCAACTCGTACATCAAACTTAACAAAATCCACCCTCGCATCGCACGCCCCCACTGTACTATGCGATAAAACTTTGTAACGTCGTCTAGTTTTAACTTGAAAACTGTAACAAATCCTGTCAGACTCTTGCGGAAATGTACATTTGTCGAGCGCCCATTTATAGATCAGCGGTATAAAAATTAAATACTGTGACTTCGCCGTACTGTCTCGGTGGGATCTTAATTGAAAAATTAGACACGTGTGTTTATTATTCAAATAAAAATGTTACTGCGCTTTTTGCGTCATCACTAGAAGATGCACCGTTTCAAAACTGTTAAATATATATTTATAAAAGAAATAGAATATCAAAGCTATAGGAATCGTAAAATTACAACCATTTGCTCCTTTCAGAGTTCAGACATTCTACAAAAAATAAATTTAAAAGTCGAAGAAATTAATTTATAAATTTACTATAAATTGCGTTTTCCCTGAAAAATTCATACTAATATTTAGGTTGCAATAAATGTTTAACGGTATTTGTAAATTTCTTTAAAAAAGATGGTTTTTATTCGCTTTTTATTAAAGAGATTATATTCTAATTCTATATAGATCTGCATTCTGTTCAGTTTCTTTTTAGATTATTATTCAGCGAATAAATTTGAACACCTAATTATATCAGCGGTTTCCAAACTTTTCATTCGTTTTTGAAGCAAAAGTTTTTCTGTAGGTTTCGAAGAAGTGTGTAGGCCAGCCTGCTATACAAAATATTACCCTAGGATATACAATATATCGACTGTTTTACCAATAACGGTGCGGTCTGCACGTTTAAAGGCCACATTTTTTAGAAATTGTTTTAAAGCGAAGTTGTTTGGATGAATAATGGCTACAATGTAAAAATATGTTTTATTATACAGGGTGTTCAAAAAACGTGTGCCACACCAAAGTTATGTTTTTTTCTTATTGAATACTCTACACTTAGTTACAATTTTGAATTCTACTCAAAAATAAAAGTAACTATAAAGATTAGTTATATATAGTTATGGCAGTTTTTGAGATACTTCGATTTTTTGGCAAATGTAATATTTTCCGAAAAGCTGCTTAATATCGGCTCAAATTGATTAGTTGTACTCTTAAACAATTTACAGGGTGTTCAGAATATTATTTTCTTTTATGAGTACAGGTAAACCCCGTTATCTTGGTAATTTTAAACGGAACATCCTGAAAATTATTTATGTTTCATACTGCTACTTTAATTCTTTATCAAACTGCTATACCATTCTGTTATTAGAGCTTCCGAGTTTTGACCGCAATAAAGCAAACGTCAAAATTAACAATAAAATACGGAAACTATACAACTTCAGGAGCAAAACTAGGTCAAAGCTAGGGTTCCTGAAGAAGCCACTTACATAAGTGCCAAAACGTCGTGTTTAGGCAAGTAGTTGTATATTTTTTTGTATTTTTATTTTTAATTTTTCCGTTTGTTTTATTTTTGTATTGTATATATTTAGTTTACTATGTCGCGGTCAAAACTCGGAAGCTCTCATAACTGTAGAAGCTTTTAATATCATTTTACTGTAGCATTCCTTTTACCTAAATGTTAAAATCATGTGTATTTAATGAAATTAGTAGTGATTGCTTTATAAAAAAAAAGTGCCCTCACTTAATGCCACTCCATTCTCGTTTAAGTTTTAAACTTAATAATTTGCGCTCATTAAAATAAATGTTCGTTTTAAGAGATAATTGATACGGTAGTAGTAATCGGAGAATATTATGAAAGCTATGTCCTATCGCCGAAAGTTCTGTTCAGAAATGTACTGCTAAAGAGCATTCCAGATAGGAAGTGTGTCAAAGAATATTGAGTAGGTTTCGGATATGCAATAATGTTGCTTAAGTGAAGGTAACTGTAACCAACGGGTCATGGGTCAGTGGTTATGCGCCTATCCAGTGATGTGGTAGATCGCTGAGGTACGAAAGTCAATTTTCCGAGAGGATGCTGACATTTTTCTTAAAGAATTGTATTCCAATCGATCTACCATTAGCTGTTGGGACCAAAGTGATCAACAACGCAGCGTTGTTGTTACAGTACAATATGTATAGTGCAGTAACAAGACCAATTGAACTCATTTATACACACACAAACAACACAGCAAGAGTTGCTTCGGCGGTAGTCAAACTAGCAATACAACTTAAAAAGCCGTGCAACTAGCACTGACCAAGAAAAACAACCACTGATAGTGAAGACTGTTAAAATATAAAATTCAAATACAATCAACAAATCAAGTATAAGAGTAATTGCTAATGAAACACATATAAGTCGCAGTAGTGTATAGTTAATTCTAAAAACTCATAATCACGTTTTCACATTCAAATTTAAATAACGTACGTAAGCATATGAAAGGGATGGGCGTTTACGACCATTGCATGTAGCTTTAATTGCACCGTACATCGATTCATTATTCTGGTATAATGAGAAATTATCTAAATAGAAAGTTTTCAAAAATAAAATGGATAGGAAAAATGTTTTTTCTGAGTGGGCCTTCTACTCAGATTTAATCTGTATGGATATCTTTAAATAACGCGGTACCAATAATATCCTGTACAATGGTCTTCCCCACAAATTGATATGTAACTTAGAACTATAAATACATTTCCTTACTTTGATTACACCAAATATGGCACATAATGTTCAGAGATCATATTCAGCAGTTAGTGTAGTAAAACTTACATATTTGAATAATTGTTATTCATTTAATATTACTTTTCCTGTTCCCCATTTTTTGATGTGTGATTTCATTTGCTAAAATTTATACATGATTATAATAATTGCTTTATTCTGTTCTTTTATTTATAACATGGATAGATACAAATCAAATATTTAAACTGAGGTAAGTGTAACTTCCTAACTCACACTTACAACAAGGAAGATGAATGTCAGTAGGAGAAAAGAAACTGCACGGACGTAGCAGAGCAACATACTAAAATAAATTGATACTAACTTTAGCGAATACTATTAAAAACAGCAAGTTCTTGCATGTTACAAATCCAGTTTCCAAATAAACATATAGGCAACGTTATATCAGAAACATTCTACCACTTATCTGATTAAACACTAATTTTAGAGATTTACTGTAAATTTGTACATTACATGAATATTTTTAAGATTTAGTTGTTATTATTACTATGGTTAGTTAAGATTAAAGTGGCAGTATAAAACATAAATAATTAAATATAAAAAAATAAATATTTCCATTTAAAATATCAAAATAATGAACTTTACGTGTACTCATAGAAGAACATCATACTCTAAACATCTTTTATTCAAGAACATTATTTACAATAATAGGTTGAGTCATTATTGTTTTAGAGTTTATTATTATTATTTAGATTAGAAGTCTTAAATAATTTTAAAAATCTCACATGTTTTTAATATCTATAAAAAATGAAACTGCTCAAAGATGTTTGAAAAGAAAATAATGTGAGGAATATGCCTGCTTCTTGCGGCAGTGGTGTCACTGTGAAGACTATGTAACTATGTACCATAAAAAGATCGTTTCACAGAGATACACAGTGCCAAAACCTCCCCTGATTTGGTTTTAAATATTTGGCAGTGGCGATTCGAAACAATGTCTATATAAGGACCTATGCTACAGTGAGCGATGCTGGTTTTAACGTCATTGAAAATGGATCTACATACAATCCAATCGTTTTTTTAATTATTATTATTAAGGTGATCTTTTATTGCAACTAACAATGATATTACTTCCTTCTGAAATGTTTGTTCCACAGCTTTCCATATAGAACACTTAGAGTTTCAGGATGAATCGAAACACAGTTTAAGCTTCGCCGGAAATATATATATAATACTCCATATAATTAAGCAAACATTTGATGCATACGAACAGAGTAAATTCTATGTCTAAATAAGAATCGCAATATTTTAATGTTGTTTTCGATGTATTTGTAACAATAGCCTTTGTAGCCTCTGAAGTAAAATAATGAATGAATATTTCTGACTCAACCTTAAAGAGTAGGCAGTGTCGCTGTCGAAAGTAAAGTTAAGCTATCTGTACCCTCATTTGACTGACAATGAGTAATGTTGATGATTATATACTCTTGAGTCCTAAAGAACTCGTCTTAAGCCACAATTTCGCCATCTTAAAGACATACATATGTAGTTACATTGTCTGTACTTTTGTATATATACTATCTGCACTAGTAGTACACTAATAGTGCTTGCAAAACAAAGCATCTATAGAATTTTGCGAATGAAAATTATGTCCTGGCCTGCCAGAATAACAACTATATGTTCTAGCTCACCATAACGGAACTTTCTAAAACTTGAAAGATCAATAAAATTACTCTTAAGATATTGCTTCATTATTACTGAAAAAATATTATGCAGATACGAAAATCTTCTTTCAAGCAGCACTTATCCACATTTCACATTTGAATGAAACTTGCCAACTTATCTTTGCAGTTTTCTTGATTAACTGTAAAATGTTTTTTGTGCCTAATTTTCAGTTACTTTTTTATATTATGCCATATGTTGATAATTTCTAATGGACGAAAAATCGTTTTACAGTATTTAAATAAATTGTATAGATAACCAATAATACTTCATTGCTAAACAGGTCAGACACAATAATAGAGCTGCAACTAAAATGATCTGAACATTAGTAATCGTTTGTTATTTTACGAGTTAGAGCAAGAACTAAACTGCTGCTAAAGTGTAACTAATTTATACAATCAAGTTTAGATAGTTTCTCATTTTCTAAAACGGAATCATGTGTAAATAATATTTTTTAAGTTTTAGTTTTCTGACTACCTACTTTTATATTTTTACCGGAAATTATATGGGTGCAAAAGAAATCAGCTCTGATTTTATAAAAACGTGATCAAAATATATTTATAATCACGTATTTCAATGATGTCTATGTTTGTTCCTCCTCCTTCTCCTCGCAATGTTCTAAATTAATAATTAAAATACTTTACGTAAATACCATGACCGTATTTCTAGTTGACTGAAACTAAAAAGTACAAGTTGCAACATTTTATATAAAAGGGAAAACGTGAAAATAGTAGGTATATTTTTTAAGTTTTATTCATATGTGATATACTGATATAGATTGAAATTGTATATGATTGTATATGTTATCCACTGCTCAAAAAAATTAAGTAACACTTTTTCAAAACCTGTAACTTTTTAAATAATTGTTCTAGGCAAATCAAATTTGGTATGCTTCAACGGCATATATTTAACTAAAGAAGATTACAAAAACAATTTTACAACTATTGGTTACTTCTAAGTTACACTTAAAAATGTAAATTCATAACGCAAAACAAAATGGAAAAACTTTGAAGTATGCTTTGAATTGACGTATGAAAGCCTTCTAAGGATGACAGATAAATTCAGTTGTCAATCTTCATTGATTAGAAGTAAAATGAGGCATCTTAGTGAAGCGTAAGTTGCTCGTGCTGTTGCCCTTATTCAGCACAGCCACTCTATTTGACATGTTAGAAGGGATCTTGGACTTTCCGCTTTTATTATTCAGCGTTTGTGGAATCAGTTTCGGAAGACTGACCAATATGTAAGAAGAGCTGGAAAAGGTCGCAATCGAAAAAACACTCTAAATCAAGACTGATCTAATCCACCACTAACCATACAGGAACTGACACAAGCCCTGATTGAGGAATGCGAAACCATACCCCACGAATATCTTCACAGGCTAGTGTGAAGCATTCCACGAAGAAATGATTCGTGCTCGTGGAGGGCATACACGGTATTAAACCTCACTAATCCACAGAAAACCCTACTCTCATCGATGCTATGACAGTTGTTTCCATTTTGTTTTGCGTTATTAATTTACATTTTTAAATGCAACTTAGAAGTAACTAAGAATTGAAAAATTAATTTTGTAATTTTCTTCAGTTAAATATATGCCGTTGAATTATACCAAATTTGATTTTTCTTGACCTCTTATTTAAAAAGTTTTGAAAAAAGTGTCTCCCTAAATTTCTTGAGCAGTGTATATTTTTTGAGTACAATTACTTTAAAACCAATTAACTTTTCAAATTCTGGAGATTTCTTTTTATAATGACTTGAAGGACCATGAAAAAAGGTATTCATTTTGCACAATAACTACACGCATAAACAGATATATTTGATCAAGTTTCAATAAAAGAATATGTAATGATGTCATCGTGTCGAAAGAGGGCAAGATGCATCTGTCTACCTCATAGATGTTGTGTTTCTCACGAGATCGCGATAACTACTGCTCATAAGCAGATAGAACTTGTACGACTAAGAACCACTTTTAACCACTAATAAAGCTAACAGGCGTCTTTGTAGCAATACGCAAAGTCCTGTTGAATGTTCATCTTTAAACATTACAAATGCAAAACAATATTTTGTCTTCAAATACACCAGAACATAGGATTTAAATAAAGCAACAGTATATCGTTGTATTAGAACGATCATTTTAATTATTTTTCCTTACATATAGATAAGAAATGGTTTAGCATAAGTTGTATGCATTTGCAAGAATTGTGTTTAATCCAAAAATAATATGAATGCAGCGTTTACTTAGTGAAAATTCATTCCAACGAATAGCAAACTCACTTACATTTTTACTTAATTAAGTAGATAAAGTTGCGTGGAATTATTCATTTTACTAAATCTACAACCATAGTTTTATTTTTCAATGTGTTGTTTAGTGTTTTTGCATTACATATGTAGTTTGTCAATAAAATATTCTTATCTAATGTAACGGGAAAATCAGTTTATCGGAAGAAAATAATACGAAAAATGTTTTCAAGTGCGATTCAACTGCGATCCAGTGTAGTAATGACTATTTTATAAACGCAACTTTTATTGTAATGTTGTCAATTGTATCTTTCACATTTTCAACTGGGAGTTTCTGTAACATATACGTGTCAATTATTATAGTTTTAAGATATAATAACAATTTTAATCTTTTTACTTTCATTACCGCTAGAAAGACAATCTCACAGGTGGTTGTAAATACATAGATACTACTAGATTTGAGAAATATAGTATCAGTTTTTCATGGCTATGCAGAGAGATATGTATATTTATGTCTCTATTTAAAGAAATTAATAACGAACGTCAATCTAAAATATGCGAAATCTAATTAGTTTAATCGAATTCTATCAGAATCTGATAACGCAGACAAGACTCTATAGAACGTTGTATATACATAATACGACTGCTTATAAATCTAAATTCGATGCGGTAGGTTTGGTTGAAATGGTATTCTACTTAGCAACTAAGTTGTCGCTAATATCTTTAATAACTTTTGTACTTGAGTATGCAATAAGTTAAATATGAACTGGATGACTCTTTAAATACATACCCCTTGCAGCGACTTCTCATTTATGGTTTTACCTCCAGTTGTAGTTGTTGAAGTAGTTCTTTGGGCAAACTGAAGTTGTTCTCGATCGACTGGGATAATATTCCCTATATGTTTGTAAAGATCATTAAAAAATTTGTTAAATATTTCTTTCATAGTTAATTCTTTTGTACTGGTACTTTTCCCAACAAAATAAAACTTGCTCATATCAGACCTTTACACAAAAACAGTAGGCCAACCTCCGCATCTAGCCACTTTTCGAAAATTGTTCAATTTGTTCATGATAATAAATTGAGTATTTTTCAACTACGAATTTACTAGATCTTTTTCGACATAGCTTCCTTGCGGGTATAGGGGTTAATACAAAATTAACTGACTTCATTAATAGGATTATCCATACATTTGATAAAATTAACGTTTGATTTGGTTCTTTTATCAATGTGATAAAGGCTTCTGATTGTGTTACTCCATTTTGCTTAATAAATTATCTAGATATGGTATCAGAGGTCCAGTTCTGTAAACTATTTAAATCATACTTAACAAGCCGTTGCTAGAAATACTTATTTATTGTTATATATGTACATACTTCAGATAAACATTGTAATATGTAGTAAGATCTAAAGTTTTCGGTGCTGGAATCAACTTCGCTTGGTTTTTAAGATGTGTGAAACTATCCTACTGTAACATGCTATGGTAATGGTTCAGATTTTCTGATCTCAAACAAAAAAGCTGAAGCAACGTTTAATTTATCTAAGATGATGCCAGTCATACTGCATCTACAAGCATGTGTGGACTACAAGAATTAGATTGCATGTTAACTTAAACTATTGTAGTGACTGGCAGAGTTTTCAGAAGACTATAATAAGAGTACATTTACATCCTTGTTTAATTTAAGAACTTCCATTATTGTTTGTAATTAACTGCATCATTTTGAGAATATGATAAGTCCGTAAATGAGCAAACTTGAAACTAACTCACCGTATTCTTGTTATCAAGTTGTCGCAAATCTTACGATAAACGTTAGGTAAGTTTAATGTTACTAAATATTGTTTTATGATTGCGATAATTGTGAAATTTAATAACATTCTAAAACACATCACTACTCCCATAATTAGAATATAATATTCAACTTAAAATTATTAATAAGTTGATTTAAATATAGCGTGTATGTAGTTGCATTAAGAACTCTAGAACTCTTGAAAAAAAAATTATTTGTTTCTAACATTAAGATTCTAAAATTCTTTAAAATTAAAAGAATTGTTTCGTGAAAGAAACAATATTGGGGATATTGCTGGGATAGAGTTAAAACTGCGTCCTTACTATTCATGTTGTATACATATGTATATATTATTACCACGCCTATATTCCGTTCCAAAATATAAAAAAAATGCAATAGGAACTTATGCAAACTTATTATTTTTATCTCTGGACATTTCACAGCTGAAATTATTTAGAAGTGATCCTTTGAAACATGTTCTTGTCGGTTAAATTTCATAATTTTAATAGCTTGAATACAATTAGTCAACAATTACTATTGTTCTCGATAACTGGACTTCAGAGAATAATAACCAATTTTGCGAGTTATTGCACTCTACTTTATTTACGACTAGCTGAAAATCATTAACAAATTAGCACAAAATTCAAAGAACTGCGAAGAAAATGTCTATCGTTATTACAGTGATTTAAAAGATTCTGTATAGGAAACGATAATAAGGCTATGACCTATTATTGTATCTTATTTCCATACGTCTTGCAGATATTATAATCTCCATTTCTCACTAATATCATTAATTTAATGCCCATTTTATTGTTTAATCGTAATAACATATTCAGCCGCACACCTTGATGTTTCCTTTGACGTGCCATTTATTCACAAACAACCGAACAACATGAGTTACACTTTATCTAGGTTTATACAGGGTTTCTCACGGTAGGCGTCCGTTAGAAGTTTTCGCCGTTATAAAAAGCTTAGGATTCTGAATTTTTGGACTTAAAGGTTAGTCAAGATGCTCTTTCATTCTAAAATATTTTCAAGGTCGCACCGGTTCCGGAAAGTCGCCATTAACTTTCTTATTTTAAATGGAGAAAAATTCATGATCGAGAAAATTTCATGATGAGTTCTATATAGTTTCCCTATACCTATTTTCATTTGTTTCTTAGATATCTTGATTATTTTGAAAATTTTGAAATATGTAGCCTTATTTTCAATACTGCGCCTCTTACCCATTTTCGACTGATGGTAAGCGCTACTTGGGTAGACGGAAGCTCCAGAATGGTACTTTCGAAATTCACATTAACAACTGATTTATTGCATACAGGATGTCTTACATTTTATGAGCAAATACACCATCTTCAAAGTTGAGAAAGTTCAGTTTTTGAAATACAACACCCTGTATATTATTAGATGATCGAATGCAAAATTTAATTCTCTTTCGATTCGCTGTGCCTTTCCCTATACCTATTCTTAACGGTTTTCTTGTTAGTTTCTATTAAAAGCTAATGAAACTCCAAAAGTCCTATTTAGTAAACAGTAATTTTGACAGGAGTTGTTGATTTTATGTCACGGCAGTTTAAGTCTAAAGATTAGTAAGGCATCCATTCAGAGTTACATAACCTTAAATGGTTGAACATAACGAATAGAACATTATTGCACGTTATTTGCCTTTACCACGGCATTGTCACCACAGGAAGCCACCTCATTTATGCAATAGTATCAATTTTAATTCTGATGTGCACAACATTAATATTCGCTTCGAGGCTACATTTACACCACCCTCTCACCGACTTGACAAGTTCAAAATATGTTAGCAACCAAATCACTAATGTCTATAACTCTATAGCTTCCGTCATAAAATCAAGTGCATCAATACATGAATTAAAAAAAAATTCTCATGTCTTATATTTGCGGCAATAGTTTTCTACTGCAGTGGGTAATAACACAGATATATACATACATTTCAATCTCTTGTGTATTTTCTAAAGAGATCCAACAGTACCTGTCTTTTATAGGATAGGTCTTAGGTTAATCAGACAGACTGGATGAGCAGACGCTACAGGTTCTAGTAATTTCAACTCCGCCTGGTTCTTTCTAGCAAATAATTACGGGCGTATGTACTGTAATAATCTGTTTTTGCTGCTGGAAAAAATAAAAGGCTATTACTACGATTATTACCCATTTCAGTAGTTCAAATCAATAACACCCGAGCAATGGGCACTGCTTTTCATAGTAACCCGACAATTTTGGATCAAACTTTGGCACACGCTTCATGTCAAGAACCGAAATAATATCACAATATCATTATAGATGATTGGATTGATAACGATCTGGGAATTATGCGTAATCATTGATGTTTGTTGATATCGATTATTTATGTGCTTAACGGCTGTCGTGTATATTTTAATTATTTGTATGTGCTTATTTTATTCATAAAAGCCTCGCTAAAGGCAATACTCAATATATGTATGTATTCTTAAAACAAAATGTTGAAATTTCTTTGTTTCAGTAAAATATCAGAGAGGTGCCCAAAACATATGTAAATTTCCGTGAATTTAAAAATAAAGTAAGTGTACAGAAAAATAATTGTGACATGACAATTGAACTTATAATATATTACTCATGATAGTAACGCTAACTAGGAGTGTTAAGAATTCTCGTTTATTAAAAAATTATATTTCCTTTTTATGCGACAGCATCTTTTGTTAGTCTGGTAATAATAACTTATTATTTGATTTTGCTAGGTAATGTAAACATTGCCATTAAAGCCTCAAATTTGCACATATTCATTTCTTGCATTCAATTACGGAAAAAATATACCTACGTTCTCTAAGCAAAATAAACAAAAACAATAAAATATTTCAGATTACTATACTTATACATATTTACATTAAACTTAAGAAACATTTCCCTTTATTTAGCGATCCAGTACCAATAGTCATAATAAGACCATTTTCTCATATTTACTAATCCATGTTTTATGCACGATAAGATCCTAAAGTGATTTGCGTTTATTTAAATTAATATGAACTAATTTAAGCGACGTTTTGTGTGGCTTTCCACGCCAAGAAGTTGAAGTCATAGTACAAGATTTTTAAACAATTGTCGCCATGCTGCGCTATGGACTACACCATAGATACATTTTTATGTTGTCCAAATATTCCTAGAAATTATGACTTGTCTCATTTTCTAATATTATCTATCTATTATTGGTTCTGAGTTAATTACAAAAATTTTAAAATTATAAAATTTTTTTGGGAAGAGTAGCCTTCTCTAAAGAATTTTAAACTTGAGATTGCCAGCGTTGCCTTTTATGTAATTTCCTATACTATATTTACATTTTGCTCTGCATGACATTTGCATATCTCTAAACAGCAAATTATGCACCGATAAATAAATACTCTTAATAGACACATTAAGCACTACTTCAGTTTCTAATTCAACAACTGCAAAAATTCAGCATTTTCAGGCTCATATTACTCCGTAATATCGAAAACTATTTTATTTTTACTTAATTGTTATTAGAAAAACAGAAATACCATCAAACATTAACTTTTAAGTTTTTTGGGTCAACCTAATAGCATCAACAGCAGAGAGAGTACCAACTCAGAGTATCAAACTTTGAAGCATGTTTACAGCGGACCATTTCGTCCTAATCGTACTAACTTTTATAAATGCCTTACTTAAATAGCATACTTTTTGAATGAAAACGTAAGCGAGATTTCACAATTAAATAGTCATTTTTATTTTCTTTTGCAATATACTATAATTAGACAAATCAACTATTTTAAAAGTAATAACAGAAAATTGTAAATATATCTTTTATAAAAATTTAAAATATCACCCCAAATAGCACATTTATTTATTTAATATTTATATAATGCTGAAACAATATTGCAATATTGTTTCTGCCATATCATGCAATATCATGAATTGGCTTAAATGTCCCAAGTAGCACAGAATATTTATTTAATATTTATATAATGCAGAACAGTGATATCGTCCTCGGTACTGAGTACCAACGAATGTAGACAGAAAGAAAAATCAAATTTCTGTTGAAGAAGAACCTACTCAAAATATATCTTTGTAAAAGCACAAAATAGCCATATTTAGCCACGCATGCAAAATATTTTTCCAAATGCAATAATCACCACCATTTGCACACAGCATTTCTAGAATATTTCTTTTTGTGGTGGGTGCATCCGCGATGGCTTCTTTAGCTGTATTGTTTGTCAAATCCACCACGCAGCTCTTACTGTGTAAATTTTACAAAATTACCGCGCTGTAAATGACGCAAATTTCTCACATTCTAAATATTTTTGTACAGCATTTTTTATAAATTTAATATCGTAAATGTAATCATTAATTAATTAACGGGTCGATGGCCGCAGTGGTTAGGCGGCTGACTATTGTTGTGAGAGGACGATAGGTGCCGGGGTTCAATTCTCTGGAGAGACGGTGACATTTTTTCGGAGAGTTTAATCCCGGATAAACTTGCCATTCGCTGTTGGGAGCAAAGTGATTAACAGCGCGGCATCATAAAAGGCGATATGATGCTGTCACAAAGCCATTTAAACACAACTCACACACACTAAACTACACCGCAAGAGTTGCAGTGATAGCCAGACAAGTAATACAGCTTACGGAGTCACTGCAACTAAGCACCCACCACACATTAAAAAAAAATAGAGTAATAAATTTCGCAAATGCTATTAATTTATGACACCGTCCAATCCTATTCTATTTACTTTATACTAATCGTGTATTGCTTAGATGTAGTACATATATGCTCTACATATATAACATTAGAGTGGTAGGTACCATTTAGTGTATAATACATTAACGAACTGTATGCTTAAATTTATGGGTATTACAGTCTTAGTAACATTAGAATATGTATACTCCCAAAGTGCAATGATATCATGTGCTTTGTCCAATTTCTTTTTCAAATGAAAATTTAAAATTAAGTAGAGTGTAAATCGTGGTTTAATTTATTGTATACTGTATTTTGTGTTTTTCTGGATTTTTGTGTATTTTGGATCTATTGATAATTATTATATAAGGACCTATGTTTGTGGCAATGGTTACTTCACACTGCTTAAATGTAATGGGACAGCTTTATTAATACGTCATCTGAAACTGCGCCAAGCATGTTCAGTTTAATTCCACTAATCCGTACATGCACTTAGTTGGAAAGAATCAGTCTGTGTAGTTAGGTATCGACAAACATGAAAGCAAAAAATGTATAGATCGTAACGGAGATGAGATTCATTAATATATTTACAATAAATTTAGCTAATTTTTTCTATCCATATTTAATTCTTGAGACATTTTCACACTCACAGTACTTTCTATATAATAGGAAGATGTATATAACGGTTTCATGCTGTATTTACTTTTGCTAAGACGCAAGTAAGCATTCGACTACCAAATATGAACATTGTGCACTTTACAAAAATACTAATTTTCTTGCATTTTGTATATATTCTAGTAGGTACCATTTTAATCTTCAAATTTTTCCGAATAAACTTAACACCACTTATGCTTTTTTAGTATTTTATTTTAAAGCACATATAGGTATTTCACAAATAACGTATTTAAAACTGCACCTAACCGTCACTTAACCGACAACGTAATTGTAATGCATTGACCATGCGTATGTCTCTCTAAACCTAGCACTTGTATCGCCCTAATGGTGGTAAATTTAAATTTAAAATAAATAAACCTCTTAAACCTGCAATATAATGATATTTCTTCCGTGAAAAGTGTAAGGTTAACAAAGTAAAGGGAAACGTTTTATCGCATTTTATAACAATTGAATTTATATTTAACAATGAAATATTTCAATGTTTCCAATGTTGAACGAATTTAACTACTTGCAATTAGCTTAGAATTCATGGTTAGGTTATAATTAACAACTAAAAGAATAATTTTCAAGCAATTTTTAAAACTCATAACATACAAACTCTATAAATTTTGTTTCACTATACAGGGTGTGGCGCGAAGAGTTTTGATTAGAAGTTTTTGGGGATGTAGTAATAGGCGAAATGTAAAATTTTATAAGATTACACTATCGATAATGCTGATTTTAAATATAATATTTTCATGAATGATCTACTTCCGGTACACCGGAAGTACATACCAACACGCTTATTTTAAATAGAACATGGTATTTTTTATTTAATTTTTCAATTCTCTATCAAATTTTGAGTAAATTTCATGTACCATGTCCTCAACTAAAAATTAATAGTTTTTGAGATATTTCAATTTTTTTAAATTTTTCTAGAAAAACACAGTAACAAATAAATCACGATATTGCTGCAAACAAATACGCTACTGACTTAAAAGTTGACATGGCGAATTGCAAGACATCACTAAAGTGCCCCGTCCTTTGAAATGTAATTTTTTTTATACAAGGTGTTGTCCACATACCACTCAATTCCAACAATTTCAAACAATTATAACTCGCTTATTTCAAATACAACACCTTGTATATTATATCAGATTTCAATTCCTATCTTCATTCTCGTTTAATTGATACTAGCATTTCCTCTACCTAAATCTAACCGGTTTTGCGATATTTTATTATTTTACTTAACAATAACGAAACTTAATATTTCAACATTAATAAAGCGCAGGCCGTGGCTGACAAAAATGTGACAACTTAATAGTAAATTGTCTATGTATGCATTAGATATGTTTTCATACTTTTCTTTAAAAGTTCATGTTTTATAGCAAGCAATGGCAAATTTAGCATTTACAAAAACAAAAGTAGCTGATGATATCTACTAATGATTTCTAGAAAAACGCAGTCCAAATAAATCACGATGCTCCTGTAACCAAAAGGCTACTTCAAACTTTGTCACGGCGCATTATGACTTTACTAACATGTGTCAGCTCTTAAAATATTTATTTAAAATATTAATTTTTTATTCAGGGCGTTTTACATATACCACTGAATTCCAACAATTTGAAATAATTATAACTCGCTTATTTGAAATACATTACTCTGCATTTGAGTGTTATATGAGTTTTTCATTTCTATTTTTATTTTCATTTCCTATACCTAACTCTAACCAGTTTTGATTTATTTAACTATCTACTTAAAAGATAATGTCATCTAATATTTCAGTAAATTGGTTTCTTTTTATTAACTATACTTAAATTAACCAAATTGAGAGCAATTTCTAACCAATCTTCTTATGGTATCATTAGTTACCTTTGGTTTTTCTGGGTACCTTTCTGTAAAAATACGATACGTCCGCTTAATACTACACTCGGCGTAAATAATGATAAGTTTTAAAAATCGTCATTTGTAAGCTAAATTTTCTATTGCTTGCCATAAAACATGAACTTTTGAAGAAAAGTGTAAAAACATATCTAATGCATACATAGAAAATTTACTATTAAGTTGTCACATCTTTGACAGCCACGGCCTACGCTTTATTAATGTTGAAATATTAAGTTTCGTTATTATTAAGTAAAATAATAAAATATCTCAAAACCGGTTAGATTTAGGTATAGGGAATGCTAGTATCAATTAAACGAGAATGAAGATAGGAATTAAAGGCTGATATAATATACAGGGTGTTGTATTCGAAATAAGCGAGTTATAATGTTTGAAATTGTTGGAACTGAGTGGTATGTGGAAAACACCCTGTATAAACATTTTTACATTTCAAAGCACGAGGAACTTTAGTGATGTTTTGCAATTAGTCATGTCAAATTTTAAGTCAGTAGCGTGTTTGTTTGCAGCAATATCGTGATTTATTTGGGACTGTTTTTCTAGAAAAATTAAAAAAAATTGAAATATCTCAAAAACTATTAATTTTTAGCATAGGACATGGTACATGAAATTTACTCAAAATTTGATAGAGAATTGGAAAATAAAATAAAAAATACCATGTTGAGTTGGTATGTACTTCCGGTGTACCGGAAGTAGATCATCCATGAAAATATTATATTTAAAATCAGCATTATCGATAGTGTAATCTTGTAAAATTTTACATTTCGCCTATTACTATATGTAGTATAGTAGTTAATGCTTTCTCCATTCTGATTTTATTCAACGTTTTTCAATAAACCTACCTTTACTAATAAATTGTTAGATTTAACTGACCGTTTATTATTCCCATTTTTTTTAATCTTTTATCGACTTATTATAATACGAACCATTTGAAATAGTTATTAACGGTATATATTATTAGAATACAGAATGTCTGATATAAATACTGAAAAAATTTACCGCTCATAAAATTAATTTAATTTGTTACGTTACTAAATCTAATTCAAACTTTTACATGGAATTCATGATATGCATCTCACACCACTCTTGGAGCACGTTGTTACTGACATCTGTTACTGTGTTACTATACTGCAGCAGTTGGCATGAAGACGTGTCCGCAACCAACTTAGCATGTCCTAACTACTAAATCATCGCCTCAGAATTAAACAAATTTCGTCTTTCTTTCCCATTAATTTTAAAGTTTAAAGTCTTATTTGCCATTTTATGTAAAAATTTTACCATAACAATATCTGCAGATAAAATTATTTTACCTACTTTTATACAATTTTGTTTGTCTGAAACATCTAAAACTTTTTCATGGGATATTATTTCGCTTAAAATTAATAAATGCTCCGTAAAGGTTCTGCTTCAATCTGTTGCTCGTCGTACGGATATATAAATATGTTTTATATATTTTTTATTGTTCTATATATAGTCTGGCTGCAACCCCATCTCTCGTTGATATTGTATAAAAATTATACATTTTTAAAAGTTGACAGACACTATGCGTTATTACAGTTGAGAGTTATTATGAGAAGCACAATTTCCTTTTTTGTGCAAACATTTTCGTGACAATTTAATATCTTCACTTTCCATTAGGCATCTATTATCAGATCACTTAGAAAAGAACATAGGTAAGCTCGAAATTTAGACTCCAAAAAAGTATAAGAACTGAAAAGCTGTCTTCACATAAAACATATACCATATATTTTTTAGCGGTTGTATTGCGCAATTTTGGAATACAACCTATTAAAAAATTTGCACAATTTAAAATTGTAAATATTGCAATACTTATTATAGATGCCTATTAAATTGTTTATGACATAATAGAAAATCATTCATAATAAGGTATTAAGTTCATAGTTATTTATTTTTTCAGAAAATAAAAAGTTCAGTAATCCGCTGTTTTAGAAAAAGAACCGATTGTTTGATAATCCGGCGTTTTCTGTTATCTTACGCTTTATAGTCCGACATATTTATGTACCACCGTTGTTCATACATTACAAATATCCATCTATCTACCTACATATGTAGCAGAAGTACACATCTACATAAGTTTATTGTTTATTTTTTTCTATGAAAAGAGTTGCAAACAAAAACTTTGTTCTGTATTCCTAAGATTGAAGAGAAACATTTTGTTATTAATCGTATACCTACATATTTAAAGAAACTCTCGCTAATCCGCTGTTTTTGATAATCTGGCACTTCACATATTTCCATGATGCCGGATTATCGAGCTTCTACTGTGCTTATCATCCTTAAGATTATATAAAAAACTTAAATTTTGTTAAAAAAGATTATGTGACAATAGGATGCAACAGTTTAATCATAGAATCACAAAAAATTAAAGTGTATCAACCAAGAATTTGTTTTTTTTTGGTTGAGAATTTCGTTTCCTATTATCAATAAATGTTCACCTTCTAACATGTTACTTCATGACACTCGTTAATTTGAAATTGTAAGTTCAAAAAAAACATATTAAAAGAACAAACAACTGATGTACACATAATTGTCTTAAAATTATTAACACACACACACACAAATTCTGCAACATCAAAACTTTGTGTTTTTATTGTTGTGTTGTAATGTTGTTTGTCGTGGTCTAATTCAAGACTGACAAACGAGTATACTTACACATTATTAGCATTCTATCAGTAGTTTCTCTAGAATGTGTAGTTTTATCGACACAATCGGTTTTGAAAGATACGCTTTTTTTATTAACTGTTACAAGAATTCTTTTCAAATTAAACATTGCTTTGGTTAAAAATGGATTAAATGATTGATAGCTCTTATCAAGACACTTGGCTATCCAGTAATTTGTGTATATATTTAGCACATATTGAATACTATAAGCAATTTGAAGAACCAAAAGTAAATTTAGGCCAAGGACAATCTGCTGATGATTGTATTAAGTATGAAAAAATGAATACTAAAAAATATCGTATGCCTCATCATCAGGGAAACAAAGTTATAAAATAAAAACTTGTTAATCATTAATTATTAAATTATATCAAACTGCACTGATGACATACAAACGTTAGAAGTTTGCAATCATTTCATTTGCAAGCTTAAAGATACTACAGGAATCGAATTGAGTTTATTCCTAACTGGATTGCTTAAAAAAACAATCTTGAGTTTCCAGAAAAATTCTAGAAACTAATTGTGCAATTTTTTATTTCTAGCTACTACATACTTTAATAGACAATTCCACTTAAATTTTCTTCGAAATTATTGATTTTTTGACACCAGCCATGAACTTTCTAACTTTCGCTCGAAGCAATATCAAACATTGGCGTGTTCTGACCAGGCACGTAGTCAGAGAGCAGCTTGGGAAATCAAAGTTCTCCCTCATAGAAACAAACAAACAGTATACATATGTACTTCTGAATTAAATGGTATAAATTACCCTAAAATATGAATTTAGCTATGAACTTAGTTCAGAAAATATAAAAAATGAACCATGAAACTATTATTCAGTGGAGAGTAGCACTAATATTTAGTAATGATAAAATTTTGAACGGTTGATTGTTTTAATTTAATTTTTAAATAAACAACTTATTCAGGACAATTCTCTTGAAGAGAATGTTTCCGATGAAGTTCAATTATAAAACATATTTGACACTTACCTTTCAAAACGATTTCTTTTTACTTGTGTAGTTTTGCTTTATTATCTCTGATATTATGTCTGGCTACGAGAAGAATTGGTAGTTATCTTTTCAAATAAAACATCGCGGGTTTTAATTTGTCATCAGTTTGGAAAATTTGTTCTTAGTTATCATATACTTGCAACATAGCTGACGGTATCAATTCGTAACTTTTTACAACTGTTTCAATATTGTCCAAAGAAATTTTCTTGAATATATATTTCTCTTATATTCTACAACATAAGTTGTAGGACCACATAAACTGTTTAAAATTTAAAACTTTTCTTAAAAAACGTACATATATAGTGGAAAAGAGGATTATTGTAATAAATATTTACAAATATTTCTTGCTAAACATTGCTCGCCAACACAATTCGTTATGTTATGGTTAAATTTTATACTCAGTGAAATCAAATACTTATTACATATTTTTACAACTCTTCATTTAAAGGTTTCTATTCCATAATTCTAATAAATTCATACTTTCCAGCTTTTCATAAAACTTATATAGGTAATCATAAAACAATCATAATCACAATAAAATAGGTAAGACAAGTTTTAAAGAACCTCAACTAATGCCAAATTTGTTGTTAACGCTTCATTAAATTCATAATCATGTTTTTAAAGGCTGGAATATGGTTATCACTCAAAATAAGACCAGTATTATGCATTAAGTGTACTTAGGACAGATGAACAAAAACATTACCTTTATTTTGGCTACTAAATATAAAACTGCGTCGTGTATGAATGCAAAATATTTCCATTGCTCGATCAACTTTGGTCGAATGTAGTAGAATCAATAAATAGATTGAGTGCCACAATGTAGGGAAAAACTTGGATCATTTGCTTCGGAACTTTTTTTTTGCCTGATACAAATGAGCTACTGATCAAAAGATATTGTTTTATGTGCTGTAAGTTTTAGGATTTTCCAAAACAACCTTTAAAGACCACACTGGCACTGGTTTTACGCGGTCACATATTTCACCATTTTGTCTGACTTTGCACGTTGGCATTTGCCTAGTTACATTAGGGGACTTATGGCTATAGCTCAGTTCTCTTTGTAGTGCGACAAGAATTACATCCAGGATACATAAAAGCAAGAACAAAGGAAATTAGAGACCTTAGTGCCGGAAGTACTGTCCAATGAAAATGAAAACTATGGCAGTCAGGATGAAGAATCACTCTTTGGTGACGTCTAGTTTTCTAATGAATATGAATGTGAATGATTAGCAGATTTTTTGTCATCATCTTTATTGTGCGCTACATCTTTTGTTTATTGCTTTACCAACTGCACATTTTCAACATTAGCGAATAACCTTTTCGCAAGAGACAACTGTACTTGAAATTAAGAAATCTTGAACATCGTTTTGCGATTGGGGCTCTGCCAAGAACTATCATGGGCGTTATCTGCTGAAATCGTGACGATCGATAAGGTCCAAAAAAATTACAATACTTTTAGATAAATTCAAAGAAGTCTCTTAGTGCTAATCGTTCCGTGAGATCGCATAGATCGTGCATCGACGAGACATTGTAATACATTAGAAATAAACGGCAAAGGTTTGGTATAAAGCTATTCAAGTTCTGCGTCGAGGAAATATCTCCATATTTGAAAGCGTTTCAACTAAATTTGTTTTTAATTTGATAGAGGACTGACAGCTGAATACAGGAAGAACTCTTTGCTTTGATAATGGCTACATATCGGTGATTCTTGCTCACAAATTACTGCGCATTGAAAGTAACGCTACGCAACAACAAAAAATTCTTTTAGAAGAATGTTAGAACGTGAAACAAGTTTGGAATTTTAGTTCAAAAATGAAAGAATTAGAGAAACGTCCTAACGTGGAGCACTAATACATTGTTGAAATAATGGCCATATAGAGAATTTTTTGCTACGTAAAACTTTAATGAAATAACACTAATAAATCCATATTCAAAATTCACAATTCAAGTCATATAAGGAAGGTTTGTGTAATCTGTTACTCACAATATAGTCAACAGATGCGTAGGACAGAAACACTGAACAAGTCTTCGACAAGTATGTCGAAATACGAGGTTTGTGACAAACCTTACTGCTTTGATTGTTTTTTTTTAACCATGATTTACCTAGTAGTGACAAAACCTTGTGAATATGTTGGCAATGCTATTATTTTCTTGAAAGATTTAGTCAATTGTTTTATACAAAAGAATCCATTTATTTCATTTATATAACCTCAATTATGTTTATATTATCATACAATTATGTGTCTAGTTGGCAAAGAAACAAAAACAAACCTAAACCTTGATTACTTTTCACGCCGCATAGCATCTCTTCGGTATCACATATCCACAGTATATAAATTGTCTCTGGTCCACCAACCCCCAAGAACGTCTGAGAATAGTCACAACCAAACCTACTAGAAATACATGCGTACCACATAGGTATACATACGGCCAGATATCCAAAATATAGAAGCAAGCACATTATACTCTCATGGCACTAAACTGGCCAATCTCTATCCATTTATTTATACTTGATTCTTGCTCTTACTTGTTGCCAAACATTATTTCAGAAATTTGCTTAAATTTGCCAATCACGACGTCGCCAAAACATATTGATCAGAATTAAACGCATTTGTCGATAAAACGATCTAAGTTTTCCATAGCTTGCAGCATGAATGACTTACAATGGATTGTAACAATTCTGGATTACATTGAACACGAACCCAAAACATATGACGAATAAATCCGACTTAGTACTGGACACGACCAACTTCCAAAGATTTTTATTTTCCGAAACCGAAGCAAATTTATTGGTACCTAATTTCCGAACTTCAACGTAGTTAAAAAAAGTGTGTAAATGAAATTATGACAGAGCAATTACTTACTTAACAAGTTACAAGGGTAAACATACTTTTATTAGAAAACTGTTATTGTCATATAAAATTTCAGATGTAAGTTAGCGTTTTGTTACGAAAGTTGTACGTAAATTTACATTGCTACATTGCTGCTGCTTAAATTAAAACAACAAAAACATCGTATATATGAATACATTTTATAAAATAATATATACATGATTTTATATAAATTATTCCAATACTAGTTATATTATTTTCAGGGTATTACAAACAATGGAATGCTACTCAATATAGCAAACAACTTTTATTACAAATTCAAATGATAGTATACTAGAACAAAACACACAAAATAAAAAAATATACATACATCGACGTGAAACGTTTAAAAACAGTAAGTCCACCTATTTACGATTTGTACTTCAGTATAACTATACCCATAACACTTTCATACTAATCTTTTCCTTGGATACATTATCTACAGGTGTAGAATTTGACCTTCTGTGAGAAACATTATTTAATTTTGTCCATAGCTTATGTGATTCTGCCGTCATATCGTATTTAGGATAGCCTAAATTATAGCTATCTCTGAATTTATAATCCTGCAAAGAAGAAAATTCTGTATTGTTATCATCATGTAACATACTTCTAAGAAGTGCATCTCTAGTTAGAGTCTCTTCAGGTGAATTAGATATTGGCAAACCAACTTCTTGAAATGAATTCATCGACGAGAAACCACTCTCATCCTCCGTAGAACCTATACTACTAACTGGAGGAGACACGGACTTTTCGGAATCACATTTATAATTGTTTTGACGCCTTGATTGAAAACCACGTGAAACCTGTTTTTCATTCGGCAAGAGATTATTACTAGCTATTCTATCAAAGTTGCTTCTAGTATCATCTAAATTACTAGGTTCTTCAATATTGGAATGGATAGAATCTTCGTTTGAATATAATGACAACTTCCTCGTAATTCTATTCGGCAATATAGTCGGCTCCCTTTCAGGTATTAATAACTTAGGACTTAATGAAATGGAAGTAACTCGTGGTTTATTATCCTGTGGAAATTCTTTTGCTAGCTGAGATATGAAATTTAAATCGTCTTCCGGTTCATTTACTTTGTTAACGTGAGCTAAATCAGGTTCTTTTGTATTCAGGATAGACTGAGCTGTTCTAAGCAATCGAAATGCTTCTTGAGCTAGTTTCTCTGGAGGAATTTCTTCTGGTATTACTTCTGTTTTCTTGGTTTGTTTCCTGAAATATAACAAAAAAAATGTATTTACTGTGTCATATATTAGAAATAAATGATATATTGTGCATATTAATTAAACTAGAAAACCATTACAATCGTTTGATATGTACTATCTATTAATATTAAAGAAGCAATGCTATGAGTTACACATATCTTACATATGCAACTATACAACTTACCAGAAAGTATCCTCGTATTGAATAGTACCTCCCATTGATCTAAGACTCCCATTATCCAGTGTAACAGCAACATGATGCTCGCTTTTGGAACGCTGCACGGGTCCTGGATGGCTATTAATTCTTGTGCCTAATATTTCTAAGCTTTTTTGTGCCCGTTCCAGAAAAGAAACAACTTGCTTCATAACAGCACGATACATTTCCCTGCTAGCTTCAGTCTAAACATAACATTTTTTTCAAATATATCTGATTTTTAGTAAAGTTGTAAGTTATACGCAAACCTGTTTCAGTTGCCATTGAAGCGTATCGATCTGAGATTGGAACATAATGTTTTCAATTGGAATATTTGGCAATGGTCTGGCTGTACATAATGATTCTCGTCTGCTATTTGTGGCACTATGGCAAGAAAAGCGACGGCTATCTTCTATGTGTTTGTAATCATACTGAAACAAAAAAAAAACAATGTAATTGATCTTTCAATTTATACAGCTGCAAGTTTAATACTATTAAGTCAACCTAGTCATTTAAGAAGTGCTTGAAGATATTGATGTTGTTTCGGTATTACTTTGAGTTAAAACTAATTTCCATCTGGATTAGAATATAGTATGGCTCATTCTCAAGCAAGTCATGCAATTTTGAAACTTCAATAGTGTGAACGTCAAGAAATTAAGAATGTATTGTATTAAGATTGGAATATTAAATCAGATAAATTGCAAAAATGCGCCTACCAGTTCCACTTAAAGAACGGTCCTAATATCTAATAAATTATATTACTTTGTTAAAAAAAGTGTAATAAGACTGAAGTAGTTAGCAGTCCTTTTTGCGCCTTTTTATCTTAAGATTTATACAGGATAGAACGACAAACATCTAACATTGATAATTAATTGCTTACAAGTTATCAGAGGCAATTTAGGAATTGCTTGTATCTTCGATGCTTTTTCGAGTTCGTTAGCATTGAATTACTATTTTTGTTGCGATTGTTCTTGTGTGGTTTCGTTTTTTCTTACATTTGATCTTTGATAAGTTGTGATGGTCTATTTTCGAAGTAGCACCTATACAAAATATTGATGATCTTCAATTACTCTACAAAAGCATATTTCAATCAATGCCAATTGCCAATTATACCGAATCCCTAACATTAAATTGCAATGCATGTCTTCAAAGCAACAGTACAGGAAAATGTAAATTTTGATGCAAACCTAAAATGAGAACACCGAATGTTAAGACCTAAAGTATCTCATCGCTATTTTCCCGAGCCCACAATACTAGTTTCCTGTATCATTATTGGTTTCTGGTTGGTTAAATGATAATGCCATATTGGATAAAACTGTATTTATAGATAAAAGACGATTTTATGTAGCTGATTATATGAATAGTAAAATTTACAACTCGTGAATCAGTGCAAAAAGAATAAGAATAAGATGTACTGGCATCGTCGACACACTGTAGAAAAATTAGAAAACCCCGTTTAAAACAAAATTAATTTCTGAAACAACAACGTCATATATTTTTCAATGTGAGTGAGAATATGAATCGAAGAATTAATTAATCCTTGCACAAACCATAAAGGACAACAATTTGAATCGTTTACGTTTTTTTTATAAAATAAGTGAATAGGTTTATTAATTAATAAATGCATAGTATTTTAACAATACAAGTAATTTAGTATATATATATATATTAAAGATAATGTAATTTTTATACTGCTAAAAATAGTTAACAATTGTAACTATTTTTAATATGATGTCACTGAAGTATGTAAATAGTGTAATCATTTGTGATAACATTTGTAAATGCTACTACCAAGTATCACTACCACACGTAGTAGTAAATAAACATATATTTCGACTCTCACTTGTACTTTTACAGTTACCTGTGACTACATAAAATAGCACTAATCACAAGATAGACGTCTTGATGAGCCATGATTTGGCAAACTTGTTGACGTATAGGAATTATTTTGATAGCAAATGAACGCTTTCACCAACTATAGATACATACGTATGTATATTTAACATTATTACATTTGATTTGCCATCGGGTTGAATTGCTAAGTTAATTGTATTATTAATAATATAAGACAGACATTTTAATCGACCTTTCAATATTGTAATTGTGTCCCGTTCAATCACTGTAAACATTTGTTAATAGAGTAACAATAAAAAGTGACCGAATATATCACAGATGGTAGAATACCTTTTGCAATTAGGAAGCGTTCGTATTATTGTTGTTTGTTTTAATTCACATTTGGATATCTCATGACGAATTGTACAAAGAGCGATAGTAGGATCCTGTTTTTACGTTTTGACAAGTATCTTTGATTGCAAGTTAAAGGATATTTTAGTGGATTCGCTTTAGTAATTTTGGCGTAATATGGTATCCACAGGCATTAGAAAAATTTTTGTGCGTCACTTTTATGTAGACATTTACTTAGAAGAAAATATATCTGTCTAAACTTGATATATTCAATCATTGCCAGAACATATGCGAAAATGATTTACATGAAAGCTTCAACCGGATTACCAATAGGTACTTTTATGAATTGAACGTTTGTTGAAACTTTAAAGAAAATATAGAACATGCCAATATACTAAGTACGCCTTTACTAATTCTTGAATACTGAGAATTATAGTGAGTAAATTAGCTATATCACTGTACCATGATGCAATTAAATTTATAGTAATTAAAGTAGCCTTTATATTTTGCCAAAAGTTTACAGCACTGCGTAAGTTATTTTAGTTTAGTTCAACTGTTCAATTAATGAGTCAACTTTTTAAATATTGAAATGTGAAATACGAAATGTGTCTACGTATAAGAAAATGTTTGCGCTAGATATGATCACCGCAGATATATATGATTGTGTCCTAATTAGGCAGAACCAAACTATTAAAATTTTAAAAGTATCTATGACAAATTAGGAGAAACCGCTAAATCCGGTGAATCCGAAAAAAGAATATGTTGCCCGAAGATAACTAGCGCGAATCAAGAGGATGAAGCTTTAGTTCAAATTGCTGAGGATTCTCAATTTAGTACACAGTTATTCCTATTGAAACTACTAGAATTAGTAAATCTTATATCTCATATTTAAAATACTTGGAACCATTTCATTATACCCGAGTATAACATTTATTATATTTATCAGAATTTTACCTGCATGACTAACAGATAAATAAAATAAACAAAGATGAAATTCGAATTTCATAAAAAATTTTGTATGCATTTATGGACGGAACAGTATCGCATTTCCACAAGAATTTCAAATTCATTTTTGGTGGGAAGTGCGAGATCACTTACTGGAACACACATTTGAACAGTAATTCATATTTAAACACCGTGCAAACTGAATTCGATAAAATAGAAACTTAAATATTAGAAGAAATGTTTGATTTAAGCAAGGCGTAGCTCGCAGATCATTTTTTCCGCAATTAATTAAATTTTCAATTTTTTTAACGATGAATTAGAATGGAAAGCTCATTTCAGTGGCCAGCTTGTAGTACCTACTAATATGAATTATTTGCATAATTTTGGGGCCAAATGAAAAAGTATATTTTGAGACAGTAGACGATAGAGGAGAAGATATTTTAATGCTTGACATAAAAAAAGTTATAGCTACATAACAGCGTCTATAGTATATGGGGCAGCCTCCGGTTAAAAAAACTTCATCAATATCGGTAAAGCTACCACATTATGTCAGAATTTAAACGAAACATCCTGTAAGTTTCTCAATCAATCCTCTACTAAGATGATATCTGGCAAAACGATATATTTTAGGCGTCTTTCACCGCTTTCTGTACAATTTATGGAACATCTTGTAAATTCTAAGTCATTTTATTCTTTTTACACATAATTGTAACAATCAAATATTGTAATAAAAAGACACAAGGAGTGGAATTTTATGTATTATTAATTAAATAGGTTTAGAGATACTGTGGTTATATCTCTGTAGATCTAGGACTACTGTACAATAAACGGGGCGATAATATATACATAATATACACACATATTCAGACTCAATTAAATACGTTCGCTTAACAGTACCTTATGTCAACATAGATTCATTGCGAAGCACATTAAGTATATGCAATATTGCGTATTTTATACATAGGTGTACGTATGTATGTACAATGGGAACTACGACCTCAAATGAAACTGGAAATTAACATAACCAGCACATCCGAAAATGTTATAGCAAGATTCATCGTTTATATGACAAATGTATACTTGAAATACCTTACTGTAAATTTATTACCCGCGATTTTGTACTTTCCGTAAATCTTATATGTCTTGCAATGAACATCTGTTACCTAATTTTATTAACTTCAAAAATACTAAAGTACAATTGCATCGAGTAAAATAAATTAATACTGAGTTTAACTGTATTACTACCGTAGGTATCTATAACAGTCCTTTTAAGCAAGTTAATATTGAACATACTCGTATATAAGTATGCTATAATTTATATAAAATAGAGAAATAACCAATATTTCTAATAATTTCTAAGTATGAGTCATGTGGATTTATCATTACAAGATTAATGATATAAAAAACTAATTTACCATATTATTTCTTTCACAAAATTCTTGATATTCACAATTTTTCACACCAAATAATGTAGGAGTTGATCGAGTTACGAGCTTCAGTGTTACTGGAGACTATTGAAAATACAAATCCGGTCATTATTTTTAGTTTCATTCTAAATGCAGCAAGACGTAGTCTAAATATAAACCGACGGTCTAATTTCCTACATATTTTGATTATTCTAAGCTGATTAAAATTCCTATATCTAAGGATCTCAAGCAAATCGTTATACATTATCTACATTGTCATATATACTTTGCTTGACCACAAAGAATAAATTTTGTAAGAAATTTACAAATAAACAATTTAAATATAATTTACACAAATGAGAGATAAAGACAAGGCACTCACGAAAAAAAAAACGGGAAGATAAGAACTGGAAATTAAATCAATAAATCTGCGTAATAAACAAATAATATTCTAGATATCATACTTTTGGAAAAATCTAATGAAAAATAGTTGAAAACCGAAAATGAATACTCCTAGTCCAAAGAATAAATTGTATGTGAATACACTTTTACATAATAGAATAAATATTCAAACTTATTAATAAGTAAAATAATTCCACAACTTGTTCTATCTAACAGCTATTTTAGCAATAATAATAGCAACTGCTAATTACTCGCGAACACAGAAACTAGCACACTTTGGTTATATAAGAATTTCATTCTTGGAACACATATAGTTATGCTTATAGTAATAAATAATATATCTAATGTATTTCGGGCTTCTCCTCTGTATTTGTTTTGTTTTATGAATCCATAAACGCGCTGTTATGTTATGGGTATGGCGTTGGCAGTTCTACTACAGTTTCACTTCTTTGCGTTACTATTTTCATACTTATAAATGCAATAAAATATACTTTCGATCGTAGATCAGTCTAATTTCAAATTTTCTACTTTAATTGTTTACTTAAATATCATCCAGTTGAGAATGTTTCTTTCTCGATTTTAAGAGATAGATACTGGCATATAAGAGACTTTGTGCTAAATGACGATCGCACAAGTCTGCGTATTAAATTTGCGGACGTCATTTAAGAAACAATTTTTCTCCGCTCCTTTTACTTTTATATCTATCTATCTCCTCTCATACTCCGCATGATGTATTAAACAAATTTTAAATGCGTGTATATACAAATTCGTTCCCGTAAAAAGTATATCCAAATCTCATTTTCATATTGGTTTTCGCAATCAACTGTGGGTAATAAAAGAAAAAAAGAAATTCCATAGAAAATGGAAACGTTATAAAAATGGAATAGATTATTTAACTTTTCCTCTTTTTGCGCGGACATACTTAATCTCCGTTGACTACCGGAATTATTTAGAAAATATACAAAACAATTTGGTTGTTAATCCCAAATTAGTCTGGCAGTTCGCTAGATCGAAGCGAAATGTCACTACTTTGCCTAATGTTATGAAATTTGGAAACGATGAAGCTACGGATACGGGTTCGATTTGCAATATTTTTGACAAATATTTTTGCTCTATCTTTGCTAATGGTTCTTTATCTGCTAACGATGTTACCAATGCATCTGGCAGTTTGAATTTTTCAATTACCATTCCTAAAGTTTTGAAATGTCTGAATGATCTGAAACCACGCGGGGGTGCAGGTCCTGATGACATTCCAGTTCTATTTCTACATGAGTGTGCCGACGAGCTTTCGTTATCTTTACAGATTATATTCAATCTTTCTCTTAATTCTGGTGTATTTCCTACAATTTGGAAAAAAATCATATATAGTTGTTGGGTAGTAAATGCTATTCATTATTATCATTATTATATTTAAATCCGGCAGGCGTCATTTGGTTGAGAACTATCGTCCGATCTCCGATCCTTTTGCTTAACTTGATAAATTTATTAATTCCCGAACAACACAGTTTCTTTAGTGGTAGCTCCGTGAGTTCGAATTTGGTTCTCTACAGTAATTACGTCTTAGCTAGCTTAGATGATAGAACGCAAGTAGATTCTGGTTACACAGATTTTAGTGAGGCATTCGACAGAATCGATCACAATATTCTTATAAATTAACTAATACATGGGAGTTCATGGCGATCTTATCCGGTGGATCATGTCCTACAACGCAACCGAAAAAAAGCGGTTAGATTGGGTGGTTCCACTTCGAATATGTTTGACGTTAGGTCCGCATTTGGGACCACTATTTTTTATCGCATGTATTAACAACATAACTTCTTGCTTTCAATTCTCCAAATTCTTATTACATGCAGATGACCTCAAAGTATTTAATCAAATTAAATTGATAGGCGATCAATTCAATCCGCAACAGGATCTGATTCGCCTTCAGAGATATTGTGACTGTAATAGGCTGATTTTGAATCTCGACAAATGCAAAGTTATAAATTTTACTAGAAACAAAACTGTGTACAACTTCCCATATAACACCGTGGTCACCAACTATCCATTGTTTCTGAGATTAAAGATTTGGGTGTTCTGTTCGACAGTAAATTGCTGTTTGATAAGCATGTTGATTCCACTGTTAATAAAGCTCTGCATAGATTTGGATTTATACTTCGACTAACGAGGTCATTTAGTAAGTTGCCTTCTCTAAAATCGTTTATGTTTTGTTATTTAAATGTTACTATTGTTATTACGAAAATTGTCTTCTTTTGCTTCTTTGAAATAGAACACCTATTATATTTTTACATTATCTTTACATATACATTTATGTCTACCTATATCTTGCACCATTTTTGAGATATTTATCCTTCTTCGTAATGAACTAGAAACTAATTTTTTTGCAAGTTTATTAACAAAATGTGGGGCAAAGTTAAGCATAAAAACGTTTTAAAAATGTTGCATGGGGTATCCAAGCAGTTCAGTTTAACTATCAAAATAAAATCGAACAAATCTGTAATATAAAATCGGTGTCAATATAATTTATTTACACACAGTAAATAATTTTCATTACAGCTGGTGCTGAATTTTCTTTGAACTCTGGTTAAGATAGATTTTCGCACTACATAAGTGAAAAATATTTGTCGTAATAGTAGTAACAAAATAGAAAATAGCCTTAAATACCCTCAAAATTACGCTAAATAGGTATAGAGTGTTAGAATCTTTCTACGTAGATTACGTAACTTTACTAAATGAGGTTCCAATTACAGCCCAAAAAATCTAGATTTTTAAATCGTTGAAAGTTATATAAAACCAACTTACCGGATTTTTGTATGCAATCAATATGCCCACAAACTAAACGCAATTTTCACGATAATAACTACATATATTATTCGTAAACAAATTATCGCTAGTTGAAGCAAGTAGGACTAAAGTCAGGTACGAATTAATAATATAGAAATAAATGTGATATGTCTGTAACCAAAATGATAAATTAGAAACGAGTCAACGAAGATAGATATCTATAAAGCAAACATATTTTAACCTGACATGTATCAAATTAATTATTCAAGTACACCTACTAAATGACATATATGATATATGACATAATTATTTAAATACCTTCTCTGTACATGGAATTTGGAAGTTTGTATTGGATAAAAATTTATGTAGCAGGTGTTAGTTATATAAATGGTAATGAGGACGGATTAAAATGATTTGATCGTTTGTGCCTGAGCAAGTTGAGCAAAATGATTTACTTCTGCAGTAGAATTTGTGATTAAATTATACCATTAATATTACATCTACATTTGTTGCTCAACTTTTTTGTATCTGTAATTGTTAGATTAAATCTATTTTTTTGAGTTAGCGAGAATCTGCAGAAAATGTTTTTACAATTAAAATTGGTATTCAGTGGATGATTACCATGTGTTGATGATGGGTATTGTTATTGAAATTAATATTTGTTTTGCATCTAACTGTGTACATGGATAAGTCAATTGACTTAGGCATAGTAATACAACAAACATAAATAGGTACTATAGCATACAAGATGCAATTATCACGATATGTCTTTTCACTTACGCATAATTTAATAAACGCGCAGATATAAAACCGCTATGTGAAGATGTAATGGCAATTAGAAGTTGCCTTGAAGCCTTGCTAATACATGACGTGCAATGATATCTGCTCAAAGTAAATTTCTAGTAGCAATAACTATGGCTTAAAAGTTTTTTGTCATAATTTAAAATACAATAATGCAAAACATGTGTAAAATAATAAATTATGTAAATTAATTTACAAAATGAATAAAATAATTCCACTAATATAGTTTTTTACGATAAATTTATGTATGTATTAATGTAACTAGAACACCGCAAGAAATATGTGTTGCCATTCCCATTACATTCACAATCTACAGATCTGTATTTGTATCGAGTTTGATTCGTATTATTTATAATTGACTAAAAGTCTAATACTTTCAAAATAAAATTAGTCGAATTGCTAGCGCAATCGTTACTATGTAAGTATATACATACATATATTTCTTGTCTACAATAGCACAAGGCAGGAGTTAAGATTATTATTCATAAAACCTACACTAATCATGGTTTTAAATAAAAAATGTGTTAGGTATGTGTGTATCGTTGCTGTAACAACTTAAACAGATTTCTAAGATGTAATTTCTCAGAGAACCAATCTTTCCTTATCAGTTTTTAATGCATTACGTTTTACTATACACAATTTTGTTTCGACCGCTGGGTTTCATACAATATCATGATAAGTATATCTGGGTGAATTTGAAACGCCATTTTTCATTTATGTGAGTATTGCAAGGTGCATTCTACGGTAATAAATATCAATGCCCCGATATATGTACGTCTTGGTAATAAAGCTGTTGTACCAATTTTCTCAGTTGAAGTTTGAGTTCATGTATGAATTTGAAGTAAAAAAAACACCATTTTTAGACCTTTTAATTATGAATAATAACGTACAATTCATTTTCGCTGTCTATGGAAAGAACACCCACACTAACAACTACATCCAAGGAACTTCAATCAGATATAAATATAAAAATTCCCTTTCAACAGCTTATTTAACAGACTATTTATTACTATTTACTGCACATTTTTTTAAGTTTTGTTCAACTTACTGGATAACAATCGACAATGAACTTTTACCAAAAGCGGAACATATTACTACTTATATTAACACATGGAAAAGATTACCTATCAAATTAATTTCATTCGTTATTAATTGCAAATAAACAATCCCAAACCAACAAACTCTGCTGTCATTACCATTTTGGCTTAGTAATTATGAGCAAACTGCTGGATAGTGCGATTTTCTTTGTTTGTTCCAAAATAAATTACAGCGGCATGCCATTTTTTAGACATTAGAGGGAGCATAGTAATATCATAATTTTAAATTTTAAATGATCACACAGCTTCAAAAAATGAAGTAATTTTTTATTTAAAGCCAATACTGCCACTGCAACGGAAAATAATCCAGGTACCAATAATTTTTGCACGTCAATTAACAGTAATTTTTTTAATTCTTTTTCTTAATAATTGTTATCGCAAGTCCATATTAAAAAAATGATTCATAATTCGAACATTTATACCTCAAGAAAGTCTTACGCAATAATTGAATCATGCAAGGAAAAGGGGAAGAGTTATAATTGCAAAACATAATCCACTTAAAATTAAGGATTTTTTTCTAACCATACCCCTATCTGTTATATCAGTATAATATGATTTATAAAATACTTTTTACCAACCATAAACACAAGTTCCTATTCGTTTGTCATTATCTTAAGCTCTCAATGAACTAGTGATCTTTTTGCCTAGACAAAACGTAAAAACAGATCTTTAGCTACAGATACAACATGTACATACAATCAAGACACATTCAAAATTTGAAGAATTTGTCTAAATTTAAAATCCAAACTCTAAAAACACTGTTTTGACGCAACTTGAAAAAAAAGAACGCACATACAAATTCTAGATAAAATTAAATAGAAATGTACATATATGTACATATGTATGTATGTAAAGGTTTTATTTGTATTTGCCAATCTATTCCACAGCTCTCTAATTTATATCAATCTACAACTGATAGCTCAATTCTCTGCTTTATTATGACATCCCGAGTGTTATAAGAAATCAGTATTATTTTATGATTATAAAATGAGCTGTGTTTTTATGATTGCGTTCTGCTAATCACTTGTGCTGAAAATATCATCTTTAATAATAAGTATAGCAAATATTTAACCAAAGTAAAATTGTACTGAAAGCGTTTTCAGTTGATAATATCAACGAAAGGATAGTCTCTAGAGCATTGTTTAATTGTATGTAATAATAGTTTGTTTTGCATACAAGTTACATGCGCAGTTCTTGAAATTTAGAAAAAATTATACTCCAAAAGAATAATATAAATTTGTGCAGTTTAAGCTCACAGTGATTTCCTTATGAAACTGACCATATCCAATATAGAAAAATGCGAGCTATGTTGTCTCGGAAAACCAGCGAAATTCAACTAGATACAATTTCCTCATAAATAACCTTTCCTTCGTTTAATCACAAAAGAATATACAGAACTTTGCAGCACGCATTAATCTATCAGCTTGTATATCCTTCTGAAAAAATATTTATATCGATTGCCAGTAATACCGACTACTTGGCAGTGTCCAAACTTATCTGTACATTGTGAAAACCGGTTTGGAAATGTCAATGGAGATATCATAGCCCGCATTTGACATTCTGTTTTCAAGCTGTTCTACCACTATTATATACAGCACGTTATAAATAATCCCAGAGATAAAAACCTAGAAAAGTCAGTAATATAGAGGGCCATTCATTGCTTCCCTGCCTCCCTATCCATATTGCCGTTTGTTCTACATAGTTTCTTACACAAACACTAAAATGCCCCATCTTGTTGTTACGTCGATTAAGAAACAAAGTAATTATTTCTAGTATAATCCTATTGAGGCATAGGTCTAAGTAGAAATTAGCTGCAAAATGTTTACGGAGAATGAAAGGTTCTACAACATTGTGTCCACTTATGTCTATCCATTTTTTATGCTTGCGTCATTGAATAATGATTAAGTCTTTGCTGCATTTACATACTGAAACCATTATTTCTAGTGACAGTACTGTGTTTGACAACTTTTCCTTAGATCCTTATCAAATATTTCTAAACAGTTAAATATAGACTTATTATTATATCTACAGATGTAGATGTATTATAAAAAATATTCTAAATTAGCTGAAAAGTTAGAATCAGCAATAATGTACAACTTCTTTCATTCAAAACAAAATGGCAAGTGATCCGAGTTTTATGAGATAATGACGTTAGTTACATATTGAAGAAATTTTAGTACCGCAGGTTGTCAAAATGCAGAGACCGTTATCCACTCTTCTTGCTTGTAATTAAGCCGTTCCGGAACATTTGCCCATTCGTGTATAACGCTATACCATATTAGTAGTCAATGTATTCACAATATAATAGATTTTATAAACGATGAAAAGTTCATTCCTCTGAATATTAAATGTAAATATATTAACATATTAAAATAATAACATTTTCAAATGTTCTATATATAAAATGTTTAGCATTCGTACACATAACCAAATCGCTCCGAAGAGTAGAAAACACGTAACTGGAACATAATGATCCACTTTACATACACAACAAAGTATATACATACATTTTCTTCGTCCTAAATAAAGGAGAAAGATATAATTTATGAAATTTATATTAAAATACTAGATTACATAGGTATACGAGCACAAAATATGCATATTCTTAAAATATGTGTATCTAACCCAATTTATTTTGATCGCAGAGCACGAAGTGATTGTCTCGTTACATCATTAAATTACTTAGTGGTATCACGGAATTTAAAGCATCAGTAAATAAATATTACGGCACACCTCAGTACCATTTAAAGAAACAAGTAGATTACGAAAGCTGGTGCTTGTTTTTTCTGCCTTCGTTAAACTAAAAGAAAAAATGAAACATTTACCTCGGGCGCATTATGGTCATTTTTCTCGCTTGGCGTACATCTGACAGATGTGAAGGATGCTAAACATTAAAAGTACGATTATTTATTGTCTGGACTCATAAGTATAATTATTTAAGGTTACTATTCATCGACTTGTAGTCTGTGTACACTGATTATTTTTCTTCATACATACAGATGTTGACTAGAATTTAATAGTTAACATATTAAAAAATACATTGCATTTGACTAAACATTTTTGTGTTCTTTGTTCTAAACAGAATCTTTTGCAAATTTTAGATCGTATCATACGGCTTAACTTACGAAATATAAGTGGTCCTAATTCAATTCAACAATTTTTATTATCTTGCATACACTAGCCAAATGTAATTATTCTTTACAGCAAAGTACTTGGGACAGGAATATCATTATTTGACTTTCAGTTGGTTAGTTAATCTATTGAAGTAAAGTCCTCAAAACTTGTTTAGAACAAAAAGAAACACAAAGTACACAACTTAACAATCATGTAGCATTAAGTAAGAGCATGAGATAATAATTGGCGCCTTACTAAAACTATAATACGTTGCTTATCAAACATAGTTTATTGAAATACTTCCTTCTGGATTCAAACCAAATGCACAGTTTAAGAAGTGGCTGCTGACAGAAAACAAAGAAACCAGAAAAAGTTTCTAAAGAATCTTTTGTGGTAGAGTTCCTTTGTACATTCTGTATACATATGTTACATACAAAGCGCGATTTAAAAATATTCAATCGTATCAACAAAAATTAAAATTGATTTCTCAATTGAAGAAAACAGGATGTTAGAATTTCGTACAGCGTAAATTTAGGAAACGAGAGCATTCAGAATAGTTGTAACATTCGAATAAATTTAGGTTAAATAAACAATTTTTTGGACGCATTAGGTACACTTCATGTATGTAATATCGTGAATGTTCGCGTATCCGTTTTGACAAATGGTGCATTAAATTTACGTGTAGTAAAGCCTAATTATAGCGTTACTACAACTAAAAACTTGTTTCAGTTTATACATAATTCTACGTTTTGTACGAAACTCACTCTAAATATAATAAACATTAACTGACAAAATAGTAATAAAATAAAGAGTGACTGTGTATACTAAGATCAAAGATTGAACATTACTAATTTAAATTAATTATTTCGTGTTATTAAACGCCAACGCAAATCCAGTAACAAGATTTTCGATCCGGCTACATCCAAAAACATTAAACGTTTTACATTTCGAAAAGATTTAATGATTCAAATCATAAGGTAGAAAAAGAATAAAATTAGTGTTGTTACTGAAATAGCTGTAATTTAAAGAAAACTTCACGGTTACGCGGTAGAAACAAAGCAATTAGTCTAATGGAACCGAAAAGTTTGTAAACCTTCAATTACGAATACACAAGTCTGTTATATCTGTATATATACCTACAAACAAGTTATTTAGATGATTTCAAGAGCAATAAGTAATCATTTTATCTTATTAAGCTATAGACTAATAAATATGCTACTTTTTGTAAAGTACGTTAAAAAATTATGTTTTAATAATTATGACATAAATAAACCCTAGAATTTAACACAAAGGTAGATAGATAATAGAAATAAAAATAGCGGGTATATGAAATATAATACTACTTTTCTAAAAATACTTTTAGAAAAGCAGCAAAAATACACTACAGATTTAGGCAGAAAATAGGAAGCAACAACTTATGGAAATCCAAATTGAATAATTTTTTGCATTTCCACCATTTACGAAGTTGAAGCCTTCGTAAACAAGATATCAAACTAAAGAACAAACTATGAAAAACAGAATAAGTGTAATGTTAAATATACAACAAATTACGTTAATCTAGGAACAGATGAAGTAAATACAAGTAGGAACGTGAGTAAACTTTTCTTTCATCCCTTTTCAGTTAACAGATTTTCGTACAATCAGCTACTAGAGTGCAGCAAAAAACACCACACAAAATTATTTATCTGCAACACTTCAAGGAGCGTTCATTATTGAAAACTCACTAGAGCTAAGGAATCTCAGTTGTAGCAAACGCTAAATGTATTGTGGTTGCTCAACCAATATCCAATAACATTCCACAAAGACTTTACAGAGGATCGTAGCTTCTAACGTAGAGGTTTCCAAATTCGAATCCTTGGAGCTTCGCAATTAGTTCTCAGCTTCATCCACTGTAGTCATGAACATGACATAAAAATGGAAAACAATGTTGTTGCCACTATCTACTGAGCTTGTGCTTGGACAGTGTTCACAATTACTACATTTCCTAGAAAATGCTAACAATATCGTGCCTTGTATTGTAGTAAGTGATATTATCTTAACGTCAATATAAAAGGTACTGCATTAATTGTTGTCCTTTCCTGTGAAATATAGTAAAAGAGAAAATCGCTGTCCAATTCCCAAACAGATCGAGTGCAGATAGTTTGCAGAAAGGACGTGGTAGATCATGCGATTACGAAAATGAAGGTTCAAAAAATCTCTTGGAAAAAATATCAGTGTTATTTAAATGGCGAATAGATCGCGATTGTCAGAATGATCAACTTTGTTACAGCACGACTTTTGACGCGTAGGCTACTCAAAATACTGTGTGAACATGTGAGAAGTATACATAAGTTACTATTGCTACATACAGAGGTGTTCGAGCAAATTATTATTTATATATTATTTATAAGTTAATTAGATGAATGAACATCCATAGAAGAAAAATATTTAATGTTATGATAAATTTGTCATCCTTAAAAATCTATAAAATTGCGGATAAATGTTTCTTCTGCTTACAAAATAACATAATCATATGATTTACTTCCTAATAGGATCGACCTAACTACAGGAAAAGTATATCAAAGTAGTATTAGTAATACGAATACCAAAATAATATAATAATAAGAAAAATAAGTTAAAAAAAACAAGAATTAAGCTATAACACCAAATATTTATGAGTTTATAGATAGAATGACACAATGATGTCACAAAGATAAATAATATTAAAATAATTACAAATTATAAATATGGGTGATTTATTTATTACATTTGCTTAATTATGATTGATATAAAAAATGTATTGATGGCGAACCGACAATCATATTGTACTAGAGTTTATTTTACTCGACAACCATGAACAGTCTAGACTAAGTATAGAATATCACACAAGAGATTCATATTCAAGAAAACGAGGTAAATAACAAAATAAGGCAATAAATCCATAAATACGATTTTTACTGTCAATCATTTCATTAATGTGATAGCTGAAAAGAAGTTTCGTATTAAAATATACAGCCATACTGTACAACATGATACAATCAGCAACCAGTAACACTGGCAGTTACGAATACCTACAGTAGGATTCCCAAATGACACCTGACAACAGAACGGAAGATCTCGATTTGATATTTCGATATTCAACGTAGAGCCCTGGCCCTGGACCCAATATGAGTAATTTTGTAAGAGATGGAGAAAATCTGATTATATACCGATTTACAGAAGGTTTTGGACCAAATTAACCACTACATTTTATTAAATCAGATTAGCAATAGCTTATTTAATAAAACGTAGTGGTTAATTTGCTCCCAAAAACCTTCTATAAATCGGTATATAATTCATCATGGCAAGAAACGCAACATTACAAAAAACAAATACTTTTAAATGAGTTATATTCAACAGTATTAAAAGAACTGAGAAGACAAACTCAGGAATAGATTCGAAAAATTTACAGTAATTTACAGTGACCTTGAAACTAGCAGCAATCATCGACCCTTAGTGCAGCAGAATATGGAGTCTTTATATGATTTGGAGAAGACTATAGGCGTAATCTTAAAGCTAACCTCTACCCCTAATTTTAGGGTCAATTGGATGAGGTCATCGTAATATTAAGCATAAATGAAAGGAAATAATTTCGTAAACGTACAAACGATTATACAAGTTTTACGAGGTCCAACAGTATATTATTCAACATTGATAAATCATTATCTAAAATTTTGTTTTCCTGTTTTTTGATATAAATGGATTCCAACATATCTAAGTTTTTATTTTCGATGTCTTTGCATCTTTTTTGAAACAACGCTATTTTCTATTATTTTCTTGGCTTGTAGTTTAAATGACTCCTGTTCTTCCTTTCTTAAGTGTTTTGATACTGCTTCTAGATCGTTAATAACCTCTACTACGGGTGGTTTCTCTTCATTCAAACCATGTATTAGTCCTCGTTCCAATAGGCGCAGTTTTTGTTGGGTAAATTCTACATAACTTTTGTCGTATACCAATCCTTCTGTGATTGCTTCTTTTTCTTTTGTAGGAATTTGTTGTTGTTGTCTAAGTTTATTGAATTTGTTGACTAAGTTCAATTCTTTTTTGTAATTTTGCTTGTTCACGAAGTAATGCAACTTCTTGTCAAAATCACACCAGTCCGAGTATTCTAAATCCCGACTAATTTTTAAATGTATATTATAGCTTGTAAGTTCGAGCTTTTCTAATTTTTTATACTTGTGTCCTATTTCTTGCCTTAACCATTGAAGTTTCGCTCGTTTTCTGATATTAGATATCTCCACTCTTGTTTTATTCACTTTGATTTTAA
>CM043015.1:169289530-169424672 GCA_023690525.1 Holotrichia oblita | reverse complement strand
TAATAGTAACTAATTATACTAGCTCGTGAATAACTAAGATTTTTGCTTCAATTTTCCTCGCATGAGCTGTGTAGTTATTAACACATATGTGCAACAATATGTCTACATATATTTCATGATAGAAGAAACTGGAACTTGTGCGTGTTTTCAGTGACTCAATAGAATTAATTATCAACAAAAGCAACGTCTGTTTAGTATATAGGAAGTGAGAATTATATTAACGTATGTGCTAGAATATAAATATTGTCTAGTATAAGCGTAGATCTAAAAATAGCGTGAAACTAGTTCGAAATATTAACTTCGCGAGAAATACGCCGATATTTATACATACATAGATGTCTTCTGAGTTTCATTTCATAAAATTAGCCATTGTGTTCTTAAAAATGAAGCATGCTCATTAAGCGTATTACATCATAATGAGTAAGAACTCTGGAACTGATACATATATGTAGGTTACTCCTTCATATCACATCAAAACGGTAACGTTTATCATTACGTAGCTGGACGGAGAACTAAGGCGCTTATATGTACGTGCACTATAACAGAAAGACGCAAACGTGTGTGTGTGTAGTCGCTTACGTATGAATATCGTATTACCCTTATTAACTGATTTGCATCTAGACAATAAACATCGTATTATACTTTATTTGCATTTCACGTTTAGAGTGCGTAAACGCGTCAGTTATGATGACTTTCGTCGTAAGCAAATTAGATTAGATAAAATTTCATTTCGTTGTTCACACAATTCGCAGAAAAGGTTAAAGGGAATAAAAAATATATGTACATAGGTCAAATTGTTAATGTTTAAAAAGTTAGTTTTTCTTAACTTCAATATTTTTAAATTAAACATTTGATGTATTAACATTGATACTTGGAAAGGTTGAATGTCTTCAAATATACATTATTCACGGAACTGACTGAAACTTGTAGTTAGAGGTAATGTCATCCAATCTCATTGGTGAAATTATTTACGCTTTTGCATCATTTCCGATTTACCGAAATTCACGTCAACTTTCTTATTTTTTGAGTTTTTTAGAACGCGCATGCAATTTTGCATTAACTCTTATAAACGTATCCTATACTCAAAATCAGCTGTCAGCTTTGAGTTAGTCAATTTTATTCAAATAGACGGCCAATTACAACGTTATCTTAAAGATTTTGTATTTCTGAAACCATTGCAGGTGAAGACTTCATATTTGACGCGTTTCTCGCTGAAATACAGCACATCAAATCTATGACTCCAAAATTATGTCTATATATTCATGGCCATACATAATTAACGTTCATTTCAAATAAGTTTGCTTCAAGGAAAGTCATTTTTTTAATGAAATATCCTGGATATTATTGCATTCATTATTAGAAATATTTGCTTTACTTTTTGCGCTAAACACTTCAACCCATAAAACACCAATTTTTTTTCTACTAAACGCCGAACTTTTATTATCGCCTTGATAATGATAGCTTTGCTCTCGAAACTTGTCGGATTTTAGTAAAAGTTTTTTTGGAGTTCTGTGGGTTTAAGTGTTTAGTGTTTACTTCTGCGCCAAAAGATCCATTGAAGAACTTCCTTTATGTTTTACGGTTTTCGAGTTATTAGTGCTTTCCTAGTGAAAAACATGCAATCCAAATTTATGCCAAATGACCTAACAATATATCAATACATAAACTCAAAAAAATAATATTAAACAAAGAGCATTGATAAAGAATAAATTAAAAATGTTTTATATGACTTCCATCCTGATCTGATCATATTTAACTTAGTCCTTTGAAATGCTTTTTGTTTAACTTTCTTGTTTGAGTTCTTGTATTGATATATTTAGGTCATTTTGCATAAATTTCGATATCTCTCGTTTTCGCCAATAAGATCGAATGGTACTATCGCTAGCTACAAGTTTTCAGAATTGTAGGATTTCGGGAACATCAAAAAGTTCTAATGAACCACTTTCGTGAATAACCCTGTATACATACAATTTTTCTATATTTAGTCATAGTAGCTCAGGATGAATATCAATAAATACCCCATCATAAATTTTAGTGTCACAATAGTTACACTTGTCATTACTGCTGCATAAAAATAAATCTTATAAAAAAATTCAAACAATTGATTTATAATTATCCAAAACGTCAATCGTTCTGATTTATATGTATAATACTGTGCACTAAAATTTGAGACAACTCGTACTGCTAATGTCTAATTGTGTCGTGCAAAAAACTGGGATATGTTTTATCGTAAAACTTACTACAGCGTTGTCACGTGAATAGAGTATAATAACGTTCCTATAATTTAACAAAATTGTTCGATGTAATAGCATTTTCGGATCTCTTCCTGCAACTTACGGCACAGCAACAAGACAAGCAAGGAAAATAATAATATCAACGCTACTGGATTTGGGCAACTCTGCTCATAACTCTCTTAGTAGTAGGTGTATGAAAATTTCATTGGATACAGTAACCCAAACATTTAAATAAAATGCAATACAGAAACATTGTTTTTATATCAGAACATAAGAAATAACAGAATAAAAGTAGTAAATAAAAGCAACAAATATGTTTTTAATATTTACTAATTTTGCCGAATATGGGATTTGGGGGCCTAGGTTAACTTGCGTGGCATTAAACGAATTACATTTCGTGTTAGATGTTCATCTTCACTCAACTAAGAGTTATTATTCTTCTTCTATAATGCCCCGCAGTTCTTCCACATTACGAGGATGAAAATTATTTTTACAAATATTTTCGATCATAAGCCCCCATAAATTCTTTACTGGATATCTTGGTAGAAGTCAAACGGAAAAAACGCTTTTTAACAACAAACCTGTAATTGTCAAGACAATAATTCATACACAGAGTTATTCACATATACCGAAAAGCCGATATATTACTTTTGAAATCGTACATATTTTCAAATAGTAAATCAAAAATTTGTTGATTTTAAGCAAGCTATCTATCATTAAAAAATATTTCTAATCCAGATGTCGCTCGTGTTATTATTGAAATTGTATTCAGCTTACTTTCTCCAGATTGATATGTAATTATATCCTTGGCGCACCATTCTTGATATATTTGAATTTGTAATTTTTACCGATGAATGTGAGCACAGAAATATAATTTTCTTAATCCAACCTTGAATTTTGAAGGTTTACTAACAAACTGTGTTTTCAAAAATGTGATATAGGCAGTTCAAACAATCAAATGAGAGAGTGAAAAATAAAATCGAAAAAAATGTTTAATGAAACCCCCCGTTTTTAAGGGATTTTCAAATAATTATCTAGGTAATTGCGATGTGTGTGTGTGTGTATGCAGAGCACTTATTTTATTTATACCACGAAGAAAGCACGATAAAATATATAGAAATATATTTACAAACTTTTGTAGCACCTACATACGAGTTGCATGACCAATCAGAAAACTATAATGCCCCATTATGGGTTTCATACAACAGCGTTTCTACCAAACATGTATAATTTTACATGCACTAAGATTCGATTCACAGCACCTGCTCAATGTTGTAACTATGTATATACTTGATTATTCTCGCAAAGTATTTATTTTGACCACTACCATGTACGATAGTTTTAACAATCTAGAGAAGTCGAAGCATTATTTATGTATAATTAGAAATATTACAGATATTACAGATTTTTTGCCATCATGACTTATACCCTCGTAACATTACAATTATAACGTGTAGAATGTAAATCAAGCTCAGTATTGCAATATGTAAATGTATATAAAACAAATTATTTTTTTAACTTCTATTGATTGTGGGTTTATTCATCAGAGGAGAGTTTTATCTCATCGGCTTTCGATTTAATTCCGTCATAACTGAATTAATGAATTGATTAATAACTTAATTAGAATGACCTAATATTTTCAATATACTGCCATTCTGAGTATGCCTATGTATTATTACTATTATTATGTATTGTTGCATGTACATATATGTATTCAATGTTAATTCTAAAATATGATAACTTTTTGCAAGTTACCATAAATTTTTATACAAGACTTTACCATAAATATGTACTTACAATACTTATGTATATAGGTACCTTAGCAATTTTAGTACATGTAAGTATATGCCAAACATCTACAAATCAGGCCAGCTGGCCAGCAAGAGCTAAGCAATCACAATAAGAGATAAAATGATATAATTATTGGGCGCTATTTAATCTTATCCCTGGTTGATTTTACGTTATAATGACCGCTGTTTCGCCTCAATTTCAAATCAACAAGTATATTTATGTCGACTAGCAAATCATAAGTTGAGTTTAAACAATATCGAAGGGTTCCACGATACGAGTGGAAGTAAAATGAAAATCCAAAAACACAAAGTCTAGTAAACTGGTCATTTCAAATACGCCAGAGGCGAGTCAGAAGGTTTTCGCCTTTGGCGTAGTTGACATGTGGTATTATCTTCTAGTGCCTCCTACACACTTTTTGCTCCTGATGAAGCCACTTATATTAGTGGCGAAATATCTAATTTAGTAGAATTTATGTTTTGTACTTTTATTTTATTTTATTTTGTTTTTTTTTTGTACTGTACATGTATTACACTACTATGACGCGGTCAAATTGGGAAGCATTTAAAAAATATGTGAAGCTTATTTCCACTCCCTTACGTATGTATTCGACTTGATTGCAGTTAAAGATAAAGAACATCAGCAAGAGATAAAACGAAAGCACTCAGTAGGTGTAAATATTCACGCCAACTATCACTGTAAAATTGCGGCAAGTGTTAGTCAATAGGAACAATAGGAACTTAACAGTGTTGCATTCAAATTAACGTATGATATATGAACGCAAAAATACTCTAATTGTTTATCATATAATAGTTAGTTAAAGGGTATGAGAAGCGTATACATTAAAAATAGTACCGAATTAATACATGCACTACATGCCTGCAGTAACTTCCTTTCTTTAATATTTTAAATGTAATTCGTTTAGAATTAATGCGTTCCATTAAAGCTTATAAACATTATTCTATTATAAAAAAGGCATCTAAATTAAACGCAATTTTTATCACAAGCTGAATTCTTTATTGCAAATTCCTACATACACCTTAAAAAATTATAGATGAAGAACGAAAAATTATTTTTTTTATGTTGGCTAAAAGTCTAAATATATTCAGTATTATTGCTAACAGTGTATGTATAAACTTTAATAAAATTGTACATAATATCATTAATAATATCAATAATACGCCCACAACTTCAAAGGTATATTTGCAGTAGCTTGAAAAAATAACTTTTATTAAGTTTAAGTTAGAATATTTGTTGCCGGTATATTTTGTACCGCACTTAACTAACAGTACAACAATTTTCAGAACAAGCAATTCTAAGCATTAAAACATAAATTGTGTTGCAACTTATTGAAACTAATTTATTGAAAATTGTTCAGGAAGTTGCAGAAACTGAATAACGTAAATACAACTTAATTGTTTATGGTTACGAGGAAACTTAACATAAAAATTATCAAAATGATATTGACACTGAGTTGTTTAACAGGCTTTGTACTGATTTGGGAGCAAATGCAACTAGACTGCAGCTTTTAAGATTAGGAAAATTTGATAATGCTCCATACACCATGTCGTAAACACATTACACTAACTTTTTCATCAGAAGATCGGGTAATCGCTAGCCTGCAAACTTTCAAAATATTATAGATCGAGATTTATAGGAATGCCGGCATAAAATTGACCAACTGCTTGATGAATGGCGGGTCTAATCTCAGAATTACATATAATAGTGGTATTCCCAGTATTGTATCATCTTTGAAATAACTCCTTCCAGCTAAATACTGCCGAAATTTAATATATAAGTACATACTGGCTGAATATACTAAGAGTTCCTAAATGATCATGAAAACAATACACGCGGTAGAAGGAACAATCAACTTGTGCTTTCTCAAACTATTGTGTAACCATTGTATTAAAAAGTGTTGGTACACAAACAATTAAAATGTACAATCATTTGGCGCTATCCACTGGCCACGTAAAACTTAGAACTTTTAAATAGCAATTTGATGGTTTGTTATTAACGACTTTCTATCTGTCTACTTAAATAAGAGAATAAATTATGTCCATGAAACGGCTTTACTTCTCATGAAATGATACCCATCTTCAGTGTTCTCCAATGGTCAAGTTTTTTTAATGTTAAAGTTTCTGATGAATGACAATTGAAAGTTTATATCAAAGAACATTAAAATTTAGTTTATGTAATACAGGCCACTAAAACCAAGAAAGACGAAACTGCTATTAATTAAAGGAAGAGTAGGTAAAAATACCATTGCGTTAATCATTACAAATCAATTATTCAAAATCGTTAATTTTGGCAATACAAATTCTACTAATACATATGTCAAACAGAGATGGTCTTTTTTATTACTGTCACTGTCCTTCTGCCTACACTTTTCTCTCCCTTATTGAACAGTTGGTGGTTCTGAAAAGAACCGGTGCTTAATTCAAATTACTTATTAATATTGCCTTCCTAGTCCTCATCAGAAGACATCTCACTCTCATCTATTCGCTCATCGGTACTTGAATTAGGTTAATAATGTATATTCTTTTATAAACTACATTGTATCATGCCTTTCTGTAGCTTAATTCTCTGATGAAGCAATCAATAAATTGCGAAAGCTCAGAATTTGAAAATTTGAGTCTATTGTTGGAGTCTTTGGCTGCCATACCCACATTCCCAACCTAGTGAACTTAACGAGTACAGCCAGTACTTCTTTTCAAAAAAGTTAATAATAAAATTATCAACGACGACGTCGATATTGATTTCACGTGTCAGAAATTCTTCTTAGCATTTTCTAGAATGGGCACAACGTTTAGCTCATGCTACCACAGGAAACTCGCAGAAAACTTTATGGCAGAATTCTTCATCCTCGGAAATTCGAAAATTGACATTTATCTTTGCCTTTTAAAGTTGCCCACACCATTTCTATTGGGTTCAAATCGATGACGTACGTTTTGTGTTGTGGTTTATATGTACGAACTAAATGTATATAACTCACTTTTAAGAGAAGTATTTTTAAACGGTATACCTTGTCTCTGTAACTAGTTCATCATTTGTTGCTTCGTGGACGCGCTAGTCGAAGACTTATCTTTCTGCATATTATGATAAGGTGCATTGTCTATAATTAACACCGTAAATTTGGTATTAACTTCTCTTGAAACAACTTCGAATAATTCGAGAAATTCATCTCCGAATGGCAATCTCCCGTTTTGCTGTTTGATTTAAAAATAAGAGCGACTATTAGGGATAAAAGCCTTCCCATAACCAGCATTGAGAATTATTAAACTATGCCCTTTCCCTATGGGCTGCTTTAACCCCTCAGTAGTATTATTAATCCAACTTTTGAGCATAGTATGAGAGACATGGGTGTATGTCTCATCTATGTAGACAATTGGTCTTCCTTCGTTTCGATACCTTCTAATCTCGCGCAGATAGTTCGTTCTTTGAGCGGCAATATCGTTACGCTCCATCAATATTTTTCGGTTGGATTGTGTTTTTCTCCACCGAAAACCAATACTTTCAATAAATTTGCGTAAACTTTCTCGGCCATCTTTAAATCCGCTGGCATCTTAGAATTTCATCAAAATCCGTTTGAGAGTAGGTACCGCCTTTTCTGTTACGTGGAAATTTAAAATTTCTCTTTTCAGAGTCGTCTTGTCAGCAACGTCTATCGCAAGTATTCGTTTAGGCATTTTTATATGTTTTCTTGGAGAAGGATATTTAGAACATCCCCTTCTGTCTACATGCTTTTTTCTTCATTTTAAATTCTGTAAATTGTTCGTAAAGACAACCCTGTTGCATTCGCAGCTTCCATTCTTATATATGATATGCTCTCCTGTGGAAAACGCTCACGTAAATATGTGATTACAAGTGTAACAATTTCCCGACTTTATGCGATAATGGCTCGTTTAGATAAGATGTTGCTTCCATTTTGCACGCATTTATTGTTAATGTAACATATAACAAGCGGGAATAAGCGCTCTCGGCTTATATGCCCCCAACGCATGAGCCATTAGATCCGCGCGAAAATCACAACTGAGTGCTGCAACGTTATACTTTTACCCAACCTCTCTGACCTAAGCGCAACTGCCATGGGATTCTGGTCGACCTGTATTTTGATATTTTAGTACATTGGTGATATGTTAATGCTCTTAAAGTTAATATAAGTAAAAATGTTGTTCTGTACCATACAGTAAAAAGCATAATATACTTAATTCAGCGATCTGGGAATAGAGAAAAATACAAATTTCAGACATCTTGGTGATTATTTGATTCATTTCTGTCATATTCACTTCACATTCATACACTTTATTCTTAATATTCTACTAATATAGCTACGTTTACGTCTGTATATTTTACATCTATGGATTTTTTAAGAAAGCTTCAATAATTTGGCCCAAGAAATACCTTGTAGATAGACATGGCATAGAATCTTTGGCTACAAATTGACTTCTTGACTGCACTCGTTTTGCGCAAAAATTATTGCGGTGTCGGATTAACTCCTCTAATTTATTAGCACTTTTAAATTTTTATGTATCTCGATGCTAACCCACTTGTGTTACTTCGTAGCGTATACAGATGTCGTATCAACGAAAATATATGCATTTACTGCACTGTTATACACATACATACGTGTTTGTGTGTTAACCACCTATAACAATACAAGAAAATAACATGACAGAAAAGAAATTCAGTAAATTAGCAACTATTTTTACGCTTCTATCTCAAAATATATATAAAATTATAAAAGACAAAAACTATATTTGGAAAAATGGACACTAAAGTGTAAATCAACTATCGAGATGTGGTTTTTTTATTGAATGAATTGACAAAATACGTGAAATTCTTTAAAATGACATCGTAAAAAGCTGTTTCCGTAAAACGACATGATACAAGCGCAAATTATGGCATTTTATTTTTTTAGTCGCTTAAGAACAAGCACATCAACAAATTAGTTTTTTTAGCATTCCACACACAATATTGTGAAAGGTATAGTCCAGCTGTTGTTAATGCGTAACTCAAATATCTTTCTTCAATTTCGTAGCTATAAAGAATTGATTAGAAACAAAATTCTGTCAGATAGAATTACTGCTGTTGAATGACCCAAATAACTAAACCGTCTAACCAATATATTCAGTTGTTCTCACTACACATGAACTCCACGACAAATGAAAAATGTTTGTGGCATTTTAACACTTTTAATTTTAGATATCGGACAAAAACGTGAAACAAGTGCTTTCTATATTTTATATCTTAATCTTTGTTACGCACATAAATAAATAAAAAAACCTTCCAACTCTGTGGCATTACGTTCATCTACATCAGCTTGCCTGTTAAGTTATTTTTGCTCTTTACCCGCTTTCTAATGTTAAAGATTAGGTTTAGTATAATCGGCACGCAGCTTTTATTGCTTAAACTGATTCACCAAATTTATATCGTTTATTTCCGCTGTCTGGGTATTTTCGCATGTAAGCCGTGTTTACAAAAGTTTAATTTGTTGACAGAACCGCATTCGTCTATGTTAAACTCAAAGAGAAAACTCACAGTAAATTTTTACTGTACTCTCGTGTAAGATCTCAAAACAACTAACCACGTTATAAAAATTGGTTACTATGCCAAGATCAGAACGGATCAGTTTATTACAAAACTTCAATTTTAAGGTTAAGTATATGTGTATTTTACTCGTGATCCTTAAACATTGTGTGAAGCATTTTATTTCCCCAACTTATTATTAGTACATAATATTATATATTATAAACAAACGATTGCAGCTGTATAAAATAGTGAGTTTCCTTGCAATTAAATCGCTAATGAATAATTAGATTATAACTAAAGGATAGGTAAAATATTTAAACTTGATCGGTACATCATGGACATTTATTTCTTTCATGAAATTTAAGACAATTTCTTTTAGGCGTCCTATATAAAGTTGGGTTTTTTACATCTCCTTGTTACTTATTGACAATATGTATCTACTCTATTTCTCGCACTTTTAGCCATCTTATTTTCACGAACTTCATGCAAAACCTTTCATCGTCCGCTTATTATATTATTAAGGTGTGCCTACCTGATCCACATTTAGTCCGGTAAATAGGTAGTTTGAAATATTTTGAACTTGAAATTTACAATTTTACTTTAACCAAGGTGTCCAGCAAGCTGAAAATTTACAACAGAATGTTTGGTACTATTGTTGTAATAATAAAGTCCATGACGGGTTTACTCTGTAAGAAAACTTAGTCAAAGGGCCTATTGCGACCACATGCCGTTTTAGCCATCTCAACCAGGTTGCACCCGGACAAAGAAGTTGGTCGAAAATTTACTTACTCTGAATTCATCTAATCGATTGACCCCAAAGTAAATCCTCCTACCTCTTTTCGTCTGGCTTTTTTTACTAGGCCCATGCGATGCATATATTTATTCAATGCGCAGTGATCAGTTAAGATTCCTGTGAATAATTTTAACCGGCATCTCCGTATTAAGACTGTTTTGTGGACTTCCTTATTTGGACAAATCCCGAAAATTTTACAGTATCTCAGGCTGGCAAATCCATTCCAGTAGAAACGGTACCTAGCCGCAAATTTAGATGTGATAAAAGTTTTGTTGCAACCATACGAACTCCCACATGTCGGTATAAATGATTGTTCACTAGTACCTCCTGCTAGCATGTCAGCTACCTCGTTGCCTGTGATCCCAGAGTGGTTTGGTACTCATTCTAACGTAATTCTGTGGTGTTCCGCAAATTTTGCGAGCTTCCTATCACACTACCGTATTACCTCAGAAGGTGACTTTGCAATAAATAATTTTGTACAGTGCCGAAGAATAGTCTTCTAAGTCGGAATGGATAGCAAAGCGGTTCCTTTAATCTTTGTGTTCTCATCTTATCGACACACGTCGTTAACCTGCTATAAATAGAGATTTTGCAGAATGCTGCATAATTTTTCCCTTGATTACACTATGATAAATCTGTTGATTTATTAAATGAATAGCTTGCAATCTAAAAGGCAATGTCGACAGCTACTGTTCAGTATATCCACTGTTGAATGTAGCTACTGGTCAAAGAATAATCAACGCAATAAATAAAAAAATCAAGAATTTTTTTAATAAAATCTGAAAACCATTGGTCTAGTACAAACGAAATATTTTTATATACCAAGAGCAAGGTTATTAACTAAGGCTAATAAAAGTAAGCGGCAACTGACACTAAAAAACAATCACAAAGAAAGTATTCTTAATATTTTCGTCCGTTAACCTACTTTTGTCTTGAACGTTTGTCATTTATGACAAAAATAACTTGTAATATCACTCATTTTAAACTAAGCTTGGAACCCAGACATAGCATCCGTAATTAATGCAAAAAAGACAGTATACATAAGTGTCATGTGTTTAAGTATAGCACACCTGTCAGACTAAAATCCATCCGACTAAAAACTATATTCGCTGCTAAAACAACTACATGGCAAACAGTATCAAATTTTCTATTTAACAAATAAAATTCACATTAACGTAAGTTAACACCTTTCAAAAACAATTTTTCCGGGCTATTTGTAGTAAACATGCAGTATAAATCACCTAAAATGCTGCACAATACTACATATACTGTCCAAAGCAACATTTCTTTATTTATGACTTACATTTATGTCCACACTTGCAACGGTCGTAAATTAAATATTGAATATTGAATCCTATAAATTTCATATTAGTAGCTAAAACATAAAATTTAAAGTTAAAACATGTAATAAAATCGCATTTTATGATTACTCTAATTGCTGCTAACTTACAATAATCACAACAAACAATATAACTTAAATCTGACACACCTTCAAATACTAGAATATTGTTTAAATACACCGACCTCTTTAGTTGGCTTGCAATTTGGTATATAGTGCAAAGTGACCAAAAAAGAATAACAAGTTATTTTGATTATGTCTACGCGTATGCAATCATATGTGCGAAGTTCAAGTACTAACATTATTTATGCAGTTATCAACCTTCATAACTATAAATTATGATACGTAAAGTACAACACTCGTGCATTAGCAATCTTAGGTTATACATACATTATAATACTGTGTATCTTTTTTTGTGTAGTAAGTATCGAATTTAATGAAGCGACTGGGTCACCAGTTTGCAATAAAAAAATACAATTAGGTTATCAGGACAAAAAGAAAACAACTGTCAAAAAAAATCAATTCGTTTTTAATTGAACCTAGTCGATCTCTATAAAGTAAATGGCGCTAATAAAATTAAGATAAAAGAATATCGTTGAACCTACAATAAGTATCTTTTTGTATTTTTTCCTTTCTCTTAGTTTCAAACAAACTGTTACCAAGTGAAGCATCTCTGATATTACTATAAAAGAATGACGATCACATGCATATTTGCAAACAAAATAAACAAAAACATGACCTAAATTATGCATAATCAACATGTAAGTTGGCAGTTCCATATAGTCATTGTCTCCCATGGCTAACGCATTCAACTCACAGAAAATCGTACCACATCCCAATTTTATTAAACCTAAGTTCCGTTCGCTTAAAATCCAAAAAAATAATACGAAACTAAGCAAATGTGCTCAATTGTAAATCGTAGCAGAAATGTGTATAATTTGGGTGTACAGTACACTATACTACTTTACTGATTGTCACAATTGTTACGGTTTTTGTATGAGATCCTTCACTGCATTGTAATGAATACTGAAAACTAATTCTACACTTACGACCATTAGCATACTGCATACATATTCATGCTAGATGCATTCAAGGTAAACTAAAATTAGAATATATTATAGATTCATGTGAATCTAGAAGTACTAATACTAGGTAGCGATTAAATTTGAGGTTTATTGTAGTCACGTAAAACTATACGTACACACACTTCAGAAATATAGTCATTTATATCAAATTTCCAACAAATATACGACAGTTTATTATAATATCTAAACTATAGTACTGTAAAATCATCATCAAGACCATGATGATAATATTGAATATAATTATAGCAATAATTCCTACAATACTTCAAGCATATTTTTGTGTTAAATGTCTTATCTCATTTCTTCTATCAAGTAGAGCACTTTACAAATTCTTCTTTCTTCTCATATTTTGTGTAGACTTCGCGTTCCTTTCTCCCTTTGGTATATCCAATGTCGTGTTCTACATCTCCATCTCGTAGCCTTCTCCGTCTCCATTATTCATTTCTGTAAGGTATCTATTATTGGTTTTGTTGTTTATTTTGAATTCATGTAATCTCTACATTGTCAAAACCTGTCACTTTGGTTTGTGAAGAGTGCACAAGTTCACCATAAGTTAATGTTATTATGTTTAACGAAACATGCAACAACGCTGCCCAAACGATTTGATAGAGCCAAAACAATCTTTAAAAGTTTGTCACAGACAAATCTAACTAAACCACATCTTGGCATTTAGTTTTTGCGTATCCTTGCATCATCACCATATAGAAAATTACCAAGATATTTTGCTTTTTAGAGGGTACACTGTCTGATTTTACAACAATTTTTTTTACTACAAATTTACATTTTTTAATTTTTATAAATATAAGCAAACTTTCTCGGCATATCAAATTCTCTTCTGTTGTAGCGTTACTCCCTTTATTTTGAAAATAGTTTGATAATTAATAAAAAAAAATGCTGAGATACCAAAAATATAACTATATCTACTTAGATTTTTTTCTGAAAGATTTTTTCAACAGAATTACATACATTCACGTAAAGAAGGATATCATCGAAAAAGGATGTGTCATAAAAATTTGTGTGTAATTTACGTTTATGTGAACGTAAAACGACCGTTTTCGCTGGATTCAAGCAGCTTCATCTGACAAATAATCTTCTCAGACGACTAGTATTTGTCTAGAGCAAATCCTTGTACTCGAGTCAACATTCCTTTTAAGAAACATTCACTTTTGGCAATTGCTAGCAAACGCGACCTACAATCGTTTTTATATTTAAGCATTAAAGTCAGCTGAAAAGGAATACCGTACAGTTTCAAAAATAAGGAAGCTGGCAATTGTACCTCGGCTATATATAAGATATACCCAATCAATTGACAATTAATGTTTAAAACTGTTGGTAGAAATCGAGGTAGAACTGCTTGCGAGTTTAGAAGTGCCGCTATCGAATTTAATAATATCTAACTTGACTATACTCCGCTCGTAGTATTAAGGATTTCTGTAATAAAATATTAATTACAATGTTATACAAAATATAAATAACGGAAAAATATATAGAACCAAAGTCAACAAGGATAGTACAGATCGCAGTAGTACAGTAATACGTCTGAGGCAGTGTTTATAAAAATGACACATTATCACCCATGAATAAACATACATAGATACTTCCTCAGAGCGATTGCATATCAAAGTTTATCTTTGAGTAAAAACTATTAGCACTATTAATGTGCATGCAATATTTATACAAAGTTGCTTGGCGAAAACATTCTATCAAATTATTTGGTATGTTGAAATGTGATAACTCGTCTAAAAAATATCAAATATCAAAACATGCATTACAAAAAGTAGGCAATTTCAATTTTCCATATATAACACGAGACATGCTTTTATTTTCATAAAATCTACTAATTTAACTTGATGTTAACTATTCATATAGGTACATATGTATTACAGATTGTCTACCATTTTTGACCATTTTTTTTAATAGGCAATGATATAATTTTTTTACATACTACTGTATAGAAAAGCGAAGATACTTATCCTAGCAACACTTCAGAAAGGGAAAGTAAACGGTCAAATCTCCTGGTTGTTATGCATTGCTAGGTTTCGGCCTTAGGACTGAAAAGTTAAAAAAATACGAGAGCGAAACGATATTTCATATGCTTTATTTGTTGTAATCTATTGAAATTTAAAATGACGCTGAGCGCTAATGACAGATGATTTGAAATTTCAAAGTATTTTACAATATTAAAGAGCAGTAAAAGAAAATTAATACATTACACGATACAAAAGCTGTACGGAAGTTTTGAATAGCCTGGGCATTCAAATACTTCCTCGTACGAAAAAGTAGAATTTCGTACTTTGTAATGTAAGTAACTATTCTTGCATGTTTGCCAATTTTTACATCGAAAAAGACACTTTTCCGTCCTAGAACTGAAAAAATAAAAAAATAGATGCCTTCATTATTAAAAAATACCACCAACTAAAATAATACACATAAAAAATTTACAGCATACACAGCAGTTTATTATTTCTATACAACCGCATGGCGAGATACAGTAGAAGCACATTTCGTAATCAATCTAACCACAACTACAGTTTACAACCAAATTACACCTATCGTAGCATCTCTCTGGTAACAGTGAGGCACATGCAACGAGAAGAGCTTTTCGACTCTATTTCTCTCCATTTTAAATTAACTACATCCTTCGTGAGTTCTGAATTGCCTGGAGTTCGCCTCGGCATTCAAATACTTTCACGTACAGAAATTTCTATCTTGTAATTTAAATAAGTATTGCTTGTTAGGCAGTTAATTGATCTCCAGGGCAATGTAAATTATTATTTAAAAAATAGCAAGTATGGGGTACTTGGTCCTTTATTATTTGTTTTCTCCAATAATAATTGAAGTCATCTTTGAGGTTAGAGAATATGATTCGAGTTATGTATGTTAAAAAATCGTAGCTTTCAAGACATTTACAACTAATATATGTATTTTGTGACCTTTATGTAGGTACTTACCTTTCAATTCCTGAAATATTTCCGCTTGATCTACAAGTGGAAATATTTCAGGAATTGAAAGATAAGATATTTACAACTTGATCTTTAAAATTGTGTATACATTAGGAAATTGGACCATTTTAGTCAAAACGTTTCATCGGAATCCAAATTTCTGAGTTGTTGGCATCCTCCTTCAAACATCTATTAAGTCATGTGTAAGAGGATTAAAAATAATACAAAGTAATCACTTCTCAGCAATGATTTTAGAGTCGTTTTCCAACCAAGTAAAACTCAAAATGTCCATCACTTATTGACTTATAAATACTTCGTTTTTTGTCATCAGAATAAAATTAGCCCAAATAATTTAACACTGAACGTTAATATCTTGCCCTTAATCCGATTTTAGTTGTTTGTATTTTACTTACAGTAAATGTTTCGTAATATTATTATGATGCATACTTTATTATAATACCAACCCATTTTTGTTGACAACCAAATTTCCCGATTTCCAGATATAGCATCCGCCATACATGTGCACTCTTCACATGTTTATAAACACATATCGCAGAAATTATTGTACTTATATATAATGTTTTTTGTAACTAGCTCGAAAGCTGACGTGAATTATTTTAGAAAACCATGAACAATAAGGGACTGGATAAAACCCACCACTATTTTCTAAGTAGTTTTCTTGTCTATAAGATTAATTAACTACCTACATAATAAGCAAACCCATTTGTATCATTGCTTATTTTCGTATCTTAGAAATTAGGTCTTGCTTCACTTATCTATAGACACCTCGATACATGTTTGTTGTTAGGAGTTTTATGAATCAAGTTAGCTATAGCTATTTGAAACAAAAATACTAAGATTTATAAATGAAATTTAATGATAAATTCCTATGCTACCAAATTTTCAGGTACATAACATGCTTGTATAAAGTAGCGCCTTTTATTATAATTTATAGGAAACCATTTTAGAAGTAATAACGTTGCCAAGTGATTTCGGAAGCTTTGAAGGCTTGTGAGACAAAGTTATAAAAGTTGAAAATAAATCTTTGAAAGAAGAGTAGATGATTTCTAAACACTACACATATTTTGCAGCAAATATGGATACTCAGATGCATTCGAAGAATAAAATGATAGATTATGATCTGCAACTCTTTCCTTATTATAAGCGTGGACTGACAGCACTGTAAGTGTTTACACCTCAACTAGCACTTATTGCAAGAAATATCTTTACAATAATGAGATTAATTAACGTGTCAGAACTAGTAAATACGATCATACATGTATAAACTTGTATATAACTCTTAAATACATCGAGGTATCGTTAATCTACAAATATTTGTCACAGAGCCTGCTTGTAGAGTTAATAACTTAATACATTTTTCACACAGTTGTGGTTTGAATATACATATACCTCATTATAAGCTTCTTTATTTTCCTTCATAAATCGTTTGTTGGATCCAAACCAAATATGTAGTCATTAATTTCATTCGATGTATTTTAAATATAGTACATACGATCCATATAAAGAAGATTAGGGCAAAGATTGTCTATCCATTGCAAAACATACTAGCAGTGCATGGCAAGATCAAGTGCACTATATTAAACAGACTTCTGTAAACTTATTAATCGACTGCATACTGAAATAACCATTATATTTGATTCACGACAACGATATATATTATGTAGGTTTAACGCAATCCAAGAAATTTAGAGCGCTATAAACACAAAAGTATACCTAATAAATATGAAAGTTTAATTTTATTCGCCAAATTACCATTTACCTAGCTCATTCAAATCTATTTTAATAATATGATGACCTGAGTATCAAAAGGGCCACCCTCGTAGCTTTAACTAATACAAATATAGATTATTTAACGATTTTCTAATAAAGCGAAACCAACAGTCTATTTGATTTAAATTTTATCTGAACCTCTAAAAATACACTTGATAGTACTATCTTACGCGCGGATTACTTAATACATTTAGTAAATTACACATCGCAACCGGTGCACTTTTATGAATGACAGAAAACGATATTACTCTTTCTCGTTTCTTATATTACACCTATATGTATGTATGTGTGCATACGAGCGTACTTACATACATGTATGTATGTATGCAAGTCCAAATTCCTATATTGATTAAATATTTCTCGCGGAGAGCGTACTATATACGCTCTGCTATCGATTTCTAGCAATAAAAACTTTAGGAGGAGCATTCTTTGCGTCCCGAATAATTTGATTGATCTTCCTTCGTGAAGACGACAACCTTAGAGGAAATAATCGAATACTCTCAAAAATTATTTTAAGGCGCGTGCATGTGACCTATTCTTTGCCAATTTGCCTACCAGACATGTTCCAGCCTCAGCATTAAATGTCAAATTATCCAGAGCCAGTGCCAACTAAATGCAGTTGAACTTTACGTGCAATAATTGTTATTGAGCTGCATGATTATTCTGCCACATTATTCGCGATAACATCAAGTGTTTTGCGTAAATTATTACTCCCATATTACTATAAGTATCAAAACATGGTAACCGGCGTAATTATAATTTCATAAAATTATAGTTAGTTTTATCTTCTTGTTATGAACTGTAGTAGAATGTTCAAATATCAAACTGGTTATCATAATTGTGTCTTCGTAGCGGTTAAAAAAAGAACTGCTAAATGATATTACAGCTGACCAAGCGTTAATATAAAGATATTAACACTGTAATTCGATCAATTCTAATTCACAATTTATTCACGTGCGTACTAATTTGTTTTAATAGCTACTGCAACTTTTAAAACGTAAGCTTATTTTTACTATTTAAAAAGTAATTGAAAATAATTAGTTACAATCACTTTTCTTTAAATAAACCGGCACTATAGGTACAAGTTATTTATTTGATTGATCGCGCCAGTTTAAAAACTTTTGTGTACGTATATATAGTTTGGTAGCTAACAGAAGGCCGTTGATAAAATTTGAACGTCGGTGGTATTAAAAATAAAACATTCACATGCTTGACTACTTCAGCATAACGTCAGGTTACAACTATGTTACAAGTTTTGGCATTTCCTTCGATAATAGTCGATTTTTAAATTCTGTGTAGATGCAGTGCGCATGATCGTCAACAATAAAACCATGTGACTTAAAAATGCCACACGAAAATTTAATTTTTCTCAATTAAACACTAGTTTTTTACAGTTCTATTCAGTCCGTTCTAGACCTATTTAATCGCCGGACAAGCGTCAATCGGAAATAGTAACAAAATCGAAGCGGATACGAGAGTTTCCCAAGTGCTGCAGGATCAGAATGCGCAAGATCCTGCCGGTAGTCAAGAAGAAAACTAATTGATATATACCGGCAAATTAGAAAATAATTTTGCGTTTGGTGCGGGTACTTACCGTTAATTAAAGGATAATTGTGTCCTGGATGTCCTAAGAAAGATTTTAAACCACTCTCCAATAGAATCGGCGACCCACGGTCTTTATAACTCATTTCACTGTCACTGTCACTGAAATTATATAGTGTGCGCGGAATTTTGATGGATTTTTTAGTGGTGTTTTCACACCACTATACACTACTATGAAGACGAAGGAAACCGCGCTAGCGGAGCTGCATAAATAACGCGGTCGCGAGGGACCTCCACAATCAATTCGTACTAAAATAGTTTGGCTGGCGACATTGCTGCACTCTGGTGCGCCCGGTCTACACCGTCGTTCTGGGTTACAGTCCAAGGTTGATAACGGAACGATGATGATAACACAGATAGAATATTGTACATGATATCTATCAATTAACATGTGTGTAATATGTTACAACATAACCAATCTTATTTGATCGCATCGTGTGAGCTGCGCGGGCACAAGACACACATTTTCAGCGGGCGCTTGCGCGTATTTCCCGCTGACAATCCACCCAACTCGTACATCAAACTTAACAAAATCCACCCTCGCATCGCACGCCCCCACTGTACTATGCGATAAAACTTTGTAACGTCGTCTAGTTTTAACTTAAAAACTGTAACAAATCCTGTCAGACTCTTGCGGAAATGTACATTTGTCGAGCGCCCATTTATAGATCAGCGGTATAAAAATTAAATACTGTGACTTCGCCGTACTGTCTCGGTGGGATCTTAATTGAAAAATTAGACACGTGTGTTTATTATTCAAATAAAAATGTTACTGCGCTTTTTGCGTCATCACTAGAAGATGCACCGTTTCAAAACTGTTAAATATATATTTATAAAAGAAATAGAATATCAAAGCTGTAGGAATCGTAAAATTACAACCATTTGCTCCTTTCAGAGTTCAGACATTCTACAAAAAATAAATTTAAAAGTCGAAGAAATTAATTTATAAATTTACTATAAATTGCGTTTTCCCTGAAAAATTCATACTAATATTTAGGTTGCAATAAATGTTTAACAGTGTTTGTAAATTTCTTTAAAAAAGATGGTTTTTATTCGCTTTTTATTAAAGAGATTATATTCTAATTCTATATAGATCTGCATTCTGTTCAGTTTCTTTTTAGATTATTATTCGGCGAATAAATTTGAACACCTAATTATATCAGCGGTTTCCAAACTTTTCATTCGTGTTTGAAGCAAAAGTTTTTCTGTAGGTTTCGAAGAAGTGTGTAGGCCAGCCTGCTATACAAAATATTACCCTAGGATATACAATATATCGACTGTTTTACCAATAACGGTGCGGTCTGCACGTTTAAAGGCCACATTTTTTAGAAATTGTTTTAAAGCGAAGTTGTTTGGATGAATAATGGCTACAATGTAAAAATATGTTTTAGTATACAGGGTGTTCAAAAAACGTGTGCCACACCAAAGTTATGTTTTTTCTTATTGAATACTCTACACTTAGTTACAATTTTGAATTCTACTCAAAAATAAAAGTAACTATAAAGATTAGTTATATCTAGTTATGGCAATTTTTGAGATACTTCGATTTTTTGGCAAATGTAATATTTTCCGAAAAGCTGCTTAATATCGGCTCAAATTGATTAATTGTACTCTTAAACAATTTACAGAGTGTTCAGAATATTATTTTCTTTTATGAGTACAGGTAAACCCCGTTATCTTGGTAATTTTAAACGGAACATCCTGAAAATTATTTATGTTTCATACTGCTACTTTAATTCTTTATCAAACTGCTATACCATTCTGTTATTAGAGCTTCCGAGTTTTGACCGCAATAAAACAAACGTCAAAATTAACAATAAAATACGGAAACTATACAACTTACGCAAACTCGACGTTTTGCCAATAATGTAATGTAATGTATGTTTTTCAGAAGCAAAACTAGGTCAAAGCTAGGGTTCCTGAAGAAGCCACTTACATAAGTGCCAAAACGTCGTGTTTAGGCAAGTAGTTGTATATTTTTTTGTATTTTTATTTTTAATTTTTGCGTTTGTTTTATTTTTGTATTGTATATATTTAGTTTACTATGTCGCGGTCAAAACTGGGAAGCTCTCATAATTGTAGAAGCTTTTAATATCATTTTACTGTAGCATTCCTTTTACCTAAATGTTAAAATCATGTGTATTTAATGAAATTAGTAGTGATTGCTTTATAAAAAAAAAGTGCCCTCACTTAATGCCACTCCATTCTCGTATAAGTTTTAAACTTAATAATTTGCGCTCATTAAAATAAATGTTCGTTTTAAGAGATAATTGATATGGTAGTAGTAATCGGAGAATATTATGAAAGCTATGTCCTATCGCCGAAAGTTCTGTTCAGAAATGTACTGCTAAAGAGCATTCCAGATAGGAAGTGTGTCAAAGAATATTGAGTAGGTTTCGGATATGCAATAATGTTGCTTAAGTGAAGGTAACTGTAACCAACGGGTCATGGGTCAGTGGTTATGCGCCTATCCAGTGATGTGGTAGATCGCTGAGGTACGAAATTCAATTCTCCGAGAGGATGGTGACATTTTTCTTAAAGAATTGTATTCCAATCGATCTACCATTAGCTGTTGGGACCAAAGTGATCAACAACGCAGCGTTGTTGTTACAGTACAATATGTATAGTGCAGTAACAAGACCAATTGAACTCATTTATACACACACAAACAACACAGCAAGAGTTGCTTCGGCGGTAGTCAAACTAGCAATACAACTTAAAAAGCCGTGCAACTAGCACTGACCAAGAAAAACAACCACTGATAGTGAAGACTGTTGAAACACATATAAGTCGCAGTAGCGTATAGTTAATTCTAAAAACTCATAATCACGTTTTCACATTCAAATTTAAATAACGTACGTAAGCATATGAAAGGGATGGGCGTTTACGACCATTGCATGTAGCTTTAATTGCACCGTACATCGATTCATTATTCTGGTATAATGAGAAATTATCTAAATAGAAAGTTTTCAAAAATAAAATGGATAGGAAAAATGTTTTTCTGAGTGGGCCTTCTACTCAGATTTAATCTGTATGGATATCTTTAAATAACGCGGTACCAAAAATATCCTGTACAATGGTCTTCCCCACAAATTGATATGTAACTTAGAACTATAAATACATTTCCTTACTTTGATTAGACCAAATATGGCACATAATGTTCAGAGATCATATTCAGCAGTTAGTGTAGTAAAACTTACATATTTGAATAATTGTTATTCATTTAATATTACTTTTCCTGTTCCCCATTTTTTGATGTGTGATTTCATTTGCTAAAATTTATACATGATTATAATATTTGCTTTATTCTGTTCTTTTATTTATAACATGGATAGATACAAATCAAATATTTAAACTGAGGTAAGTGTAACTTCCTAACTCACACTTACAACAAGGAAGATAAATGTCAGTAGGAGAAAAGCAACTGCACGGACGTAGCAGAGCAACATACTAAAATAAATTGATATTAACTTTAGCGAATACTATTAAAAACAGCAAGTTCTTGCATGTTACAAATCCAGTTTCCAAATAAACATATAGGCAACGTTATATCAGAAACATTCTAACACTTATCTGATTAAACACTAATTTTAGAGATTTACTGTAAATTTGTACATTACATGAATATTTTTAAGATTTAGTTATTATTATTACTATGGTTAGTTAAGATTAAAGTGGCAGTATAAAACATAAATAACTAAATATAAAAAAATAAATATTTCCATTTAAAATATCAAAATAATGAACTTTACGTGTACTCATAGAAGAACATCATACTCTAAACATCTTTTATTCAAGAACATTATTTACAATAATAGGTTGAGTCATTATTGTTTTAGAGTTTATTATTATTATTTAGATTAGAAGTCTTAAATAATTTAAAAAATCTCACATGTTTTTAATATCTATAAAAAATGAAACTGCTCAAAGATGTTTGAAAAGAAAATAATGTGAGGAATATGCCTGCTTCTCGCGGCAGTGGTGTCACTGTGAAGACTATGTAACTATGTACCATAAAAAGATCGTTTCACAGAGATACACAGTGCCAAAACCTCCCCTGATTTGGTTTTAAATATTTGGCAGTGGCGATTCGAAACAATGTCTATATAAGGACCTATGCTACAGTGAGCGATGCTGGTTTTAACGTCACTGAAAATGGTTCTACATACAATCCAATCGTTTTTTTATTATTATTATTAAGGTGATCTTTTATTGCAACTAACAATGATGTTACTTCCTTCTGAAATGTTTGTTCCGCAGCTTTCCATATAGAACACTTAGAGTTTCAGGATGAATCGAAACGCAGTTTGAGCTTCGCCGGAAATATATATATAATACTCCATATAATTAAGCAAACATTTGACGCATACGAACAGAGTAAATTCTATGTCTAAATAAGAATCGCAATATTTTAATGTTGTTTTTGATGTATTGTAACAATAGCCTTTGTAGCCTCTGAAGTAAAATAATGAATGAATATTTCTGACTCAACCTTAAAGAGTAGGCAGTGTCGCTGTCGAAAGTAAAGTTAAGCTATCTGCACCCTCATTTGACTGGCAATGAGTAATGTTGATGATTATATACTCTTGAGTCCTAAAGAATTCGTCTTAAGCCACAGTTTCGCCATCTTAAAGACATACATATGTAGTTTTACATTGTCTGTACACTAATAGTGCTTGCAAAACAAAGCATCTATAGAATTTTGCGAATGAAAATTATGTCCTGGCCTGCCAGAATAACAACTATATGTTCTAGCTCACCATAAAGGAACTTTCTAAAACTTCAAAGATCAATAAAATTACTCTTAAGATATTGCTTCATTATTACTGAAAAAATATTATGCAGATACGAAAATCTTCTTTCAAGCAGCACTTATCCACACATTTCACATTTGAATGAAACTTACCAACTTATCTTTACAGTTTTCTTGATTAACTGCAAAATGTTTTTTGTGCCTAATTTTCAGTTACTTTTTTATATTATGCCAGAGAACGAATACTTGATTTGGTTCTATCTAATTTCCAAAATATATCTGTTGAAAGAGAAGATCTACCTTTTGTTAGGGATGATTTGGATCATCCAAGTTTGAAATTCGATCTCAACTGTAAAGTTGAACATGTGTCAAATCTCCGTAGTGCTATAAATGTTAAAAGCTATAATTTTAAAAGAGCCGACTTTGTTAACTTATATAATGCATTCTTAAATATAGATTGGTCTTTTCTTTCAAGCTATGAAGATATTGATCAAGCTTGTTTAGCATTTTATAATGTTTTGTACGACTGTATTGAATTGTATGTTCTCCTAAAAAAATACAACAACTCATCCTTTCCTGTTTGGTTTAACCGGGAGCACATCAATAATTTAAAAACCAAAAATTACCTCCGCCGAAAATACAATAGAACTAGATCAGTTAAAGATCTCACCTTATATAAGGATTTAAGGAGGAAGATAAAACGTAATTCTACCATATTATTCAATAATTATTGTTCCAACATGGAAAATATTATCAAGACTGACCCGCGTCAATTTTGGCAGTATGCACGTTCGAGAAAGAGTAATGTGGATATTCCGAACTCAGTTGGGAGTGCAAATGGCAATACATTTGTTGATCCACAATCTATAGTTAATGGCTTTCAAGAATATTTCCAATCTACTTATATTCCAAGCTCACCTTCTAAATTGCCATTAGAATAATAATAATAATAATAATAGAGTCTTTATTGCAAATAACAAATGTAAGTAATACAGGTATTTCAAGCGCTCAAGAAATTGAAAGCTAATTTTACCGTTAGTTACGATCGCATTCCTTCATTTATTTACTGTGCTGCTGTTTTCTCGTATCCATTAAGCTGTTTATTCAACTTGTCGCTCAAGACTTGTACTTTCCCCGATCTCTGGAAATCTGCTAGACTTACTCCAGTTTATAAGAAAGGTGATCGTCACTTTGTGGAAAACTATAGACCTATAGCTATTATTAACAACATAGCCAAAGTATTTGAATCTTGTTTATATAAAATTATCTATGCTCAGGTCCAAACTTTAATATCTCATGATCAACATGGTTTTGTGGCTAGGCGATCCACCATCACCAACTTAACTACTATTACCCAATACATATCTGAGAAACTCGATAATAATACACAAGTCGACGTTATCTACACCGATCTGACAAAAGCTTTCGACCACATTGACCATTCTCTACTGTTAATTAAACTGGATGCTCTTGGCTTTTCCTCATCACTAGTCACATTCTTCAAGTCTTACCTAACCAATCGTGATCACTACGTAGCTTACAAAGGTCACATTTCCAATAGTTTTGCACCATCCTCAGGTGTTCCGCAAGGAACTAATTTAGGTCCTTTATTATTTCTCTTGTTTATTAACGACCTAACGCTTGAACTTAATTGTTTAAAATTACTCTTTGCCGATGATTTAAAGTTATATGCTGCAATCAACACCATTGATGATTGTATATCGCTTCAGAATGAAATTGAGGTGGTGCAGATTTGGTGCACTAGAAACAATCTAACGATGAACGTTGCTAAATGTAGGTGTATGAGCTTCTCGCGTAAAACAAGTAACTTTACTTACAACTACACATATAACAAAGAAAGCATTCAACGTACTCAGTCTATGAGAGATTTAGGCATAATTTTTGACTCTCAACTTACATTTGTCGAGCACATCAATACTATGGCTGCCTCATCCTTGCGCATGTTGGGCTTCATCATAAGAACAACACGTAACTTCATGTCCTCAAACTCTATCTTGCCTTTGTATTTTTCATTCGTCCGTTCTAAGCTGGAGTACGCGTCACTAGTATGGTCACCAATCTACAATCGTCATATCAACACAATTGAACAAGTCCAAAGACGATTCTTCAAATACTTATACTTTAAAGACACCTCAGAGTATCCTGTTCAGAATTTTAGCCATGGTACGTTGCTCAATTTATATAAGGTTGATTCTTTGGAACTTCGTCGTAATCACGCAGGCATGAAATTTTTAGATGACCTAGTCAACCATCACTTAGACTCTCCAAAACTTTTAGAACAAGTTAACTTTGTCGTGCCTCGTTCAGGTTCTAGATCATCAGCGGTCTTTTACTGCAATAAACCGAATACTAATATGATGATTAAGTCGCCTCTCTATAAAATCTGTATGTATTATAATACTTCATCGAATACTTCCCTTGATATTAATTTTGATTCATTGGCGACACTACTAAATGAGTGTACCACCGACCTTCACTATATATAATTAATTAATTACTTAATATTAGTCTATATATGTAATGAGTTTGCTAGTTGAAAGAATTTTATTTTAGATGTAGGTAAAATTGAACATCATCTCTATCATATGATTATTTGTGATTGATTGATACACATTGATACATCTATCTATTTAGAACATATTTTGTTAGCTGTAAGAATGAATTATGTTTATCAGGAACACGTTATAATGTAGGTATTGTCTATAATTGGATTGTATAATCTGTTGGGCTAAATATATTATTATTATTATTATTATTATTATTATTATTATTATTTAACGGGTCGATGGCCGCAGTGGTTAGGCGGCTGACTATTGTTGTGAGAGGACGATAGGTGCCGGGGTTCAATTCTCTGGAGGGACGGTGACATTTTTTCAGAGAGTTTAATCCCGGATCGACTTGCCATTCGCTGTTGGGAGCAAAGTGATTAACAGCGCGGCATCATAAAAGGCGATATGATGCTGTCACAAAGCCATTTAAACACAACTTACACACACTAAACTACACCGCAAGAGTTGCAGTGATAGCCAGACAAGTAATACAGCTTACGGAGTCACTGCAACTAAGCACCCACCACACATTAAAAAAAAAAAATTATTATTATTATTATTATATGTTGATAATTTCTAATGGACGAAAAATCGTTTTACAGTATTTAAATAAATTGTATAGATAACCAATAATACTTCATTGCTAAACAGGTCAGACACAATAATAGAGCTGCAACTAAAATGATCTGAACATTAGTAATCGTTTGTTATTTTACGAGTTAGAGCAAGAACTGCAGTTACCCAACAAGTGCTGCTAAAGTGTAACTAATTTATACAATCATGTTTAGATAGTTTCTCATTTTCTAAAACGGAATCATGTGTAGATAATATTTTTTAATTTTTAGTTTTCTCACTACCTACTTTTATATTTTTACCGGAAATTATATGGGTGCAAAAGAAATCAGCTCTGATTTTATAAAAACGTGATCAAAATATATTTATAAACACGTATTTCAATGATGTCTACGTTTGTTCCTCCTCCTTCTCCTAATCGCAATGTTTTAAATTAATAATTAAAATACTTTACGTAAATACCATGACCGTATTTCTAGTTGACTGAAACTGAAAAATACAAGTTGCAACATTTCATATAAAAGGGAAAACGTGAAAATAGTAGGTATAATATGTTATGTATACAAAATACTTTTGTAAATAATTTAAAAAAACCGGTAATATATTCAAAAAAGAATCAAACTTAAGGTAAATTGAAACCTGTGACGAATTAAAAAATTATGAAAAAATCATAACCATGAAAGGCACCTGAGCCTTATAATAAAATGTTTACTTTTTTAAGTTTTATTCATATGTGATATACTGATATAGATTGAAATTGTATATGATTGTATATGTTATCCACTGCTCAAAAAAATTAAGTAACACTTTTTCAAAACCTGTAACTTTTTAAATAATTGTTCTAGGCAAATCAAATTTGGTATGCTTCAACGGCATATATTTAACTAAAGAAGATTACAAAAACAATTTTACAACTCTTGGTTACTTCTAAGTTACACTTAAAAATGTAAATTGATAACGCAAAACAAAATGGAAAAACTTTCAAGTATGCTTTGAATTGACGTATGAAAGCCTTCTAAGGATGACAGATAAATTCAGTTGTCAATCTTCATTGATTAGAAGTAAAATGAGGCATCTTAGTGAAGCGTAAGTTGCTCGTGCTGTTGCCCTTATTCAGCACAGCCACTCTATTTGACATGTTAGAAGGGATCTTGGACTTTCCGCTTTTATTATTCAGCGTTTGTGGAATCAGTTTCGGAAGACTGACCAATATGTCAGAAGAGCTGGACAAGGTCGAAATCGAAAAAACACTCTAAATCAAGACTGATCTAATCCACCACTAACCATACAGGAACTGACACAAGCCCTGATTGATGAATGCGAAACCATACCCCACGAATATCTTCACAGACTAGTGTGAAGCATTCCACGAAGAAATGACTCGTCCTCGTGGAGGGCATACACGGTATTAAACCTCACTAATCCACAGCAAACCCTACTCTCATCGATGCTATGACAGTTGTTTCCATTTTGTTTTGCGTTATTAATTTACATTTTAAATGCAACTTAAAAGTAACTAAGAATTGAAAAATTCTTTTTGTAATTTTCTTTAGTTAAATATATGCCGTTGAATTATACCAAATTTGATTTTTCTTGACCTCTTATTTAAAAAGTTTTGAAAAAAGTGTCTCCCTAATTTTTTTGAGCAGTGTATATTTTTTGAGTACAATTACTTTAAAACCAATTAACTTTTCAAATTCTGGAGATTTCTTTTTATAATGACTTGAAAGACCATGAAAAAAGGTATTCATTTTGCACAATAACTACACGCATAAACAGATATATTTGATCAAGTTTCAATAAAAGAATATGTAATGATGTCATCGTGTCGAAAGAGGGCAAGATGCATCTGTCTACCTCATAGATGTTGTGTTTCTCACGATATCGCGATAACTACTGCTCATAAGCAGATAGAACTTGCACGACTAAGAACCACTTTTAACCACTAATAAAGCTAACAGGCGTCTTTGTAGCAATACGCAAAGTCCTATTGAATGTTCATCTTTAAACATTACAAATGCAAAACAATATTTTATCTTCAAATACACCACAACATAGGATTTAAATAAAGCAACAGTATATCGTTGTATTAGAACGATCATTTTAATTATTTTTCCTTACATATAGATAAGAAATGGTTTAGCATAAGTTGTATGCATTTGCAAGAATTGTGTGTAATCCAAAAATAATATGAATGCAGCGTTTATGTAGTGAAAATTCATTCCAACGAATAGCAAACTCACTTACATTTTTACTTAATTAAGTAGATAAAGTTGCGTGAAATTATTCATTTTACTAAATTTACAACCATAGTTTTATTTTGCAATGTGTTGTTTAGTGTTTTTGCATTACATATGTAGTTTGTCAATAAAATATTCTTATCTAATGTAACGGGAAAATCAGTTTATCGAAAGAAAATAATACGAAAAATGTTTTCAAGTGCGATTCTGAAATTACTAATTCACAAATGTTGAGTGCAAGTATATGTACACCCAGTGTAGTAATGACTATTTTATAAACGCAACTTTTATTGTAATGTTGTCAATTGTATCTTTCACATTTTCAACTGGGAGTTTCTGTAACATATACGTGTCAATTATTATAGTTTTAAGATATAATAACAATTTTAATCTTTTTACTTTCATTACCGCTAGAAAGACAATCTCACAGGTGGTTGTAAATAGATACTACTAGATTTGAGAAGCAGAGAGATATGTATATTTATGTCTCTATTTAAAGAAATTAATAACGAACGTCAATCTAAAATATGCGAAATCTAATTAGTTTAATCGAATTCTATCAGAATCTGATAACGCAGACAAGACTCTATAGAACGTTGTATATACATAATACGACTGCTTATAAATCTAAATTCGATGCGGTAGGTTTGGTTGAAATGGTATTCTACTTAGCAACTAAGTTGTCGCTAATATCTTTAATAACTTTTGTACTTGAGTATGCAATAAGTTAAATATGAACTGGATGACTCTTTAAATACATACCCCTTGCAGCGACTTCTCATTTATGGTTTTACCTCCAGTTGTAGTTGTTGAAATAGTTCTTTGGGCAAACTGAAGTTGTTCTCGATCGACTGGGATAATATTCCCTATATGTTTGTAAAGATCATTAAAAAATTTGTTAAATATTTCTTTCATAGTTAATTCTTTTGTACTGGTACTTTTCCCAACAAAATAAAACTTGCTCATATCAGACCTTTACACAAAAACAGTAGGCCAACCTCCGCATCTAGCCACTTTTCGAAAATTGTTCAATTTGTTCATGATAATAAATTGAGTATTTTTCAACTACGAATTTACTAGATCTTTTTCGACATAGCTTCCTTGCGGGTATAGGGGTTAATACAAAATTAACTGACTTCATTAGTAGGATTATTCATACATTTGATAAAATTAACGTTTGATTTGGTTCATTTATCAATGTGATAAAGGCTTCTGATTGTGTTACTCCATTTTGCTTAATAAATTATCTAGATATGGTATTAGAGGTCCAGTTCTGTAAACTATGTAAATCATACTTAACAAGCCGTTGCTAGAAATACTTATTTATTGTTATATACATACTTCAGATAAACATTGTAATATGTAGTAAGATCTAAAGTTTTCGGTGCTGGAATCAACTTGGCTTGGTTTTTAAGATGTGTGAAACTATCCTACTGTAACATGCTATGGTAATGGTTCAGATTTTCTGATCTCAAACAAAAAAGCTGAAGCAACGTTTAATTTATCTAAGATGATGCCAGTCATACTGCATCTACAAGCATATGTGGACTACAAGAATTAGATTGCATATTAACTTAAACTATTGTAGTGACTGGCAGAGTTTTCAGAAGACTATAATAAGAGTATGTCGGAAAAGTCATGCTAACAAAAGTACATTTACATCCCTGTTTAATTTAAGAACTTCCATTATTGTTTGTAATTAACTGCATCATTTTGAGAATATGATAAGTCCGTAAATGAGCAAACTTGAAACTAACTCACCGTATTCTTGTTATCAAGTTGTCGCAAATCTTACGATAAACGTTAGGTAAGTCTAATGTTACTAAATATTGTTTTATGATTGCGATAATTGTGAAATTTAATAACATTCTAAAACACATCATTACTCCCATAATTAGAATATAATATTCAACTTCATATTCAAATTATAAATAAGTTGATTTAAATATAGCGTGTATGTAGTTGCATTAAGAACTCTGGAACTCTTGAAAAAAAATTATTTGTTTCTAACATTAAGATTCTAAAATTCTTCAAAATTAAAAGAATTGTTTCGTGAAAGAAATAATATTGGGGATATTGCTGGGATAAAGTTAAAACTGCGTCCTTACTATTCATGTTGTATACATATATATTATTACCACGCCTATATTCCGTTCCAAAATATAAAAAAAAATGCAATAGGAACTTATGCAAACTTATTATTTTTATCTCTGGACATTTCACAGCTGAAATAAGAAGTGATCCTTTGAAACATGTTCTTGTCGGTTAAATTTCATAATTTTAATAGCTTGAATACAATTAGTCAACAATTACTATTGTTCTCGATAACTGGACTTCAGAGAATAATAACCAATTTTGCGAGTTATTGTACCCTACTTTATTTACGACTAGCTGAAAATCATTAACAAATTAGCACAAAATTCAAAGAACAGCGAAGAAAATGTCTATCGTTATTACAATGATTTAAAAGATTCTGTATAGGAAACGATAATAAGGCTATGACCTATTATTGTATCTTATTTCCATACGTCTTGCAGATATTATAATCTCCATTTCTCACTAATATCATTCATTTAATACCCATTTTATTGTTTAATCGTAATAACATATTCAGCCGCACACCTTGATGTTTCCTTTGACGTGCCATTTATTCACAAACAACCGAACAACATGAGTTACACTTTATCTAGGTTTATACAGGGTTTCTCACGGTAGGCGTCCGTTAGAAGTTTTCGCCGTTATAAAAAATTTAGGATTCTGAATTTTTGGACTTAAAGGTTAGTCGAGATGCTCTTTCATTCTAAAATATTTTCAAGGTCGCACCGGTTCCGGAAAGTCGCCATTAACTTTCTTATTTTAAATGGAGAAAAATTCATGATCAAGAAAATTTCATGATGAGTTCTATATAGTTTCCCTATATCTATTTTCATTTGTTTCTTAGATATCTTGATTATTTTGAAAATTTTGAAATATGTAGCCTTATTTTCAATGCTGCGCCTCTTACCCATTTTCGACTGATGGTAAGCGCTACTTGGGTAGACGGAAGCTCCAGAATGGTACTTTCGAAATTCACATTAACAACTGATTTATTGCATACAGGATGTTTAACATTTTATGAGCAAATACACCATCCATACCAAAGTTGAGAAAGTTCAGTTTTTGAAATTCAACACCCTGTATATTATTAGATGATCGAATGCAAAATTTAATTCTCCTTCGATTCGCTGTGCCTTTCCATTCTTAACGGTTTTCTTGTTAGTTTCTATTAAAAGCTAATGAAACTCCAAAAGTCCTATTTAGTAAACAGTAATTTTGACAGGAGTTGTTGATTTTATGTCACGGCAGTTTAAGTCTAAAGATGAGTAAGGCATCCATTCAGAGTTACACAACCTTAAATGGTTTAACATAACGAATAGAACATTATTGCACGTTATTTGCCTTTACCGCGGCATTGTCACCACAGGAAGTCACCTCATTTATGCAATAGTATCAATTTTAATTCTGATGTGCACAACATTAATATTCGCTTCGAGGGTACATTTACACCACCCTCTCACCGACTTGACAAGTTCAAAATATGTTAGCAACCAAATCACTAATGTCTATAACTCTATACCTTCCGTCATAAAATCAAGTGCATCAATACATGAATTAAAAAAAAAATCTCATGTCTTATATTTGCGGCAATAGTTTTCTACTGCATGGTGATACTGGTGATAACACAGGTATATACATAAATTTCAATCTCTTGTGTAGTTTCTAAAGAGATCCAACAGTACCTGTCTTTTATAGGATAGGTCTTAGGTTAATCAGACAGACTGGAAGAGCAGACGCTACAGGTTCTAGTAATTTCAACTCCGCCTGGTTCTTTCTAGCAAATAATTACGGGCGTATGTATTGTAATAATCTGTTTTTGCTGCTGGAAAAAATAAAAGGCTATTACTACGATTATTACCCATTTCAGTAGTTCAAATCAATAACACCCGAGCAATGGGCACTGCTTTTCATAGTAACCCGACAATTTTGGATCAAACTTTGGCACACGCTTCATGTCAAGAACCGAAATAATATCACAATATCATTATAGATGATTGGATTGATAACGATCTGGGGATTATGCGTAATCATTGATGTTTGTTGATATCGATTATTTATGTGCTTAACGGCTGTCGTGTATATTTTAATAATTTGTATGTGCTTATTTTATTCATAAAAGCCTCGCTAAAGGCAATACTCAATATATGTATGTATTCTTAAAACAAAATGTTGAAATTTCTTTATTTCAGTAAAATATCAGAGAGGTGCTCAAAACATATGTAAATTTCCGTGAATTTAAAAATAAAGTAAGTGTACAGAAAAATAATTGTGACATGACAATTGAACTTATAATATATTACTCATGATAGTAACGCTAACTAGGAGTGTTAAGAATTCTCGTTTATTAAAAAATTATATTTCCTTTTTATGCGACAGCATCTTTTGTTAGTCTGGTTAGACTTATTATTTGATTTTGCTATGTAATGTAAACATTGCCATTAAAGCCTCAAATTCGCACATATTCATTTCTTGCATTCAATTACGGAAAAAATATACCTACATTCTCTAAGCAAAATAAGTAAAAACAATAAAATATTTCAGATTACTATACATACTATACTTATACATACAATAATGCAAATTTTTCCCAAACGCTAACTCGTTCGCATATATATGTGAAGTTTACTTGTGTAGTCGAAGCCCCCGGTGGTCGCATCGGTATGCGGTAGAGCCGCGACAGCCCTACATGGTGGTTCGACTCCACTTCGGGACGGCATATTTTTATATAAAAATATGTTTAATTAATTGGCGTTTGGGAAAAATTTGCATTATTGTATTTACATACGCCAAGAAAATAATACACTTCGGTGTCAAAAATGTTGCCTATCCTAGGTCATTATAACATCTCGTTCGCATATATATGTGAAGTTTACTTGTGTAGTCGAAGCCCCCGGTGGTCGCATCGGTATGCGGTAGAGCCGCGACAGCCCTACATGGTGGTTCGACTCCACTTCGGGACGGCATATTTTTATATAAAAATATGTTTAATTAATTGGCGTTTGGGGAAAAATTTGCATTATTGTATTTACATACGCCAAGAAAATAATACACTTCGGTGTCAAAAATGTTGCCTATCCTAGGTCATTATAACATCTCGTTCGCATATATATGTGAAGTTTACTTGTGTAGTCGAAGCCCTCGGTGGTCGCATCGGTATGCGGTAGAGCCGCGACAGCCCTACATGGTGGTTCGACTCCACTTCGGGACGGCATATTTTTATATAAAAATATGTTTCATTAATTGGCGTTTGGGAAAAATTTGCATTATTGTATTTACATACGCCAAGAAAATAATACACTTCGGTGTCAAAAATATACTTATACATATTTACATTAAACTTAAGAAACATTTCCCTTTATTTAGCGATCCAGTACCAATAGTCTTAATAAGACCATTTTCTCATATTTACTAATCCATGTTTTATGCACGATAAGATCCTTAAGTGATTTGCGTTTATTTAAATTAATATGAACTAATTTAAGCGACGTTTTGTGTGGCTTTCCACGCCAAGAAGTTGAAGTCATAGTACAAGATTTTTAAACAATTGTCGCCATGCTGCGCTAAGGACTACACCATAGATACATTTTTATGTTGTCCAAATATTCCTAGAAATTATGACTTGTCTCATTTTTTAATATTATCTATCTATTATTGGTTCTGAGTTAATTACAAAAATTTTAAAATTATAAAATTTTTTTGGGAAGAGTAGCCTTCTCTAAAGAATTTTAAACTTGAGATTGCCAGCGTTGCCTTTTATGTAATTTCCTATACTATATTTACATTTTGCTCTGCATGACATTTGCATATCTCTAAACAGCAAATTATGCAGCGATAAATAAATACTCTTAATAGACACATTAAGCACTACTTCAGTTTCTAATTCAACAACTGCAAAAATTCAGCATTTTCAGGCTCATATTACTCCGTAATATCGAAAACTATTTTATTTTTACTTAATTGTTATTAGAAAAACAGCAATACCATCAAACATTAACTTTTAAGTTTTTTGGGTCAACCTAATAGCATCAACAGCAGAGAGAGTACCAACTCAGAGTATCAAACTTTGAAGCATGTTTACAGCGGACCATTTCGTCCTAATCGTACTAACTTTTATAAATGCCTTACTTCAATAGCATACTTTTTGAATGAAAACGTAAGCGAGATTTCACAATTAAATAGTCATTTTTATTTTCTTTTGCAATATACTATAATTAGACAAATCAACTATTTTAAAAGTAATAACAGAAAATTGTTCTTGTTTATTATGTACAACTACATAATAATAATTAAGGCTCTATATTATACAAAACATTAATTAAGAGAAACTAGATTCAATTCAGACATAGTAGTAGTAAACAAACAATGAAATAGCAAAAACTAAACCATAATAAAAACTTTAATAATAAATATATCTTTTATAAAAATTTAAAATATCACCCCAAGTAGCACATTTATTTATTTAATATTTATATAATGCGGAAACAATATTGCAATATTGTTTCTACCATATCATGCAATATCATGAATTGGCTTAAATGTCCCAAGTAGCACAGAATATTTATTTAATATTTATATAATGCAACAGTGATATCGTCCTCGGTACTGAGGACCAACGAATGTAGACAGAAAGAAAAATCAAATTTCTGTTGAAGAAGAACCTACTCAAAATATATCTTTGTAAAAGCACAAAATAGCCATATTTAGCCACGCATGCAAAATATTTTTCCAAATGCAATAATCACCACCATTTGCACGCAGCATTTCTAGAATATTTTTTTTTGTGGTGGGTGCATCCGCGATGGCTTCTTTAGCTGTATTGTTTGTCAAATCCACCACGCAGCTCTTACTGTGTAAATTTTACAAAATTACCGCGCTGTGAATGACGCAAATTTCTCACATTCTAAATTTTTTCGTACAGCATTTTTTATAAATTTAATATCGTAAATGTAATCATTAATTAATTAACGGGTCGATGGCCGCAGTGGTTAGGCGGCTGACTATTGTTGTGAGAGGACGATAGGTGCCGGGGTTCAATTCTCTGGAGAGACGGTGACATTTTTTCGGAGAGTTTAATCCCGGATCGACTTGCCATTCGCTGTTGGGAGCAAAGTGATTAACAGCGCGACATCATAAAAGGCGATATGATGCTGTCACAAAGCCATTTAAACACAACTTACACACACTAAACTACACCGCAAGAGTTGCAGTGATAGCCAGACAAGTAATACAGCTTACGGAGTCACTGCAACTAAGCACCCACCACACATTAAAAAAAAAATAGAGTAATAAATTTCGCAAATGCTATTAATTTATGACACCGTCCAATCCTATTCTATTTACTTTATACTAATCGTGTATTGCTTAGATGTAGTAAATATATGCTCTACATATATAACATTAGAGTGGTAGGTACCATTTAGTGTATAATACATTAACGAACTGTATGCTTAAATTTATGGGTATTACAGTCTTAGTAACATTAGAATATGTATACTCCCAAAGTGCAATGATGTCATGTGTTTTGTCCAATTTCTTTTTCAAATGAAAATTTAAAATTAAGTAGAGTGTAAAGCGTGGTTTAATTTATTGTATACTGTATTTTGTGTATTTTCTGGATTTTTGTGTATTTTGGATCTATTGATAATTATTATATAAGGACCTATGTTTGTGGCAATGGTTACTTCACACTGCTTAAATGTAATGGGACAGCTTTATTAATACGTCATCTGAAACTGCGCCAAGCATGTTCAGTTTAATTCCACTAATCCGTACATGCACTTAGTTGGAAAGAATCAGTCTGTGTAGTTAGGTGTCGACAAACATGAAAGCAAAAAATGTATAGATCGTAACGGAGATGAGATTCATTAATATATTTACAATAAATTTAGATAATTTTTTCTATCCATATTTAATTCTTGAGACATTTTCACACTCACAGTACTTTCTATATAATAGGAAGATGTATATAACGGTTTCATGCTGTATTTACTTTTGCTAAGACGCAAGTAAGCATTCGACTACCAAATATGAACATTGTGCACTTTACAAAAATACTAATTTTCTTGCATTTTGTATATATTCTAGTAGGTACCATTTTAATATTCAAATTTTTCCGAATAAACTTAACACCACTTATGCTTTTTTAGTATTTTATTTTAAAGCACATATAGGTATTTCACAAATAACGTATTTAAAACTGCACCTAACCGTCACTTAACCGACAACGTAATTGTAATGCATTGACCATGCGTATGTCTCTCTAAACCTAGCACTTGTATCGCCCTAATGGTGGTAAATTTAAATTTAAAATAAATAAACCTCTTAAACCTGCAATATAATGATATTTCTTCCGTGAAAAGTGTAAGGTTAACAAAGTAAAGAGAAACGTTTTATCGCATTTTATAACAATTGAATTTATATTTAACAATGAAATATTTCAATGTTTCCAATGTTGAACGAATTTAACTACTTGCAATTAGCTTAGAATTCATGGTTAGGTTATAATTAACAACTAAAAGAATAATTTTCAAGCAATTTTTAAAACTCGTAACATACAAACTCTATAAATTTTGTTTCACTATACAGGGTGTGGCGCGAAGAGTTTTGATTAGAAGTTTTTGGGGATGTAGTAATAGGCGAAATGTAAAATTTTATAAGATTACACTATCGATAATGCTGATTTTAAATATAATATTTTCATGAATGATCTACTTCCGGTACACCGGAAGTACATACCAACACGCTTATTTTAAATAGAACATGGTATTTTTTATTTTATTTTTCAATTCTCTATCAAATTTTGAGTAAATTTCATGTACCATGTCCTCTACTAAAAATTAATAGTTTTTGAGATATTTCATTTTTTTTTAATTTTTCTAGAAAAACAGTCCCAAATAAATCACGATATTGCTGCAAACAAATACGCTACTGACTTAAAATTTGACATGGCGAATTGCAAGACATCACTAAAGTGCCTCGTCCTTTGAAATGTAATTTTTTTTATACAAGGTGTTGTCCACATACCACTCAATTCCAACAATTTCAAACAATTATAACTCGCTTATTTCAAATACAGCACCTTGTATATTATATCAGATTTCAATTCCTATCTTCATTCTCGTTTAATTGATACTAGCATTTCCTCTACCTAAATCTAACCGGTTTTGCGATATTTTATTATTTTACTTAACAATAACGAAACTTAATATTTCAACATTAATAAAGCGCAGGCCGTGGCTGACAAAAATGTGACAACTTAATAGTAAATTGTCTATGTATGCATTAGATATGTTTTCATACTTTTCTTTAAAAGTTTATGTTTTGTAGCAAGCAATGGCAAATTTAGCATTTATAAAAACAAAAGTAGCTGATGATATCTACTAATGATTTCTAGAAAAACGCAGTCCAAATAAATCACGATGCTCCTGTAACCAAAAGGCTACTTCAAACTTTGTCACGGCGCATTATGACTTTACTAACATGTGTCAGCTCTTAAAATATTTATTTAAAATATTAATTTTTTATTCAGGGCGTTTTACATATACCACTGAATTCCAACAATTTGAAATAATTATAACTCGCTTATTTGAAATACATTACTCTGCATTTGAGTGTTATATGAGTTTTTCATTTCTATTTTTATTTTCATTTCCTATACCTAACTCTAACCAGTTTTGATTTATTTAACTATCTACTTAAAAGATAATGTCATCTAATATTTCAGTAAATTGGTTTCTTTTTATTAACTATACTTAAATTAACCAAATTGAGAGCAATTTCTAACCAATCTTCTTATGGTATCATTAGTTACCTTTGGTTTTTCTGGGTACCTTTCTGTAAAAATACGATACGTCCGCTTAATACTACACTCGGCGTAAATAATGATAAGTTTTAAAAATCGTCATTTGTAAGCTAAATTTTCTATTGCTTGCCATAAAACATGAACTTTTGAAGAAAAGTGTAAAAACATATCTAATGCATACATAGAAAATTTACTATTAAGTTGTCACATCTTTGACAGCCACGGCCTACGCTTTATTAATGTTGAAATATTAAGTTTCGTTATTATTAAGTAAAATAATAAAATATCTCAAAACCGGTTAGATTTAGGTATAGGGAATGCTAGTATCAATTAAACGAGAATGAAGATAGGAATTAAAGGCTGATATAATATACAGGGTGTTGTATTCGAAATAAGCGAGTTATAATGTTTGAAATTGTTGGAACTGAGTGGTATGTGGAAAACACCCTGTATAAACATTTTTACATTTCAAAGCACGAGGAACTTTAGTGATGTTTTGCAATTAGTCATGTCAAATTTTAAGTCAGTAGCGTGTTTGTTTGCAGCAATATCGTGATTTATTTGGGACTGTTTTTCTAGAAAAATTAAAAAAAATTGAAATATCTCAAAAACTATTAATTTTTAGCATAGGACATGGTACATGAAATTTACTCAAAATTTGATAGAGAATTGGAAAATAAAATAAAAAATACCATGTTGAGTTGGTATGTACTTCCGGTGTACCGGAAGTAGATCATCCATGAAAATATTATATTTAAAATCAGCATTATCGATAGTGTAATCTTGTAAAATTTTACATTTCGCCTATTACTATATGTAGTATAGTAGTTAATGCTTTCTCCATTCTGATTTTATTCAACGTTTTTCAATAAACCTACCTTTACTAATAAATTGTTAGATTTAACTGACCGTTTATTATTCCCATTTTTTTTAATCTTTTATCGACTTATTATAATACGAACCATTTGAAATAGTTATTAACGGTATATATTATTAGAATACAGAATGTCTGATATAAATACTGAAAAAATTTACCGCTCATAAAATTAATTTAATTTGTTACGTTACTAAATCTAATTCAAACTTTTACATGGAATTCATGATATGCATCTCACACCACTCTTGGAGCACGTTGTTACTGACATCTGTTACTGTGTTACTATACTGCAGCAGTTGGCATGAAGACGTGTCCGCAACCAACTTAGCATGTCCTAACTACTAAATCATCGCCTCAGAATTAAACAAATTTCGTCTTTCTTTCCCATTAATTTTAAAGTTTAAAGTCTTATTTGCCATTTTATGTAAAAATTTTACCATAACAATATCTGCAGATAAAATTATTTTACCTACTTTTATACAATTTTGTTTGTCTGAAACATCTAAAACTTTTTCATGGGATATTATTTCGCTTAAAATTAATAAATGCTCCGTAAAGGTTCTGCTTCAATCTGTTGCTCGTCGTACGGATATATAAATATGTTTTATATATTTTTTATTGTTCTATATATAGTCTGGCTGCAACCCCATCTCTCGTTGATATTGTATAAAAATTATACATTTTTAAAAGTTGACAGACACTATGCGTTATTACAGTTGAGAGTTATTATGAGAAGCACAATTTCCTTTTTTGTGCAAACATTTTCGTGACAATTTAATATCTTCACTTTCCATTAGGCATCTATTATCAGATCACTTAGAAAAGAACATAGGTAAGCTCGAAATTTAGACTCCAAAAAAGTATAAGAACTGAAAAGCTGTCTTCACATAAAACATATACCATATATTTTTTAGCGGTTGTATTGCGCAATTTTGGAATACAACCTATTAAAAAATTTGCACAATTTAAAATTGTAAATATTGCAATACTTATTATAGATGCCTATTAAATTGTTTATGACATAATAGAAAATCATTCATAATAAGGTATTAAGTTCATAGTTATTTATTTTTTCAGAAAATAAAAAGTTCAGTAATCCGCTGTTTTAGAAAAAGAACCGATTGTTTGATAATCCGGCGTTTTCTGTTATCTTACGCTTTATAGTCCGACATATTTATGTACCACCGTTGTTCATACATTACAAATATCCATCTATCTACCTACATATGTAGCAGAAGTACACATCTACATAAGTTTATTGTTTATTTTTTTCTATGAAAAGAGTTGCAAACAAAAACTTTGTTCTGTATTCCTAAGATTGAAGAGAAACATTTTGTTATTAATCGTATACCTACATATTTAAAGAAACTCTCGCTAATCCGCTGTTTTTGATAATCTGGCACTTCACATATTTCCATGATGCCGGATTATCGAGCTTCTACTGTGCTTATCATCCTTAAGATTATATAAAAAACTTAAATTTTGTTAAAAAAGATTATGTGACAATAGGATGCAACAGTTTAATCATAGAATCACAAAAAATTAAAGTGTATCAACCAAGAATTTGTTTTTTTTTGGTTGAGAATTTCGTTTCCTATTATAATAATAATAATAATAATAATAGAATTTATTAAGCACTCAGCTTTAAATATTACAATACAGGATTTAGTCTAATTAAACTATTGGTATATTACTACAAACATACTTAAATAAACGCCGCTTAAAACTACTTATACTACCACTATTTTTTATTTCATTTGGTAAATTATTATATTGATTTAGACCACTCACCATCACATTTTTAACAGTTTGTGTTCTTTTGTATGTCTTTATGAAGAAGTTATCAACATTTCTCGTGTTGTAGCTATGCATGCTATGCACTGTTGACACACTATCAGTTATGTAGGCAGGTACTCTGTTTGTTTTTATTTTATGCACAAACACTAAGCTGGCAAATATAACTCTCTGGTGTACACTCAATAAATTTAAGGTATTTAACATAACTAATCTTGGAGCATATCTGTTGCATTTTAAAATAAATCTCATAGCTCTATTTTGAATCTTTTGTAATTGTTGAGTTTCATTCTTGTTCATGTTGAATCAATAAATGTTCACCTTCTAACATGTTACTTCATGACACTCGTTAATTTGAAATTGTAAGTTCAAAAAAAACATATTAAAAGAACAAACAACTGATGTACACATAATTGTCTTAAAATTATTAACACACACACACACAAATTCTGCAACATCAAAACTTTGTGTTTCTATTGTTGTGTTGTAATGTTGTTTGTCGTGGTCTAATTCAAGACTGACAAACGAGTATACTTACACATTATTAGCATTCTATCAGTAGTTTCTCTAGAATGTGTAGTTTTATCGACACAATCGGTTTTGAAAGATACGCTTTTTTTATTAACTGTTACAAGAATTCTTTTCAAATTAAACATTGCTTTGGTTAAAAATGGATTAAATGATTGATAGCTCTTATCAAGACACTTGGCTATCCAGTAATTTGTGTATATATTTAGCACATATTGAATACTATAAGCAATTTGAAGAACCAAAAGTAAATTTAGGCCAAGGACAATCTGCTGATGATTGTATTAAGTATGAAAAAATGAATACTAAAAAATATCGTATGCCTCATCATCAGGGAAACAAAGTTATAAAATAAAAACTTGTTAATCATTAATTATTAAATTATATCAAACTGCACTGATGACATACAAACGTTAGAAGTTTGCAATCATTTCATTTGCAAGCTTAAAGATACTACAGGAATCGAATTGAGTTTATTCCTAACTGGATTGCTTAAAAAAACAATCTTGAGTTTCCAGAAAAAATTCTAGAAACTAATTGTGCAATTTTTTATTTCTAGCTACTACATACTTTAATAGACAATTCCACTTAAATTTTCTTCGAAATTATTGATTTTTTGACACCAGCCATGAACTTTCTAACTTTCGCTCGAAGCAATATCAAACATTGGCGTGTTCTGACCAGGCACGTAGTCAGAGAGCAGCTTGGGAAATCAAAGTTCTCCCTCATAGAAACAAACAAACAGTATACATATGTACTTCTGAATTAAATGGTATAAATTACCCTAAAATATGAATTTAGCTATGAACTTAGTTCAGAAAATATAAAAAATGAACCATGAAACTATTATTCAGTGGAGAGTAGCACTAATATTTAGTAATGATAAAATTTTGAACGGTTGATTGTTTTAATTTAATTTTTAAATAAACAACTTATTCAGGACAATTCTCTTGAAGAGAATGTTTCCGATGAAGTTCAATTATAAAACATATTTGACACTTACCTTTCAAAACGATTTCTTTTTACTTGTGTAGTTTTGCTTTATTATCTCTGATATTATGTCTGGCTACGAGAAGAATTGGTAGTTATCTTTTCAAATAAAACATCGCGGGTTTTAATTTGTCATCAGTTTGGAAAATTTGTTCTTAGTTATCATATACTTGCAACATAGCTGACGGTATCAATTCGTAACTTTTTACAACTGTTTCAATATTGTCCAAAGAAATTTTCTTGAATATATATTTCTCTTATATTCTACAACATAAGTTGTAGGACCACATAAACTGTTTAAAATTTAAAACTTTTCTTAAAAAACGTACATATATAGTGGAAAAGAGGATTATTGTAATAAATATTTACAAATATTTCTTGCTAAACATTGCTCGCCAACACAATTCGTTATGTTATGGTTAAATTTTATACTCAGTGAAATCAAATACTTATTACATATTTTTACAACTCTTCATTTAAAGGTTTCTATTCCATAATTCTAATAAATTCATACTTTCCAGCTTTTCATAAAACTTATATAGGTAATCATAAAACAATCATAATCACAATAAAATAGGTAAGACAAGTTTTAAAGAACCTCAACTAATGCCAAATTTGTTGTTAACGCTTCATTAAATTCATAATCATGTTTTTAAAGGCTGGAATATGGTTATCACTCAAAATAAGACCAGTATTATGCATTAAGTGTACTTAGGACAGATGAACAAAAACATTACCTTTATTTTGGCTACTAAATATAAAACTGCGTCGTGTATGAATGCAAAATATTTCCATTGCTCGATCAACTTTGGTCGAATGTAGTAGAATCAATAAATAGATTGAGTGCCACAATGTAGGGAAAAACTTGGATCATTTGCTTCGGAACTTTTTTTTGCCTGATACAAATGAGCTACTGATCAAAAGATATTGTTTTATGTGCTGTAAGTTTTAGGATTTTCCAAAACAACCTTTAAAGACCACACTGGCACTGGTTTTACGCGGTCACATATTTCACCATTTTGTCTGACTTTGCACGTTGGCATTTGCCTAGTTACATTAGGGGACTTATGGCTATAGCTCAGTTCTCTTTGTAGTGCGACAAGAATTACATCCAGGATACATAAAAGCAAGAACAAAGGAAATTAGAGACCTTAGTGCCGGAAGTACTGTCCAATGAAAATGAAAACTATGGCAGTCAGGATGAAGAATCACTCTTTGGTGACGTCTAGTTTTCTAATGAATATGAATGTGAATGATTAGCAGATTTTTTGTCATCATCTTTATTGTGCGCTACATCTTTTGTTTATTGCTTTACCAACTGCACATTTTCAACATTAGCGAATAACCTTTTCGCAAGAGACAACTGTACTTGAAATTAAGAAATCTTGAACATCGTTTTGCGATTGGGGCTCTGCCAAGAACTATCATGGGCGTTATCTGCTGAAATCGTGACGATCGATAAGGTCCAAAAAAATTACAATACTTTTAGATAAATTCAAAGAAGTCTCTTAGTGCTAATCGTTCCGTGAGATCGCATAGATCGTGCATCGACGAGACATTGTAATACATTAGAAATAAACGGCAAAGGTTTGGTATAAAGCTATTCAAGTTCTGCGTCGAGGAAATATCTCCATATTTGAAAGCGTTTCAACTAAATTTGTTTTTAATTTGATAGAGGACTGACAGCTGAATACAGGAAGAACTCTTTGCTTTGATAATGGCTACATATCGGTGATTCTTGCTCACAAATTACTGCGCATTGAAAGTAACGCTACGCAACAACAAAAAATTCTTTTAGAAGAATGTTAGAACGTGAAACAAGTTTGGAATTTTAGTTCAAAAATGAAAGAATTAGAGAAACGTCCTAACGTGGAGCACTAATACATTGTTGAAATAATGGCCATATAGAGAATTTTTTGCTACGTAAAACTTTAATGAAATAACACTAATAAATCCATATTCAAAATTCACAATTCAAGTCATATAAGGAAGGTTTGTGTAATCTGTTACTCACAATATAGTCAACAGATGCGTAGGACAGAAACACTGAACAAGTCTTCGACAAGTATGTCGAAATACGAGGTTTGTGACAAACCTTACTGCTTTGATTGTTTTTTTTTAACCATGATTTACCTAGTAGTGACAAAACCTTGTGAATATGTTGGCAATGCTATTATTTTCTTGAAAGATTTAGTCAATTGTTTTATACAAAAGAATCCATTTATTTCATTTATATAACCTCAATTATGTTTATATTATCATACAATTATGTGTCTAGTTGGCAAAGAAACAAAAACAAACCTAAACCTTGATTACTTTTCACGCCGCATAGCATCTCTTCGGTATCACATATCCACAGTATATAAATTGTCTCTGGTCCACCAACCCCCAAGAACGTCTGAGAATAGTCACAACCAAACCTACTAGAAATACATGCGTACCACATAGGTATACATACGGCCAGATATCCAAAATATAGAAGCAAGCACATTATACTCTCATGGCACTAAACTGGCCAATCTCTATCCATTTATTTATACTTGATTCTTGCTCTTACTTGTTGCCAAACATTATTTCAGAAATTTGCTTAAATTTGCCAATCACGACGTCGCCAAAACATATTGATCAGAATTAAACGCATTTGTCGATAAAACGATCTAAGTTTTCCATAGCTTGCAGCATAAATGACTTACAATGGATTGTAACAATTCTGGATTACATTGAACACGAACCCAAAACATATGACGAATAAATCCGACTTAGTACTGGACACGACCAACTTCCAAAGATTTTTATTTTCCGAAACCGAAGCAAATTTATTGGTACCTAATTTCCGAACTTCAACGTAGTTAAAAAAAGTGTGTAAATGAAATTATGACAGAGCAATTACTTACTTAACAAGTTACAAGGGTAAACATACTTTTATTAGAAAACTGTTATTGTCATATAAAATTTCAGATGTAAGTTAGCGTTTTGTTACGAAAGTTGTACGTAAATTTACATTGCTACATTGCTGCTGCTTAAATTAAAACAACAAAAACATCGTATATATGAATACATTTTATAAAATAATATATACATGATTTTATATAAATTATTCCAATACTAGTTATATTATTTTCAGGGTATTACAAACAATGGAATGCTACTCAATATAGCAAACAACTTTTATTACAAATTCAAATGATAGTATACTAGAACAAAACACACAAAATAAAAAAAATATACATACATCGACGTGAAACGTTTAAAAACAGTAAGTCCACCTATTTACGATTTGTACTTCAGTATAACTATACCCATAACACTTTCATACTAATCTTTTCCTTGGATACATTATCTACAGGTGTAGAATTTGACCTTCTGTGAGAAACATTATTTAATTTTGTCCATAGCTTATGTGATTCTGCCGTCATATCGTATTTAGGATAGCCTAAATTATAGCTATCTCTGAATTTATAATCCTGCAAAGAAGAAAATTCTGTATTGTTATCATCATGTAACATACTTCTAAGAAGTGCATCTCTAGTTAGAGTCTCTTCAGGTGAATTAGATATTGGCAAACCAACTTCTTGAAATGAATTCATCGACGAGAAACCACTCTCATCCTCCGTAGAACCTATACTACTAACTGGAGGAGACACGGACTTTTCGGAATCACATTTATAATTGTTTTGACGCCTTGATTGAAAACCACGTGAAACCTGTTTTTCATTCGGCAAGAGATTATTACTAGCTATTCTATCAAAGTTGCTTCTAGTATCATCTAAATTACTAGGTTCTTCAATATTGGAATGGATAGAATCTTCGTTTGAATATAATGACAACTTCCTCGTAATTCTATTCGGCAATATAGTCGGCTCCCTTTCAGGTATTAATAACTTAGGACTTAATGAAATGGAAGTAACTCGTGGTTTATTATCCTGTGGAAATTCTTTTGCTAGCTGAGATATGAAATTTAAATCGTCTTCCGGTTCATTTACTTTGTTAACGTGAGCTAAATCAGGTTCTTTTGTATTCAGGATAGACTGAGCTGTTCTAAGCAATCGAAATGCTTCTTGAGCTAGTTTCTCTGGAGGAATTTCTTCTGGTATTACTTCTGTTTTCTTGGTTTGTTTCCTGAAATATAACAAAAAAAATGTATTTACTGTGTCATATATTAGAAATAAATGATATATTGTGCATATTAATTAAACTAGAAAACCATTACAATCGTTTGATATGTACTATCTATTAATATTAAAGAAGCAATGCTATGAGTTACACATATCTTACATATGCAACTATACAACTTACCAGAAAGTATCCTCGTATTGAATAGTACCTCCCATTGATCTAAGACTCCCATTATCCAGTGTAACAGCAACATGATGCTCGCTTTTGGAACGCTGCACGGGTCCTGGATGGCTATTAATTCTTGTGCCTAATATTTCTAAGCTTTTTTGTGCCCGTTCCAGAAAAGAAACAACTTGCTTCATAACAGCACGATACATTTCCCTGCTAGCTTCAGTCTAAACATAACATTTTTTTCAAATATATCTGATTTTTAGTAAAGTTGTAAGTTATACGCAAACCTGTTTCAGTTGCCATTGAAGCGTATCGATCTGAGATTGGAACATAATGTTTTCAATTGGAATATTTGGCAATGGTCTGGCTGTACATAATGATTCTCGTCTGCTATTTGTGGCACTATGGCAAGAAAAGCGACGGCTATCTTCTATGTGTTTGTAATCATACTGAAACAAAAAAAAACAATGTAATTGATCTTTCAATTTATACAGCTGCAAGTTTAATACTATTAAGTCAACCTAGTCATTTAAGAAGTGCTTGAAGATATTGATGTTGTTTCGGTATTACTTTGAGTTAAAACTAATTTCCATCTGGATTAGAATATAGTATGGCTCATTCTCAAGCAAGTCATGCAATTTTGAAACTTCAATAGTGTGAACGTCAAGAAATTAAGAATGTATTGTATTAAGATTGGAATATTAAATCAGATAAATTGCAAAAATGCGCCTACCAGTTCCACTTAAAGAACGGTCCTAATATCTAATAAATTATATTACTTTGTTAAAAAAAGTGTAATAAGACTGAAGTAGTTAGCAGTCCTTTTTGCGCCTTTTTATCTTAAGATTTATACAGGATAGAACGACAAACATCTAACATTGATAATTAATTGCTTACAAGTTATCAGAGGCAATTTAGGAATTGCTTGTATCTTCGATGCTTTTTCGAGTTCGTTAGCATTGAATTACTATTTTTGTTGCGATTGTTCTTGTGTGGTTTCGTTTTTTCTTACATTTGATCTTTGATAAGTTGTGATGGTCTATTTTCGAAGTAGCACCTATACAAAATATTGATGATCTTCAATTACTCTACAAAAGCATATTTCAATCAATGCCAATTGCCAATTATACCGAATCCCTAACATTAAATTGCAATGCATGTCTTCAAAGCAACAGTACAGGAAAATGTAAATTTTGATGCAAACCTAAAATGAGAACACCGAATGTTAAGACCCTAAAGTATCTCATCGCTATTTTCCCGAGCCCACAATACTAGTTTCCTGTATCATTATTGGTTTCTGGTTGGTTAAATGATAATGCCATATTGGATAAAACTGTATTTATAGATAAAAGACGATTTTATGTAGCTGATTATATGAATAGTAAAATTTACAACTCGTGAATCAGTGCAAAAAGAATAAGAATAAGATGTACTGGCATCGTCGACACACTGTAGAAAAATTAGAAAACCCCGTTTAAAACAAAATTAATTTCTGAAACAACAACGTCATATATTTTTCAATGTGAGTGAGAATATGAATCGAAGAATTAATTAATCCTTGCACAAACCATAAAGGACAACAATTTGAATCGTTTACGTTTTTTTTATAAAATAAGTGAATAGGTTTATTAATTAATAAATGCATAGTATTTTAACAATACAAGTAATTTAGTATATATATATATATTAAAGATAATGTAATTTTTATACTGCTAAAAATAGTTAACAATTGTAACTATTTTTAATATGATGTCACTGAAGTATGTAAATAGTGTAATCATTTGTGATAACATTTGTAAATGCTACTACCAAATAAACCGAAGTATCACTACCACACGTAGTAGTAAATAAACATATATTTCGACTCTCACTTGTACTTTTACAGTTACCTGTGACTACATAAAATAGCACTAATCACAAGATAGACGTCTTGATGAGCCATGATTTGGCAAACTTGTTGACGTATAGGAATTATTTTGATAGCAAATGAACGCTTTCACCAACTATAGATACATACGTATGTATATTTAACATTATTACATTTGATTTGCCATCGGGTTGAATTGCTAAGTTAATTGTATTATTAATAATATAAGACAGACATTTTAATCGACCTTTCAATATTGTAATTGTGTCCCGTTCAATCACTGTAAACATTTGTTAATAGAGTAACAATAAAAAGTGACCGAATATATCACAGATGGTAGAATACCTTTTGCAATTAGGAAGCGTTCGTATTATTGTTGTTTGTTTTAATTCACATTTGGATATCTCATGACGAATTGTACAAAGAGCGATAGTAGGATCCTGTTTTTACGTTTTGACAAGTATCTTTGATTGCAAGTTAAAGGATATTTTAGTGGATTCGCTTTAGTAATTTTGGCGTAATATGGTATCCACAGGCATTAGAAAAATTTTTGTGCGTCACTTTTATGTAGACATTTACTTAGAAGAAAATATATCTGTCTAAACTTGATATATTCAATCATTGCCAGAACATATGCGAAAATGATTTACATGAAAGCTTCAACCGGATTACCAATAGGTACTTTTATGAATTGAACGTTTGTTGAAACTTTAAAGAAAATATAGAACATGCCAATATACTAAGTACGCCTTTACTAATTCTTGAATACTGAGAATTATAGTGAGTAAATTAGCTATATCACTGTACCATGATGCAATTAAATTTATAGTAATTAAAGTAGCCTTTATATTTTGCCAAAAAGTTTACAGCACTGCGTAAGTTATTTTAGTTTAGTTCAACTGTTCAATTAATGAGTCAACTTTTTAAATATTGAAATGTGAAATACGAAATGTGTCTACGTATAAGAAAATGTTTGCGCTAGATATGATCACCGCAGATATATATGATTGTGTCCTAATTAGGCAGAACCAAACTATTAAAATTTTAAAAGTATCTATGACAAATTAGGAGAAACCGCTAAATCCGGTGAATCCGAAAAAAGAATATGTTGCCCGAAGATAACTAGCGCGAATCAAGAGGATGAAGCTTTAGTTCAAATTGCTGAGGATTCTCAATTTAGTACACAGTTATTCCTATTGAAACTACTAGAATTAGTAAATCTTATATCTCATATTTAAAATACTTGGAACCATTTCATTATACCCGAGTATAACATTTATTATATTTATCAGAATTTTACCTGCATGACTAACAGATAAATAAAATAAACAAAGATGAAATTCGAATTTCATAAAAAATTTTGTATGCATTTATGGACGGAACAGTATCGCATTTCCACAAGAATTTCAAATTCATTTTTGGTGGGAAGTGCGAGATCACTTACTGGAACACACATTTGAACAGTAATTCATATTTAAACACCGTGCAAACTGAATTCGATAAAATAGAAACTTAAATATTAGAAGAAATGTTTGATTTAAGCAAGGCGTAGCTCGCAGATCATTTTTTCCGCAATTAATTAAATTTTCAATTTTTTTAACGATGAATTAGAATGGAAAGCTCATTTCAGTGGCCAGCTTGTAGTACCTACTAATATGAATTATTTGCATAATTTTGGGGCCAAATGAAAAAGTATATTTTGAGACAGTAGACGATAGAGGAGAAGATATTTTAATGCTTGACATAAAAAAAGTTATAGCTACATAACAGCGTCTATAGTATATGGGGCAGCCTCCGGTTAAAAAAACTTCATCAATATCGGTAAAGCTACCACATTATGTCAGAATTTAAACGAAACATCCTGTAAGTTTCTCAATCAATCCTCTACTAAGATGATATCTGGCAAAACGATATATTTTAGGCGTCTTTCACCGCTTTCTGTACAATTTATGGAACATCTTGTAAATTCTAAGTCATTTTATTCTTTTTACACATAATTGTAACAATCAAATATTGTAATAAAAAGACACAAGGAGTGGAATTTTATGTATTATTAATTAAATAGGTTTAGAGATACTGTGGTTATATCTCTGTAGATCTAGGACTACTGTACAATAAACGGGGCGATAATATATATGTACATAATATACACACATATTCAGACTCAATTAAATACGTTCGCTTAACAGTACCTTATGTCAACATAGATTCATTGCGAAGCACATTAAGTATATGCAATATTGCGTATTTTATACATAGGTGTACGTATGTATGTACAATGGGAACTACGACCTCAAATGAAACTGGAAATTAACATAACCAGCACATCCGAAAATGTTATAGCAAGATTCATCGTTTATATGACAAATGTATACTTGAAATACCTTACTGTAAATTTATTACCCGCGATTTTGTACTTTCCGTAAATCTTATATGTCTTGCAATGAACATCTGTTACCTAATTTTATTAACTTCAAAAATACTAAAGTACAATTGCATCGAGTAAAATAAATTAATACTGAGTTTAACTGTATTACTACCGTAGGTATCTATAACAGTCCTTTTAAGCAAGTTAATATTGAACATACTCGTATATAAGTATGCTATAATTTATATAAAATAGAGAAATAACCAATATTTCTAATAATTTCTAAGTATGAGTCATGTGGATTTATCATTACAAGATTAATGATATAAAAAACTAATTTACCATATTATTTCTTTCACAAAATTCTTGATATTCACAATTTTTCACACCAAATAATGTAGGAGTTGATCGAGTTACGAGCTTCAGTGTTACTGGAGACTATTGAAAATACAAATCCGGTCATTATTTTTAGTTTCATTCTAAATGCAGCAAGACGTAGTCTAAATATAAACCGACGGTCTAATTTCCTACATATTTTGATTATTCTAAGCTGATTAAAATTCCTATATCTAAGGATCTCAAGCAAATCGTTATACATTATCTACATTGTCATATATACTTTGCTTGACCACAAAGAATAAATTTTGTAAGAAATTTACAAATAAACAATTTAAATATAATTTACACAAATGAGAGATAAAGACAAGGCACTCACGAAAAAAAAACGGGAAGATAAGAACTGGAAATTAAATCAATAAATCTGCGTAATAAACAAATAATATTCTAGATATCATACTTTTGGAAAAATCTAATGAAAAATAGTTGAAAACCGAAAATGAATACTCCTAGTCCAAAGAATAAATTGTATGTGAATACACTTTTACATAATAGAATAAATATTCAAACTTATTAATAAGTAAAATAATTCCACAACTTGTTCTATCTAACAGCTATTTTAGCAATAATAATAGCAACTGCTAATTACTCGCGAACACAGAAACTAGCACACTTTGGTTATATAAGAATTTCATTCTTGGAACACATATAGTTATACTTATAGTAATAAATAATATATCTAATGTATTTCGTGCTTCTCTTCTGTATTTGTTTTGTTTTATGAATCCATAAACGCGCTGTTATGTTATGGGTATGGCGTTGGCAGTTCTACTACAGTTTCACTTCTTTGCGTTACTATTTTCATACTAATAAATGCAATAAAATATACTTTCGATCGTAGATCAGTGTAATTTCAAATTTTCTACTTTAATTGTTTACTTAAATATCATCCAGTTGAGAATGGTTCTTTCTCCGATTTTAAGAGATAGATACTGGCATATAAGAGACTTTGTGCTAAATGACGATCGCACAAGTCTGCGTATTAAATTTGCGGACGTCATTTAAGAAACAATTTTTCTCCGCTCCTTTTACTTTTATATCTATCTATCTCCTCTCATACTCCGCATGATGTATTAAACAAATTTTAAATGCGTGTATATACAAATTCGTTCCCGTAAAAAGTATATCCAAATCTCATTTTCATATTGGTTTTCGCAATCAACTGTGGGTAATAAAAGAAAAAAAGAAATTCCATAGAAAATGGAAACGTTATAAAAATGGAATAGATTATTTAACTTTTCCTCTTTTGCGCGGACATACTTAATCTCCGTTGACTACCGGAATTATTTAGAAAATATACAAAACAATTTGGTTGTTAATCCCAAATTAGTCTGGCAGTTCGCTAGATTGAAGCGAAATGTCACTACTTTGCCTAATGTTATGAAATTTGGAAACGATGAAGCTACGGATACGGGTTCGATTTGCAATATTTTTGACAAATATTTTTGCTCTGTCTTTGCTAATGGTTCTTTATCTGCTAACGATGTTACCAATGCATCTGGCAGTTTGAATTTTTCAATTACCATTCCTAAAGTTTTGAAATGTCTGAATGATCTGAAACCACGCGGGGGTGCAGGTCCTGATGACATTCCAGTTCTATTTCTACATGAGTGTGCCGACGAGCTTTCGTTATCTTTACAGATTATATTCAATCTTTCTCTTAATTCTGGTGTATTTCCTACAATTTGGAAAAAATCATATATAGTTGTTGGGTAGTAAATGCTATTCATTATTATCATTATGATATTTAAATCCGGCAGGCGTCATTTGGTTGAGAACTATCGTCCGATCTCCGATCCTTTTGCTTAACTTGATAAATTTATTAATTCCCGAACAACACAGTTTCTTTAGTGGTAGCTTCGTGAGTTCGAATTTGGTTCTCTACAGTAATTACGTCTTAGCTAGCTTAGATGATAGAACGCAAGTAGATTCTGGTTACACAGATTTTAGTGAGGCATTCGACAGAATCGATCACAATATTCTTATAAATTAACTAATACACATGGGAGTTCATGGCGATCTTATCCGGTGGATCATGTCCTACTTACGCAACCGAAAACAAGCGGTTAGATTGGGTGGTTTCACTTCGAATATGTTTGACGTTAGGTCCGGTGTACTACAGGGCTCGCATTTGGGACCACTATTTTTTATCGCATGTATTAACAACAAAACTTGCTTTCAATTCTCCAAATTCTTATTATATGCAGATGACCTCAAAGTATTTAATCAAATTAAATTGATAGGCGATCAATTCAATCCGCAACAGGATCTGATTCGCCTTCAGAGATATTGTGACTGTAATAGGCTGATTTTGAATCTCGACAAATGCAAAGTTATAAATTTTACTAGAAACAAAACTGTGTACAACTTCCCATATAACACCGTGGTCACCAACTATCCATTGTTTCTGAGATTAAAGATTTGGGTGTTCTGTTCGACAGTAAATTGCTGTTTGATAAGCATGTTGATTCCACTGTTAATAAAGCTCTGCATAGATTTGGATTTATACTTCGACTAACGAGGTCATTTAGTAAGTTACCTTCTCTAAAATCGTTTATGTTTTGTTATTTAAATGTTACTATTGTTATTACGAAAATTGTCTTCTTTTGCTTCTTTGAAATAGAACACCTATTATATTTTTACATATGCATTTATGTCTACCTATATCTTGCACCATTTTTGAGATATTTATCCTTCTTCGTAATGAACTAGAAACTAATTTTTTTGCAAGTTTATTAACAAAATGTGGGGCAAAGTTAATCATAAAAACGTTTTAAAAATGTTGCATGGGGTATCCAAGCAGTTCAGTTTAACTATCAAAATAAAATCGAACAAATCTGTAATATAAAATCGGTGTCAATATAATTTATTTACACACAGTAAATAATTTTCATTACAGCTGGTGCTGAATTTTCTTTGAACTCTGGTTAAGATAGATTTTCGCACTACATAAGTGAAAAATATTTGTCGTAATAGTAGTAACAAAATAGAAAATAGCCTTAAATACCCTCAAAATTACGCTAAATAGGTATAGAGTGTTAGAATCTTTCTACGTAGATTACGTAACTTTACTAAATGAGGTTCCAATTACAGCCCAAAAAATCTAGATTTTTAAATCGTTGAAAGTTATATAAAACCAACTTACCGGATTTTTGTATGCAATCAATATGCCCACAAACTAAACGCAATTTTCACGATAATAACTACATATATTATTCGTAAGCAAATTATCGCTAGTTGAAGCAAGTAGGACTAAAGTCAGGTACGAATTAATAATATAGAAATAAATGTGATATGTCTGCGTAACCCAAAATGATAAATTAGAAACGGAGTCAACGAAGATAGATATCTATAAAGTAAACATATTTTTAACCTGACATGTATCAAATTAATTATTCAAGTACACCTACTAAATGTCATATATGATATATGACATAATTATTTGGCCACCTTCTCTGTACATGGAATTTGGAAGTTTGTATTGGATAAGAATTTATGTAAGCAGGTGTTAGTTATATAAATGGTAATGAGGACGGATTAAAATGATTTGATCGTTTATGCCTGAGCAAGTTGAGCAAAATGATTTACTTCTGCAGTAGAATTTGTGATTAAATTATACCATTAATATTACATCTACATTTGTTGCTCAACTTTTTTGTATCTGTAATTGTTATATTAAATCTATTTTTTTTGAGTTAGCGAGAATCTGCAGAAAGTGTTTTTACAATTAAATTGGTATTCAGTGGATGATTACCATGTGTTGATGATGGGTATTGTTATTGAAATTAATATTTGTTTTGCATCTAACTGTGTACATGGATAAGTCAATTGACTTAGGCATAGTAATACAACAAACATAAATAGGTACTATAGCATGCAAGATGCAATTATCACGATATGTCTTTTCACTTACGCATAATTTAATAAACGCGCAGATATAAAACCGCTATGTGAAGATGTAATGGCAATTAGAAGTTGCCTTGAAGCCTTGCTAATACATGACGTGCAATGATATCTGCTCAAAGTAAATTTCCTAGTAGCAATAACTATGGCTTAAAAGTTTTTTGTCATAATTTAAAATACAACAATGCAAAACATGTGTAAAATAATAAATTATGTAAATTAATTTACAAAATGAATAAAATAATTCCACTAATATAGTTTTTTACGATAAATTTATGTATGTATTAATGTAACTAGAACACCGCAAGAAATATGTGTTGCCATTCCCATTACATTCACAATCTACAGATCTGTACTTGTATCGAGTTTGATTCGTATTATTTATAATTGACTAAAAGTCTAATACTTTTAAAATAAAATTAGTCGAATTGCTAGCGCAATCGTTACTATGTAAGTATATACATACATACATATATTTCTTGTCTACAATAGCACAAGGCAGGAGTTAAGATTATTATTCATAAAACCTACACTAATCATGGTTTTAAATAAAAAATGTGTTAGGTATGTGTGGATTGCTGTAACAACTTAAACAGATTTCTAAGATGTAATTTCTCAGAGAACCAATCTTTCCTTATCAGTTTTTAATGCATTACGTTTTACTATACACAATTTTGTTTCGACCGCTGGGTTTCATACAATATCATGATAAGTATATCTGGGTGAATTTGAAACGCCATTTTTCATTTATGTGAGTATTGCAAGGTGCATTCTACGGTAATAAATATCAATGCCCCGATATACATCTTGGTAATAAAGCTGTTGTACCAATTTTCTCAGTTGAAGTTTGAGTTCATGTATGAATTTGAAGTAAAAAAACACCATTTTTAGACCTTTTAATTATGAATAATAACGTACAATTCATTTTCGCTGTCTATGGAAAGAACACCCACACTAACAACTACATCCAAGGAACTTCAATCAGATATAAATATAAAAATTCCCCTTTCAACAGCTTATTTAACAGACTATTTATTACTATTTACTGCACATTTTTCAAGTTTTGTTCGCTTACTGGATAACAATCGACAATGAACTTTTACCAAAAGCGGGAACATATTACTACTTATATTAACTCATGGAAAAGATTACCTATCAAATTAATTTCATTCGTTATTAATTGCAAATAAACAATCCCAAACCAACAAACTCTGCTGTCATTACCATTTTGGCTTAGTAATTATGAGCAAACTGCTGGATAGTGCGATTTTCTTTGTTTGTTCCAAAATAAATTACAGCGGCATGCCATTTTTTAGACATTAGAGGGAGCATAGTAATATCATAATTTTAAATTTTAAATGATCACACAACTTCAGAAAATTAAGTAATTTTTTATTTAAAGCCAATACTGCCACTGCAACGGAAAATAATCCAGGTACCAATAATTTTTGCACGTCAATTAACAGTAATTTTTTAATTCTTTCTTAATAATTGTTATCGCAAGTCCATATTAAAAAAATGATTCATAATTCGAACATTTATACCTCAAGAAAGTCTTACGCAATAATTCAATCATGCAAGGAAAAGGGGAAGAGTTATAATTGCAAAACATAATCCACTTAAAATTAAGGATTTTTGTCTAACCATACCTCTATCTGTTATATCAGTATAATATGATTTATAAAATACTTTTTACCAACCATAAACACAAGTTCCTATTCGTTTGTCATTATCTTAAGCTCTCAATGAACTAGTGATCTTTTTGCCTAGACAAAACGTAAAAACAGATCTTTAGCTACAGATACAACATGTACATACAATCAAGACACATTCAAAATTTGAAGAATATTACCTTTGTCTAAATTTAAAATCCAAACTCTAAAAACACTATTTTGACGCAACTTGAAAAAAAAGAACGCACATACAAATTCTAGATAAAATTAAATAGAAATGTACATAAATGTACATATGTATGTACATATGTAAAGGTTTTATTTGTATTTGCCAATCTATTCCACAGCTCTCTAATTTATATCAATCTACAACTGATAGCTCAATTCTCTGCTTTATTATGACATCCCGAGTGTTATAAGAAATCAGTATTATTTTATGATTATAAAATGAGCTGTGTTTTTATGATTGCGTTCTGCTAATCACTTGTGCTGAAAATATCATCTTTAATAATAAGTATAGCAAATATTTAACCAAAGTAAAATTGTACTGAAAGCGTTTTCAGTTGATAATATCAACGAAAGGATAGTCTCTAGAGCATTGTTTAATTGTATGTAATAATAGTTTGTTTTGCATACAAGTTACATGCGCAGTTCTTGAAATTTAGAAAAAATTATACTCCAAAAGAATAATATGAATTTGTGCAGTTTAAGCTCACAGTGATTTCCTTATGAAACTGACCATATCCAATATAGAAAAATGCGAGCTATGTTGTCTCGGAAAACCAGCGAAATTCAACTAGATACAATTTCCTCATAAATAACCTTTCCTTCGTTTAATCACAAAGAATATACAGAACTTTGCAGAACGCATTAATCTATCAGCTTGTATATCCTTCTGAAAAAATATTTATATCGATTGCCAGTAATACCGACTACTTGGCAGTGTCCAAACTTATCTGTACATTGTGAAAACCGGTTTTGGAAATGTCAATGAGAGATATCATAGCCCGCATTTGACATTCTGTTTTCAAGCTGTTCTACCACTATTATATACAGCACGTTATAAATAATCCCAGAGATAAAAACCTAGAAAAGTCAGTAATATAGAGGGCCATTCATTGCTTCCCTGCCTCCCTATCCATATTGCCGTTTGTTCTACATAGTTTCTTACACAAACACTAAAATGCCCCATCTTGTTGTTACGTCGATTAAGAAACAAAGTAATTATTTCTAGTATAATCCTATTGAGGCATAGGTCTAAGTAGAAATTAGCTGCAAAATGTTTACGGAGAATGAAAGGTTCTACAACATTGTGTCCACTTATGTCTATCCATTTTTTATGCTTGCGTCATTGAATAATGATTAAGTCTTTGCTGCATTTACATACTGAAACCATTATTTCTAGTGACAGTACTGTGTTTGACAACTTTTCCTTAGATCCTTATCAAATATTTCTAAACAGTTAAATATAGACTTATTATTATATCTACAGATGTAGATGTATTATAAAAAATATTCTAAATTAGCTGAAAAGTTAGAATCAGCAATAATGTACAACTTCTTTCATTCAAAACAAAATGGCAAGTGATCCGAGTTTTATGAGATAATGACGTTAGTTACATATTGAAGAAAATTTTAGTACCGCAGGTTGTCGAAATGCAGAGACCGTTATCACTCTTCTTGCTTGTGTAATTAAGCCGTTCCGGAACATTTGCCCATTCGTGTATAACGCTATACCATATTAGTAGTCAATGTATTCACAATATAATAGATTTTATAAACGATGAAAAGTTCATTCCTCTGAATATTAAATATTAATATATTAACATATTAAAATAATAACATTTTCAAATGTTCTATATATAAAATGTTTAGCATTCGTACACATAACCAAATCGCTCCGAAGAGTAGAAAACACGTAACTGGAACATAATGATCCACTTTACATACACAACAAAGTATATACATTTTCTTCGTCCTAAATAAAGGAGAAAGATATAATTTATGAAATTTATATTAAAATACTAGATTACATAGGTATACGAGCACAAAATATGCATATTCTTAAAATATGTGTATCTAACCCAATTTATTTTGATCGCAGAGCACGAAGTGATTGTCTCGTTACATCATTAAATTACTTAGTGGTATCACGGAATTTAAAGCATCAGTAAATAAATATTACGGCACACCTCAGTACCATTTAAAGAAACAAGTAGATTACGAAAGCTGGTGCTTGTTTTTACTGCCTTCGTTAAACTAAAAGAAAAAATGAAACATTTACCTCGGGCGCACATTATGGTCATTTTTCTCGCTTGGCGTACACATCTGACAGATGTGAAGGATGCTTAAACATTAAAAGTACGATTATTTATTGTCTGGACTCATAAGTATAATTATTTAAGGTTACTATTCATCGACTTGTAGTCTGTGTACACTGATTATTTTTCTTCATACATACAGATGTTGACTAGAATTTAATAGTTAACATATTAAAAAATACATTGCATTTGACTAAACATTTTTGTGTTCTTTGTTCTAAACAGAATCTTTTGCAAAATTTTAGATCGTATCATACGGCTTAACTTAAGAAATATAAGTGGTCCTAATTCAATTCAACAATTTTGATTATCTTGCATACACTAGCCAAATGTAATTATTCTTTACAGCAAAGTACTTGGGACAGGAATATCATTATTTGATTTTCAGTTGGTTAGTTAATCTATTGAAGTAAAGTCCTCAAAACTTGTTTAGAACAAAAAGAAACACAAAGTACACAACTTAACAATCATGTAGCATTAAGTAAAAGCATGAGATAATAATTGGCGCCTTACTAAAACTATAATACGTTGCTTATCAAACATAGTTTATTGAAATACTTCCTTCTGGATTCAAACCAAATGCACAGTTTAAGAAGTGGCTGCTGACAGAAAACAAAAAAACCAGAAAAAGTTTCTAAAGAATCTTTTGTGGTAGAGTTCCTTTGTACATTCTGTATACATATGTTACATACAAAGCGCGATTTAAAAATATTCAATCGTATCAACAAAAATTAAAATTGATTTCTCAATTGAAGAAAACAGGATGTTAGAATTTCGTACAGCGTAAATTTAGGAAACGAGAGCATTCAGAATAGTTGTAACATTCGAATAAATTTAGGTTAAATAAACAATTTTTGGACGCATTAGGTACACTTCATGTATGTAATATCGTGAATGTTCGCGTATCCGTTTTGACAAATGGTGCATTAAATTTACGTGTAGTAAAGCCTAATTATAGCGTTACTACAACTAAAAACTTGTTTCAGTTTATACATAATTCTACGTTTTGTACGAAAACTCTAAACTCTAAATATAATAAACATTAACTGACAAAATAGTAATAAAATAAAGAGTGACTGTGTATACTAAGATCAAAGATTGAACATTACTAATTTAAATTAATTATTTCGTGTTATTAAACGCCAACGCAAATCTAGTAACAAGATTTTCGATCCGGCTACATCCAAAAACATTAAACGTTTTACATTTCGAAAAGATTTAATGATTCAAATCATAAGGTAGAAAAAGAATAAAATTAGTGTTGTTACTGAAATAGCTGTAATTTAAAGAAAACTTCACGGTTACGCGGTAGAAACAAAGCAATTAGTCTAATGGAACCGAAAAGTTTGTAAACCTTCAATTACGAATACACAAGTCTGTTATATCTGTATATATACCTACAGACAAGTTATTTAGATGATTTCAAGAGCAATAAGTAACAAATCATTTTATCTTATTAAGCTATAAACTAATAAATATGCTACTTTTTGTAAAGTACGTTAAAAAATTATGTTTTAATAATTATGACATAAATAAACCCTAGAATTTAACACAAAGGTAGATAGATAATAGAAATAAAAATAGCGGGTATATGAAATATAATACTACTTTTCTAAAAATACTTTTAGAAAAGCAGCAAAAATACACTACAGATTTAGGCAGAAAACAGCACCATTTACGAAGTTGAAGCCTTCGTAAACAAGATATCAAACTAAAGAACAAACTATGAAAAACAGAATAAGTGTAATGTTAAATATACAACAAATTACGTTAATCTAGGAACAGATGAAGTAAATACAAGTAGGGAACGTGAGTAAACTTTTTCTTTCATCCCTTTTCAGTTAACAGATTTTCGTACAATCAGCTACTAGAGTGCAGCAAAAAACACCACACAAAATTATTTATCTGCAACACTTCAAGGAGCGTTCATTATTGAAAACCCACTAGAGCTAAGGAATCTCAGTTGTAGCAAACGCTAAATGTATTGTGGTTGCCCAACCAATATCCAATAACATTCCACAAAGACTTTACAGAGGATCGTAGCTTCTAACGTAGAGGTTTCCAAATTCGAATCCTTGGAGCTTCGCAATTAGTTCTCAGTTGCTTCATCCACTGTAGTCATGAACATGACATAAAAATGGAAAACAATGTTGTTGCCACTATCTACTGAGCTTGTGCTTGGACAGTGTTCACAATTACTACATTTCCTAGAAAATGCTAACAATATCGTGCCTTGTATTGTAGTAAGTGATATTATCTTAACGTCAATGTAAAAGGTACTGCATTAATTGTTGTCCTTTCCTGTGAAATATAGTAAAAGAGAAAATCGCTGTCCAATTCCCAAACAGATCGAGTGCAGATAGTTTGCAGAAAGGACGTGGTAGATCATGCGATTACGAAAATGAAGCTTCAAAAAATCTCTTGGAAAAAATATCAGTGTTATTTAAATGGCGAATAGATCGCGATTGTCAGAATGATCAACTTTGTTACAGCACGACTTTTAACGTGTAGGCTACTCAAAATACTGTGTGAACATGTGAGAAGTATACATAAGTTACTATTGCTACATACAGAGGTGTTCGAGCAAATTATTATTTATATATTATTTATAAGTTAATTAGATGAATTCAGAACATCCATAGAAGAAAAATATTTAATGTTATGATAAATTTGTCATCCTTAAAAATCTATAAAATTGCGCATAAATGTTTCTTCTGCTTACAAAATAACATAATCATATGATTTACTTCCTAATAGGATCGACCTAACTACAGGAAAAGTATATCAAAGTAGTATTAGTAATACGAATACCAAAATAATATAATAATAAGAAAAATAAGTTAAAAAAAAAACAAGAATTAAGCTACAAGACCAAATATTTATGAGTTTATAAATAGAATGATACAATGATGTCACAAAGATAAATAATATTAAAATAATTACAAATTATAAATATGGGTGATTTATTTATTACATTTGCTTAATTATGATTGATATAAAAAATGTATTGATGGCGAACCGACAATCATATTGTACTAGAGTTTATTTTACTCGACAACCATGAACAGTCTAGACTAAGTATAGAATATCACACAAGAGATTCATATTCAAGAAAACGAGGTAAATAACAAAATAAGGCAATAAATCCATAAATACGATTTTTACTGTCAATCATTTCATTAATGTGATAGCTGAAAAGAAGTTTCGTATTAAAATATACAGCCATACTGTACAACATGATACAATCAGCAACCAGTAACACTGGCAGTTACGAATACCTACAGTAGGATTCCCAAATGACACCTGACAACAGAACGGAAGATCTCGATTTGATATTTCGATATTCAACGTAGAGCCTTCTACCAACCCAATATGAGTAATTTTGTAAGAGATGGAGAAAATCTGATTATATACCGATTTACAGAAGGTTTTGGACCAAATTAACCACTACATTTTATTAAATCAGATTAGCAATAGCTTATTTAATAAAACGTAGTGGTTAATTTGCCCCAAAACCTTCTATAAATCGGTATATAATTCATCATGGCAAGAAACGCAACATTACAAAAAACAAATACTTTTAAATGAGTTATATTCAACAGTATTAAAAGAACTGAGAAGACAAACTCAGGAATAGATTCGAAAAATTTACAGTAATTTACAGTGACCTTGAAACTAGCAGCAATCATCGACCCTTAGTGCAGCAGAATATGGAGTCTTTATATGATTTGGAGAAGACTACCCTAATTTTAGGGTCAATTGGATGAGGTCATCTTAATATTAAGCATAAATGAAAGGAAATAATTTCGTAAACGTACAAACGATTATACAAGTTTTACGAGGTCCAACAGTATATTATTCAACATTGATAAATCATTATCTAAAATTTTGTTTTCCTGTTTTTTGATATAAATGGATTCCAACATATCTAAGGTTTTATTGTTACTTCCTTTTAATAATTTTATGTTGTCTGTATCAATTGTATGTCCAGATTGAACGTGATGATAAGCCAAGACAGAATTCAAAATCTCTTTATTTTTTATGCACCGTTTATGTTCTTACGGCCTAATTTCTAATGACCTTTGAGTTTGTTCTATATATTTTAAATCACAATCTCCACATTTAATCTCGTATATCCCGGACTTTTTGCTATCCTCGTCGACCTGGTTTAGATTTTGATTGAGCAAGCTTCTCAATGTGTAATGATTCGAGAACGCAGGTTTCAAATGAAATTTTTTGAAAAGGTTTGAAATTTTGTGGTGCCAAGATTAGTGAAATCTAATTTTGAAATATTGAGGTGTTTCTTTGTTAACTGAATTTAACTTAGTGTTCTGTTTTATGAAACTAGTACGTTTGAACCTATTATATATTTTATTAATGAAGGAAGCTGAATATCCATTTTTCTCTGCAATTTTGTACATAAATTGTAATTCATTTCTAAAATTTACTTCTGACAAAGGCACAGAAAATAACCTGTGGAACAAACTATTAAACGCTGCGTTTCTGCATTTGTGATCAGTAACTGAATCTGCATGTAGGTAATTATTAGTATGTGTCAGTTTTCTATATATATCGAATTCAAATGAACTCGCATTTCGTGAAATTAAAATGTCAAGAAATGGAAGTTTATTCTCACTCCCTGATTCATAAATGGGTAAAAATTGTTCAAGTTTTTTACGAAGTTCTCAACATCAAATCCCTTTCAATCACAGCAAAGATGTCATCCAGGTATCGATAATAGATTTTGGAAACTCAGTCATTGTTTTACTAATATGGTTTTCGAAATCATTAATAAAGACATCCGCAAGAAATGGGGACAGTGGATTTCCCATAGACGTTCCAAATGATTGATAATAATATTTAGAATTAAATACGCATTATTGGTCATACATAATTTCGTAAGTTCAATATATTCTCTAATTTTGTTAGGTTCCATGGAGTTTTGTTTAAGTAAGTTTTCCAAACCTATATAAGTCTCATTTAACGAAATGCTAGAAAAAAGTGCGGTCACATCTAAAGAGATCAACTTACTATTAATATTAATGTGTGTATCTTTTATTTTGTTTATCAGATCTATGGAATTTTTTACTGTAAATGTATTGTTAAACTTTAAATTTCTAAATTCATTGACTAGCCATTTACTTACATTATATGTACTTGAATTGATGTTATTGACTATAGGTCTATAAGTATCTCCGTTTTTGTGGATCTTTGGGAGGCAATACAACCGCGACAATAGCGGATTTTTATGTTTAAGTTGGTAATATAATTTATTATTTATTAGATATTTACACCGTTTTAGGCAATTATTCATTTGCTTTATGTAAGAATTTAATTTTTGTTAATTGTATATACGGACCCGATTGTAACATTTCTTCTACTGTGCAAATGTATTTGTTTTTATCCAGTATCCCGGTTGCATTGCCCTTGCCCGCCTTTGTAAAAATACAATTTTTCTTTTTGTTCTTTAATGATTTCAAAGTGAGTCCCTCCTTTCGACGTCTTTGCATCCTTTTTGAAACAATGCTATTTTCTATTATTTTCTTGGCTTGTAGTTTAAATGACTCCTGTTCTTCCTTTCTTAAGTGTTTTGATACTGCTTCTAGATCGTTAATAACCTCTACTACGGGTGGTTTCTCTTCATTCAAACCATGTATTAGTCCTCGTTCCAATAGGCGCAGTTTTTGTTGGGTAAATTCTACATAACTTTTGTTGTATACCAAACCTTCTGTGATTGCTTCTTTTTCTTTTGTGGGAATTTGTTGTTGTTGTCTAAGTTTATTGAATTTGTTGACTAAGTTCAATTCTTTTTTGTAATTTTGCTTGTTCACGAAGTAATGCAACTTCTTGTCAAAATCACACCAGTCCAAGTATTCTAAATCCCGACTAATTTTTAAATGTATATTATAGCTTGTAAGTTCGAGCTTTTCTAATTTTTTATACTTGTGTCCTATTTCTTGCCTTAACCATTGAAGTTTCGCTCGTTTTCTGATATTAGATATCTCCACTCTTGTTTTATTCACTTTGATTTTAAAAGATAAAATCTTTGCATTGTCGAATTGTCAGTAATCGGTTTGTTGAACTTGTTGCTCAAGATTCTTAAACACATATTGAAAAAAGAAGAAAGAGCATATTGAACACTAAACACTTCAACCCACTAAAAACTAATCCACAAAAACTTTTAACTGAACAATCGACGCGCTGCGACAGCAAAGGCATTGTATTATCAAGTACATAATAAACTAAATTAAAATAAACCTAAATAACAGATAACCATGTTATGCACGGTCAATCTCGATACGCACCATTCATTTCCGATTAATGGCTTATGACTTATTTTTTGTATATTTCTAAACTTTCGAAAACATTTAGAAACTTACAATTGTTTATTTGTCTAATTAATTTAACATTCGCATGATCGATGTTGTGATCCGGTTTCAAATGGGCAGGGTAACGCTGGTTTATTAATCTTCATTAAATCTAAGATTGTCATATGCTCTTGAAATCTAGTTGAGACTGCTCTGCTGGTTTGTCCAATATATTTTTGATTATAATCTTTATAATTGAATTCGTAAATACCTGACTTATCCAAAGGTTGTATCCTATCTAGGGTTACCGATCAGATTTCGTAAACTAGAACTGTAAACTATTCTGAAATCTAGCTCTTTGAAGATTTTACTAAAACCTTTAGTGATATAATTAATTTTATTATCGTTTGATAATGACAGTCGGTGTTTAGCTAAGAGTTTTGTTTAGTGGGTTGGAAGTGTTTAGTGTTCTACTTGTACATCTAAGGGATCCAGTGAAGAAATCAGAGCATATTTCTTTGTGGTGTGTTTCACTACAGAGGAGCCCATTTTAAATTTTATGCAGTTTTAGTTAGCCTTAAAATTGTTGATTTGTGGTCTGAGCTGGCGCCAAAAGCTGTGAAGTGCGGAATGGATAGCTGCAATATTACCTTAGGTGCCTTAGGCACTTATTCGATAAAAGAAATTCCAACACTCTTGGTTGGAAAGAATGAGACAAGGGTAAAGTCGATGATTAAAGTCATTCGCAACAACGCTTGTAGATGGACTGAAAATCGATACTCTTCGCATATTCTGTAGTGGAGATACAGAAGCACTAAGCAATAGAAAATTGATGTTTTAAATTCTATAGAGGTGCTGACATATATGGAGGAATCCCGTACTTAATAGTATAATGCATCTTTTTTTAGTGGAAAAGAGAATATGTTTATTTTTAAATATTTTGATCGAAAGTGTAACTATTCTCTCAATATCATATCTAATACAATTAGACAATATAATATTGCAAGCTGATTCACTATAATTGTCAGTTACATCATCAACTTGACAGAACTGATCAATGTCATAGATATACCTAGATATTACAAAACATTTGATGGTATACAACATTATGGTGTCATTGTATACTCTACATGTAGTTCATTTGACTAATTCACTTCCGCCTGTTACAAAAAAAAACATAAATAACGTTTTTCTCATATCCTGTACTTATATCCATTACCATATTGTCTATTAGACTGAAACACTTCATGATATTGTCTAAAAACTTTATCGTGTCAAGTTTTAACGGAACAGAATTATACCTTTAAAGCTTTAAATCTTGTTCGGTGCGTTCTGTGTGCAAATTGTTAAAAGCGGAAACCAGCTAATTCAGGATGTCGCAAAAATTATTCAACCTTGTATAATTATCAATGAGTATGTGTTTTCTAAATAATGCATTTATAAGAGAAGAAAGTCGATAATTGATAATTTGCTCTTTAAATTTCACAAACGCTATTAAATTTTTTGTTGGTATATTTATATTTTAAGTGCAAATAATAGCTACGTACGAAGCTATATTCTCATGTTTCATTTTAATTCGTTAAGTAATTAGTTGCAGGCATAATTAAAACAGTTTGTAATAGTTGCGTAATATTGAAGCAATTTTATTAATTTGATCATAACATCTATAAAACGGCTTAATTAATTTTTATTGAATTACTTGTAGGACCATTTGCTGTAAGATGCAATGAATTCTTTTATAACTTTGAATAGCTATTGAAAAGCTACAACGCTTCTCATCTATGCTCTCGTACACGCTTAGAACAATGAAATTTGCATCTAATTAGTGGCGAAGATGTTATTCAAAAATTTCTTACGAAAATCATGGTGGAAACTTACCATGCACTCCATTGTGTCGCAATGAAATATTATGTTTTAATATCCAAAGTGTATGTAATGTCGAAATATGGGTTAATATTTACCGAATTAGTCTATTTAAATGTGGTATATATTTCATTTCCATGTGTAATTGAAGAAATATAATTAATTTTCTTCAACACAGTTTTGCAGTGTTTGTATGTATGTATGTATGTATGCTTACAGTTATGCAGTTGCGAAAGAAGTTGCCTGCGTAAATCAAATCAAGTTAAGTATCTTTCAGCATAAATGTTGCTAAGTAGACATTTGAATTTGAATTTGCAATGGTAATTGCATCACTGACTAGATTGATATTTTCTTCACTTTCCTAATATTTTTGAGCCTAGGAGTCGTACATGTCCTCTCATACACGCAGCATCAAAGAACGCTGTTAGCATTTTCGAACATTTCAAGAGCATGTGGTCGATAACGTTAGCAGTGCTTAGGCGGGCTACTCAGTGCTGTGACAGATTGCCGGAGTCCGGAGTTCAATTCTCAGAGGGAATAGTGATGTTTTTCTTGAGAATTGTATCTCGATCGATTTACCATTCGCCTTTAAAAGGTAAGTGATTAATAGTGCAGCATTGTGTATCATACACAAGCGTTACACAGAAAAAGTTACAACGATAGTCAACGAGGAATGCAGCTTGAGACGCCGCCATTAAATAACACCCACCACAACAAAAATATAAATAAGTTTTTGTTGGTGTAGATCCAAATTTAACATTAACATATCTGATAGCAAATCAAGGTTATTCCATTCATACACTCTTTTATCCTTGATATTATCTCTGTAGGTGATTCTGTAGTTTTTTTCCAGATTTTATAACTTTTCGAACAAGCTGTCACGAACTATTAGCAACTGTTAAAGGTAGGCATCCGAATAAATTATGTACCGGGTACAACTAAGAATGTCGGTCGGCCATATCTCAGGAATGGTTTACAGTACAGCTTTGGGAGAAAAATATTATTGACTAATGCGACCCCGAGAAACATCTGGAAATTATTTAGAAAAGTGTAGGATGACCGCTAGAGGGCGTAACTGATCACCAAAAATTTAAATTCTTATTTTACGCAAAATTTATCAACTATCTATCGTAAATACGAAATTAGGAATCTACAGAAAATTTTGCATATTCAACATCGAACAACTTTTTTGTATTTTGTCAAATAAGGGAAGGGGAGGAGGGAAACTTTGTATCGAAGGAACGCTTATAACTCCGGTTTTGTTGAACCAACTTTTGCAAATTTAGTCCAACTAAAACAGCATCACTCTTGCAATCAACTGTTACAGATTGAACCAGTCTAATAAGTGACGTGTATGCTAGAGGGCGCTGTTTAATTTTTCTCGGGAATTTTGTTTTTTTTCTCGAAAATATTAAATGGAAACATACATTTTTCACAACAAATTAAAAACGTAGACTAAATTATCAACAAATCAGCGAAAACCGCATCGATATCTTTACCAAACTAAGACATCTGCAGAAATGTGGATGGTAAAAATGTCTTCTATAAATTTAAATTATTCTGTTTCCCGTGAACAAAATTTAGCAAATTTGGTTTTATTAGAAAGGATTTTCATTGGCTCATGTTTCGTGATTCGAACTGTTTAATATTGTTTTGTCCATTACCGCTAAAGGGCGTTAAGGAAATTTAAATATATAAATTTTATGATTTTTGACAAGAACAGTGCATGGAAGGTTATATTTATGCCCATATTATAAAAGAATGAATTGAAAGCTTAACATTTTAGAGAAAAACACAACGGTATAATTTAAATAAACAATGCAGAAAAACAACAAAAACATACAGCATAGCTAAAGTTAATATTAGTGGAGGCCCTTTAAAGTTGTCTCCTATTATTTTCGATTCCAACTATCACTCTACAACGAGTAGATAGAACTACTGTCTCTATTATTTCTGTCTTAGAAATACTTTGAACGATATTTCCTATTTCCACAACCAAGTTGTTACAAGCGGTAGATCGCGTTGCAAAAATAAGATATTTTTTCGCCCCCACAAATAACAATTCAAAAAATCAAATTTTGGGTTCTGGGTGGCCATGGAAATAGACTGGCGTGTTACATCGACCTATCAGGGGCCAGAAAATTGCGAACAATTGCAGAGAAATACACAGCACACTCATCATACTGAAAAGCATATTGTTGCAAATTGCAAGCGACATTTCTTCTATTCTGTTTTCTTTTACCGCCCTCTTGCGGTGACAGAAATAAAGACAATATGAAACAATTTGAATCACAGTGGTAGGTTTAGGAAAATCCATGATAGTCTATGTTTTGCCGTCATACTTCATGCAATGTTCTTTTCAAAAATCATAAAATTTACGCATTTAAATGTCTTTATCGTTCCTTAAAGGTGACGGAAAAGATAAAATTAAACAGCTTCAATCACTAAACATAGGATAAGAAAATCCTTGCTAATAAGACTGACTGGAAAGTAAACAAATTCTGTCTACGGAAAGTAGAATAATTTAAATTTATAGAAGAAATTTTTTATCATTTATTGTTAGACGTTTCTGAAGATATCTTCGGATTGAAAGATAGCGATACCCGGATTAGTTGTTTGTTGGTAATTTAACCTACTTTCTTTAATTTCTTGTCAAAAAATGTATGTTTCCATTTAATAGAGAAAAACAAAATTCCCGGAAAAATTTAAACAGCGCCCTCTAGCATGCACGTCACTCATTAGATTGGTACCAATGTGTAAGCATTATATTGAAGGAGTAGTGCTTTCAACGATACTAAGCTTGCAAAATTCGTCTAACATAACCGAGTTATAAGCGTTCCTTCAATACAAAGTTTCTCCCTCCTCGCCTTATTTCACAGAATATGAAAAAGTAGTTCGACGTAAAATATGCAAAAGTTTCAGTAGATTCCGTTGATTTTTATATTTATGATAGACCTTAAGTTGGTAAATTTTGCGTAAAATAAGAATTCAAATTTTTTGTGATCAGTTACGCCCTAGCGGTCATCCTATGTTTTTTTCTAAATAACTTCCAGATGTGTCTTAGGGTCACTTTAGTCAGTAATATTTTTTCCCAAAGCTGTACTGTAAACCGTTCCTGAGATATGGCCGACCGACATCTTTAGTTGGCCACCCGGTACAGCTTCTTAAGTTTATACACAATTACTATTCATCTGGTGTGTGTGGTTGTGTAACTGAATATTGATGCAAGGGTCTTTACAAATTCAGCCTAGAAATTTCCTAATTTAACGTAAGTTACTACGCAGACAAAAATTTGACGACGTGTTCTCATTTTAGAGTAATTTCACTGTAAAAGTGTTAGGTTAACTAAAAATTGCAGTCGCAATTTTTTTTTCTAATCCTTTATAATATAACTATATAGTACATCTAAAATATGTGATTCTGACAACTATGTTGCGTTGGTTGGTAGATATTAGAATTAGAAAATAAAATTTATTTATGGATAAAATTCGAACACAAAGTTCACCACACAGGTTTAACATACTGAATAGTAATATTATCTTTTATTAGATATGATACAAGTTGTTTCTTCATAACCATGTAGTGAATTTTGAAAAGGATGGTAATTGCGATTGCACAAAAATGGCTGCTCACTTTTTACAAGTAAAGTGTGATTATACATTCATCAATGTGTACCTACCCATCGCAGCCCAACACGCAAAGTAAGGCAATTATCAAACTCTGGTTTACTGGCAAAAACTATGCACCTACTAATACCTACCCAAACCATACTATCATTGATAGAAGTAATATCATCCGTTGCGGAGAAAATATTATCTTTAAGGAAAAATTCAGTCTTTAAAAGATACATGTCATCCGTACGGAATATATTATATCTTCCTTGACACATATACATATGTATATAGTTTTTTTTAATGTGGTAGGTGCTTAGTTAATCCGTAATTTAACCGTTTACGCCTGAAAAAGGAGGTTACTCTAGGGGTGGTTGCGATGTAATACCAGAATGGGGTTATATTCATCTCCGTATTTTTACCGTTCTACGAAGGAAAGGAACAACAAAAAATCTAAGAAGATAATTGTTGAAAATACAAGAACGTAACTGATTTAACAGTAAACTAACATATAGTGCAAAGGTTTGTGTGTGCCAATTTTTTATTTGAATGTAAAACCGATGTTATTGATTTTAAGCTGATGCAACATCCAAGTTTATATTAACTGAGAATATAGCTGATATGAATCAGCATTGCACACCACCGAGAAGTATAATCATTTCTAGAATTGATACATAATACGGACCTACAATTTTGTTACTGGTAGGTACTATTTAAGATAAAGTTGATTCGATTTGATGAAAGCAATCATATAAGCAATCCTCCTTTTTCTTTGAGAAGTTAATTTATGATCAGGAAGAGAATTTCAATTTATTATAAAAGGGTTTTTTTTCTAATACGATATTTTCATATTCAATTACGATTAGCAGGCAATTATAAAAGAGACAACCATAAATTTATACGAAACTGTACCGTAATACTACTTTCTGATGCATATCAAAACCATTACCTATATTTCTGGCAGTAATTTAATCTTGTGGTATTCAATTTACGACTGAGGAATTATTTTTAGCAGAAACCATAGATAATCCACGGTATAGCAGGTAAGTGGAACAACAAGATGTTTACAGGAAATACTTCACATTACCAATATTTTATGTTGACATTGTTGTAATCGATTGCTTCTAGATACGCAATTTTCTAATTATGCCAATTTCTATGTTTGGTAATATTTCGGTCTTTTGAAGAATTGCAAAGGATCTATTTGCATTAGTCGTACAGAAAACTCATACCCTAAGGGTTTCTTACATGATACTAGGGACAAACTTCTCTAAACGTCATTGAATTTAATGTGGATAAATTTGTCTAAATGAATAAGAAAAAATCTTGTGGTATATAGATACAAATAATAATAATACAGATAATGCTATATGTACTAACGATAACATTATTTATTGAAGAAATTGTCGAGTTACAGTCTTTTAGACAGTAAGTTTTGTAGCGACAAACATTGATAATTATATTACCCCATTTCCTATATCACTGTAAGCTATTATAACTTTCTTATCTATAATAGAACATCCTGCATTTTATATTTTTCGGAAGAGAATGTAATGCTGTCAAATTTGTCTTAATATACAGGTATGTCAATGACGAGATTTGGTTAAAGCGAATGTAAAAGTGGTTTCTGTTCTGTCTGCTTCTAATTTAAAACAATTCTCGATTTCTGCGTGGTTACACTGAAAATGCGCATTAAACTTTATTTCAATAGAATCATCTTTTTTGTTAATTCGTCCCATGAGATAAATCTATGGAAAAACCTTGCACTTTACACACTTCTTTAAGAACTTTATATCCGATTTTAAACATTTACACTTTGTTGTTAGGCGGATCAGTCTGTTCAGCTCTGTCTTGGTAGCCATAATAAATAAACTAATAATTTGGACCTTGCGAAAAATTAATTATAATATTCGAGATAAATCTATCCAAATCGCCCAGTATCTACCAAAAGTTTCTTAAACAATCTTTTAAAAAATTGCATTTACATTTGTGTTATTCTTGTCAAAAGCAACCAAAAGAAAACATGTATGGGGAAATTTCTACTAGTCCATCCAATTGATACAACATAGTTGCCTAAATAGTTACTTAGAATGTTAAATCTGTGCATGCATTACTGTTTTAGAAATGTAGTTGTTTGTAGTAGAACCCGCTGCTTTCACTTTTTCACAAAAATTTAAGTCATTCAAAAAGTAGTAGCTAGTTTTAGAGGAAAGATTTATTAGAAAAAGTAGTCATAGATTTATCTCGCCAGGACGAATTAACAAAAAAAAGATGATTCTATTGAAATAAGGATTTAATGCGCATTTTCAGTGTAACCACGCAGAAATCGAGAATTGTTTTAAATTAGAAGCAGACAGAACGAAATTATTACTTTTACATTCCTTTAACCAAATCTCGTCGTGACATACCTGTATATTAAGACAAATTTGACAGCATTACATTCTCTTCCGAAAAATATAAAATGCAGGATGTTCTATTATAGATAAGAAAGTTATAATAGCTTACAGTGATATAGGAAATGGGGTAATATAATTATCAATGTTTGTCGCTACAAAACTTACTGTCTAAAAGACTGTAACTCGACTAATTTCTTCGCTTAAATATTATCGTTAGTACATATAGCATTATCTGTATTATTATTATTTGTATCTATATACCACAAGATTTTTCTTATTCATTAGACAAATTTATCCACATTAAATTCAATGACGTTTAGAAAGTTTGTCCCTAGTATCATGTAAGGAAACCCTTAGGGTATGAGTTTTTCTGTACGACTAATGCAAATAGATCCTTTGCAATTCTTCAAAGACCGAAATATTACCAAACATAGAAATTGGCATAATTATAAAATTGCGTATCTAGAAGCAATCGATTACAACAATGTCAACATAAAATATTGGTAATGTAGAAATTGTTTTCCCTGTAAACATCTTGTTGTTCCACTTACCTGCTATACCGTGGATTATCTATGGTTTCTGCTAAAAATAATTCCCTCAGTCGTAAATTGAATACCACAAGATTAAATTACTGCAGAAATATAGGTAATGGTTTTGATATGCATCAGAAAGTAGTATTACGGTACAGTTTCGTATAAATTTATGGTTGTCTCTTTTATAATTGCCTGCTAATCGTAATTGAATATGAAAATATCGTATTAGAAAAAAAAACCCTTTTATAATAAATTGAAATTCTCTTCCTGATCATAAATTAACTTCTCAAAGAAAAAGGAGGATTGCTTATTTAAACGATTGCTTTCATCAAATCGAATCAACTTTATGTAAATAGTACCTACCAGTAACAAAATTGTGGGTCCGTATTATGTATCAATTCTAGAAATGATTATACTTCTCGGTGGTGTGCAATGCTGATTCATATCAGCTATATTCTCAGTTAATATAAACTTGGATGTTGCATCAGCTTAAAATCAATAACATCGGTTTTACATTCAAATAAAAAATCGGCACACACAAACCTTTGCACTATATGTTAGTTTACTGTTAAATCAGTTACGTTCTTGTATTTTCAACAATTATCTTCGTAGATTTTTTGTTGTTCCTTTCCTTTAGTAGAACGGTAAAAATACGGAGATGAATATAACCCCATTCTGGTATTACATCGCAACCACCCCTAGAGTAACCTCCTTTTTCAGGCGTAAACGGTTAAATTACGGATTAACTAAGCACCTACCACACATTAAAAAAAACTTTATACATATGTATATGTGTCAAGGAAGATATAATATATTCCGTACGGATGACATTGCCTCTTTTAAAGACTGAATTTTTCCTTAAAGATAATATTTTCTCCGCAACGGATGATATTACTTCTATCAATGATAGTATGGTTTGAGTGGTATTAATAGGTGCATAGTTTTTGCCAGTAAACAGAGTTTGATAATTGTCTTACTTTGCGTGTTGGGCTGCGATGGGTAGGTACACATTGATGAATGTATAATCACACTTTACTTGTAAAAAGTGAGCAGCCATTTTTGTGCAATCACAATTACCATCCTTTTCCAAAATTCACTACATGGTTATGAAGAAACAACTTGTATCATATCTAATAAAAGATAATATTATTACTATTCAGTATGTTAAACCTGTGTGGTGAACTTTGTGTTCGAATTTTATCCATAAATAAATTTTATTTTCTAATTTCTAATATCTACCAACCAACGCAACATAGTTGTCAGAATCACATATTTTAGATGTACTATATAGTTATATTATAAAGGATTAGAAAAAAAAATTGCGACTGCAATTTTAGTTAACCTAACACTTTTTTACAGTGAAATTACTCTAAAATGAGAACACGTCGTCAAATTTTTGTCTGCGTAGTAACTTACGTTAAATTAGGAAATTTCTAGGCTGAATTTATGAAAGACCCTTGCATCAATATTCAGTTACACAACCACACACACCAGATGAATAGTAATTGTGTATAAACGAGAAGCTGTACCGGGTGGCCAACTAAGAATGTCGCTCGGCCATATCTCAGGAACGCTTTACAGTACAGCTTTGGGAAAAAATATTACTGACTAAAGTGACCCTAAGACACATCTGGAAGTTATTTAGAAAAACATAGGATGACCGCTAGAGGGCGTAACTGATCACAAAAAATTTGAATTCTTATTTTACGCAAAATTTACCAACTTAAGGTCTATCATAAATATAAAAATCGGAATCTACTGAAACTTTTGCATATTTTACGTCGAACTACTTTTTCATATTCTGTGAAATAAGGCGAGGGGAGGAGAAACTTTGTATTGAAGGAACGCTTATAACTCCGGTTATGTTGAACCGAATTTTGCAAACTTAGTATCGTTGAAAGCACTACTCCTTCAATATAATGCTTACACATTGGAACCAATCTAATAAGTGACGTGCATGCTAGAGGGCGCTGTTTAAATTTTTTCGGGAATTTTGTTTTTTCTCTATTAAATGGAAACATACATTTTTGACAAGAAATTAAGAAAGTAGGTTAAATTACCAACAAAACAGCGAAAATCGGGTATCGCTATCTTTACCAATCCGAAGATATCTTCAGAAACGTCTAACAATAAATGATAAAAATTTCTTCTATAAATTTAAATTATTCTGCTTTCCGTGAACGGAATTTAGCAAATTAGGTCTTATTAGCAAGGATTTTCATTATCCTAGGATAATTTTATTAATATTAAATTAACTAATAATTTTAGTGATTGAAGCTGTTTAATTTTATCTTTTCCGTCACCGCTAGAGGGCGATAAAGAAATTTAAATGCGTAAATTTTATGATTTTTGAAAAGAACATTGCATGAAATGCTTGACGGCCAAAACATAGACTATCATGGATTTTCCTAAACCTACTGCTAGTGATTCAAATTGTTTCATATTGTCTTTATTTCTGTCACCGCAAGAGGGCGGTAAAGAAAACAGAATAGAAGAAATGTCGCTTGCAATTTGCAACAATATGCTTTTCAGTATGATGAGTGTGCTGTGTATTTCTCTGCAATTGTTCGCAATTTTCTGGCCCCTGATAGGTCGATGTAACACGCCAGTCTATTTCCATGGCCACCCAGAACCCAAAATTTGATTTTTTTGAATTGTTATTTGTGGGGGCGAAAAAATATCTTATTTTTGCAACGCGATCTACCGCTTGTAACAACTTGGTTGTGGAAATAGGAAATATCGTTCAAAGTATTTCTAAGACAGAAGAAATAGAGACAGTAGTTCTATCTACTCGTTGTAGAGTGATAGTTGGAATCGAAAATAATAGGAGACAACTTCAAGAGGCCTCCACTAATATTAACTTTATTATGCTGTATCATTTTTTTGTTGTTTTTCTGCATTGTTTATTTAAATTATACCGTTGTGTTTTTCTCTAAAATGTTAAGCTTTCAATTCATTCTTTTATAATATGGGCATAAATATAACCTTCCATGCACTGTTCTTGTCAAAAATCATAAAATTTATATATTTAAATTTCCTTAACGCCCTTTAGCGGTAATGGACAAAACAATATTAAACAGTTCGAATCACGAAACATAGGCCAATGAAAATCCTTTCTAATAAAACCAAATTTGCTAAATTTTGTTCACGGGAAGCAGAATAATTTAAATTTATAGAAGACATTTTTACCATCCACACATTTCTGAAGATATCTTCGGATTGGTAAAAGATATCGATACCCGGTTTTCGCTGATTTGTTGATAATTTAGTCTACGTTTTTAATTTGTTGTGAAAAATGTATGTTTCCATTTAATATTTTCGAGAAAAAACAAAATTCCCGAAAAAAATTAAACAGCGCCCTCTAGCATACACGTCACTTATTAGACTGGTTCTAATCTGTAACCAATTGATTGCAGGAGTGATGCTGTTTTGAACGAGACTAAATTTGCAAAAGTTGGTTCAACAAAACCGGAGTTATAAGCGTTCCTTCGATACAAAGTTTCCCCTCCTCCCCTTCCCTTATTTGACAAAATACAAAAAAGTTGTTCGATGTTGAATATGCAAAATTTTCTGTAGATTCCTAATTTCGTATTTATGATAGATAGATAGTTGATAAATTTTGCGTAAAATAAGAATTTAAATTTTTGGTGATCAGTTACGCCCTCTAGCGGTCATCCTACACTTTTCTAAATAATTTCCAGATGTTTCTCGGGGTCGCTTTAGTCCATAATATTTTTCTCCCAAAGCTGTACTGTAAACCATTCCTGAGATATGGCCGAGCGACATTCTTAGTTGGCCACCCGGTACATAATTTATTCGGATGCCTACCTTTAACAGTTGCTAATAGTTCGTGACAGCTTGTTCGAAAGAAGTTATAAAATCTGGAAAAAAACTACAGAATCACCTACAGAGATAATATCAAGGATAAAAGAGTGTATGAATGGAATAACCTTGATTTGCTATCAGATATGTTAATGTTAAATTTGGATCTACACCAACAAAAACTTATTTATATTTTTGTTGTGGTGGGTGTTATTTAATGGCGGCGTCTCAAGCTGTATTCCTCGTTGACTATCGTTGTAACTTTTTCTGTGTAACTTGCTTGTGTGCGCCGATACGTTCAATGCTGCACTATTAATCACTTTGCCCCCAAGAGCGAATGGTAAATCGATCGAGATACAATTCTCCAAGAAAAACATCACTATTCCCTCTGAGAATTGAACTCCGGACTCCGGCAATCTGTCACAGCACTGAGTAGCCGCCTAACCACTGTGATTATCGACCACATGCTCTTGAAATGTTCGAAAATGCTAACAGCGTTGTTTGATGCGTGTATGAGAGGACATGTACGACTCCCTAGGCTCCAAAAATATTGGGAAAGTGAAAATAACAATCTAGTCAGTGATGCAATTACCATTGCAAATTCAAATTCAAATGTCTACTTACCAACATTTATGCTGAAAGATACTTAACTTGATTTGATTTACGCAGACAACTTCTTTCGCAACTGCATAACTGTAGAAGCATATACATACATACATACATACATACAAACACTGCAAAACTGTGTTGAAGAAAATTAATTATATTTCTTCAATTACACATGGAAATGAAAGTATGTACCACATTTAAATAGACTAATTCGGTAAATATTAACCCATATTTCGACATTACATACGCACACGGATATTAAAACATAATATTTCATTGCGACACAATGGAGTGCATGGTAAATTCCACCATGATTTTCGTAAGAAATTTTGAATAACATCTTCGCCACTAATTAGATGCAAATTTCATTGTTCTAAGCGTGTACGAGCATAGATGAGAAGCGTTGTAGCTTTTCAATAGCTATTCAAAGTTATAAAAGAATTCATTGCATCTTACAGCAAATGGTCCTACAAGTAATTCAATAAAAATTAATTAAGCCGTTTTATAGATGTTATGATCAAATTAATGAAATTGCTTCAATATTACGCAACTATTACAAACTGTTTCGAGAAATATGCCGCAACTAATTACTTAACGAATTAAAATGAAACATGAGAATATATTTCGTACGTAGCGATTATTTGCACTTAAAATATAAATATACCAATAAAAAATTTAATAACGTTTGTGAAATTTAAGAGAGCAAATTATCCAATTATCGACTTTCTTCTCTTATAAATGCATTATTTAAACACATACTCATTGATAATTATACAAGGTTGAATAATTTTTGCGACATCCTGAATTAGCTGGTTTCCGCTTTTAACAATTTGCACACAGAACGCACCGAACAAGATTTAAAGCTTTAAAGGTATAATTCTGTTCCGTTAAACTTGACACGATAAAGTTTTTAGACAATATCATGAAGTACTAGTCTCTAATAGACAATATGGTAATGGATATAAGTACAGGATATGAGAAAAACGTTATTTATGTTTTTTTTGTAACAGGCGGAAGTGAATTAGTCAAATGAACTACATGTAGAGTATACAATGACACCATAATGTTGTATACCATCAAATGTTTTGTAATATCTAGTATATCTATGACATTGATCAGTTCTGTCAAGTTGATGATGTAACTGACAATTATAGTGAATCAGCTTGCAATATTATATTGTCTAATTGTAAGTAGATATGATATTGAGAGAATAGTTACACTTTCGATCAAAATATTTATATCCGACGACGTAGGTATAGGTAGATTTAACAGTAAAATATTTAATATGAAACTGTATTAATGGAAATTCATATTCTTTTCCACTAAAAAAAGATGCATTATGCACTATTAAGTACGGGATTCCTCCATATATATCATACCTCTCTAGAATTTAAAGCATCAATTTTCTATTGTAGTGCTTCTGTATCCTCACTACAAGAATATGCGAAGAGTATCGATTTTCAGTCCATCTACAAGCGTTGTTGCGAATGACTTTAATCATCGACTTTACCCTTGTCTCATTCTTTCCAACCAAGAGTGTTGGAATTTCTTTTATCGAATAAGTGCCTAAGGCACCTAAGGTAATATTGCAGCTATCCATTCCACGCACTTCTACAGCTTTATGGCGCCAGCTCAGACCACAAATCAACCAATTTTAAGGCTAACTAAAACTGCATAAAAAATTTAAAATGGGCTCTCCTGTAGTGAAACACACCACAAAGAAATATGCTCTGATTTCTTCACTGGATCCCTTAGTGTAGAAGTAGAACACTAAACACTTCAACCCACTAAACAAAAACTCTTAACTAAACACCGACTGTCATTATCAAGGCGATAATAAAATTAATTATATCACTAAAGGTTTGAGTAAAATCTTCAAAGAGCTAGATTTCAGAATAGTTTACAGTTCTAGTTTACGAAATCTGATCGGTAACCCTAAAGATAGGATACAACCTTTGGATAAGTCAGGTATTTACGAATTCAATTATAAAGATTATAATCAAAAATATATTGGACAAACCAGCAGAGCAGTCTCAACTAGATTTCAAGAGCATATGACTAATCTTAGATTTAATAGAATTAATAAATCAAGCGTTACCCAACCCATTTTTGAAACAGATCACAACATCGATCATGCGAATGTTAAATTAATTAGACAAATAAACAATTGTAAGTTTCTAAATGTTTTCGAAAGTTTAGAGATATACAAAAATAAGTCATAAGCCATTAATCGGAAATGAATGGTGCGTATCGGATTGACCGTGCATAACACTTAAGTTATCTGTTATTTAGGTTTTATTTTAATTTAGTTTTATTATCGCCTTGATAATGATTCCTTTGCTGTCGAAACGCGTCGGTGTTCAGTTAAAAGTTTTTTGTGGATTAGTTTTTTAGTGGGTTGAAGTGTTTAGTGTTCAATATGCTCTAATGCTTTTCAATATGCTTGTTTAAGAATCTTGAGCAACAAGTTCAACAAACCAGATTACTGACAATTCATTAATGCAAAGATTTTATCTTTGGGTTTTTTCTTGAAAAATTATTTGTTGTTTATCTTGGTTTCGGATCATTATATGTACCACTAACTTACCAACTTAAATTTGAATGCATGTGATAAATGCGACCTCTTCTAGTATTTGCAAGCAAACTGTTTTTGTTCATCTTTCTCGTATTTGAAACTCACAAAGCAACCCACCCTATATATTATCTTCTCCATATTTGATAGTTTTAGTTATATATTACTTAGATATATATTTATTACAATAATAACACTACTAGACTATTGTCTAAAATACAGAATGTCAAAACTTTTGTATTACATTTCCAGTCATGTTTTTGGAGAGCAGTTTATTACAAAAACCACCTCTATTACTTATTAATTCCAAAAATATAGCTTAAATGAAAAAATAAACTGCGTTAATGAAATAAGCACAAACATGCACAAACCAATGTAAAAATCTCTTTACTTCGCATTTTCTTAATTTCGTAAATTAATATTTTTTTTATAATTATTTCCGTTTTCAAAATCTTAGTATTTTCAAAATCAAAATTATGTTGTCATTCTTTGGAGTGCTTAGACAAAGCAGTTTCAGCGGTTATGTGATGTTATACTGATATAGGATTTGTTACAGTCTTTGTAGACTAATTTATAGATGACATTATTTTAATTATCTTTTTTAATGGATGATTTTAAATTAGTGAATAAATGTTTACAGTTAGTTGGTGTAAATGTTATATAAACGTCTGATTTTTAAATTTGTGTTTTATTGTCTCGCTTAACTTGTTTGTGTATGCTATAGTATGATATGTGTTACGATTTGTTTTTGTACCTGTTTTATATATTTTATTTATTCTTTTCTTTATTAATTTATCATATAACTATTTTGGTTAACTATTTCTTTTTTTAAATATTGATTAATGTTTAATTTTTTTCCTACCTCAGCGTATGCTAATTTAGTAGCCTGATCAACTATACTTTTAACTACCGTTTTTTATTTAATTCGGCAAAGTATTTGAAACATACATATTTACTAATTTGTATTGTGAATTGTTCTGTGTGCTTGATTGTATTGAAGTTTGAATAATGTATTCTATATTATAAATTAACTCATCTAAAGGTATGTGATTAACATTTACTAAAAGCTTTGGGCTGAAACTAGTTGATACATATTAAACGTCAATGTTTTCCACTGAAGAAGTATTTTAAATGAAAACGTAATAATTTATGTTCTAGAATATACTTGTGTTTAATTAGCTGTTGTTTTAGTTGACCTACAAATATATCTCGAATTAAAAGTGACAAAATTATATAAAATAATATTTTGAAGCCAACAAGTTAAGTGACAAGGAAACAAATACGCTGAAAGAAGCAAAATTGATTCATCACATAATTCTTTCGCTACTGCATTACTGTACACAATACAGAATAAATTGTGAGAACCCTGTTTACATTTACCGGTAAAATTAGCTATTGGGGAGTATTAAGTTTAACACAATGTGCAAGTGTTAACGGATTTGTAAAAAGTCTTACTACCAATTACAATTGAATAAGTGCTAAAATGAAGATATCAGATATACAATCTTTATTCCCATAGCTGTTTCGTAATCATTGTCATTTTAAAATGGTAGTGTATGTATAGCAGATGAAATTTAACGAACATAAATTTTATGCAGTAACCAACTTATTCTGCCAGTAAGTACTTGTTACATCCTGTTATTGTTGGATTTTGAAGTATCCTAAAAATGATAGATCAAAATAAAAAAAAATACATACCTAACTTTGGGAATCTAATTCTAATGTACTGCATGTGAGAAGCAGGTAGGTAATTATCGATTGAAGAATTATTTATGCCTTTAGTAATCCTGTCAACATGAACACGTAAAAAGTAAAAGTTCGGCGTGTAAAAATGTAAATAGCATTCTTTCCTGAAGTAGTCAATGCATACAAATACCTCAATAAGCACGTTCAAAAATTCAAGCTTAGTTGCTTGTTATTTGTCAAAAGTATTTCGAAAGGTATAAATTTGCATATGTGTACAAGCTGTTGTACCATATTACAGTACGATTTTATTAATGATTTTTGCTCAGTAAATAGGTGGATATAGATTTAATATAAGAAGATCTAACAGAGTATGTAGAACACTGTAATGTACTCTTAGATATACAGAGTAGTTAAAAAGTCTGACAACAAAGTATGCTTTTGAAATAAATGATAAATGGTATTATATTCTGCATCTTTAGAGGATGTAGATCGAGTAATATATCACAAAAAGTTTATTTCTTCTTATTTTCAAAAATACTAATAATGTTCTACATTACTATCAAAATTCCTATAAAATTGAAGTTGTATTAACCTAAATGATATCGAAGACGTCCATAGGCGTGTATTAACCTATTTTTATTTTACACCATCATTGTTTCACCTCCTTTAATTGATTAATTTAAACAAAAAAAACAGTCTTAGACAATGAAAAACTATCTAAAACATATCATTGTTTGTATATACTTGGTTTGCCATTGTTTGACGTAAATGAAGAATAATGGCATATTTATAAAAGAAAGGGTGAATCCAAACACTAATGATAATTGAATGTGAATTGAAAGTATTAAATAAACTTAATGAAATCAATCGCCATAAACCAATAGCGATAAGACTTTAAATGTTTGACTAAATGTTCAAGAGAATACTAAAGCATATGAACTTTTAAGAAATCATAGTATTAGCAGAACTTAAAAATAAGTTCTGCACTGATTCCGAATCAGCTATATATCATAGCCGATATCGTTTTCAAGACGAGAACAAGTATTGATAATTGTCACTGGCATAATATAAAAGTATGTGCGAAACTAAGAACTATCTGAGCTTATGCTTTGCGACAGTGCAAAATTTTTAAGGAACTACTGGATAAATCAACAAGAAAATTAAGTAACTGAGTTCGGTTTCTCTGTTGCTAACTTGAAAATTCCGAAATAGTTAGTCTTCATTCTTTGTATGTTGCTTCTCTCATCTGCAACTGCGGATTCAAACAAACAAAACTAGCAAATCATTCTATATTGTCTAAAAAGAGATTCTTTCCAAGATTTTACTGTCAAAATAATAATTACCATTAAGATTAGTAGAGCTTTTCCTACAAAAGCATTATGCCAGAGTCAATTTATAAAAATTTCTTTAATTAAGAGGTAGGAATACTTTAAAGGAAACAACTATTGCTTTATTACTTATTATCCGGTAAAAAAGACAGATTATTTCCATGACTGATTTTTTGATTATTCCAATTTTCAAAATTACTATTTGTATTATTATTATAACATAAAACGTTACGGCATAAACGGTAATTGAAGTTTTGGAGCTAGTGATTAATAATATATGTTTCATAAATCCAGCTGCTTTAAACTTTTATTTCCCCATCAAAGTATTTTATGCTTTCGTAATTAAACACAGTATAGAAAGAACGCTATATTACGTTTGAGTTAAGGAGCAAATCTTTAGGTAAATTACCAAAAATTATTATATTTACGTATCATGAAGCTTTTGAAGAGCAAACTTCTTCCGAGAAAACACAAATAGCGTTGCAGGTGCTTCACAGGATTATTATTATTATAGACAGCTGCATTTAAATTTAATGATGCAATCAACCAAGTTCAAGTGTAACGAGGAAATCCAAAGTCGACAAAGGAATAAAGTAACATTACATTACGGTTCTCGAAAAAGATATGGTTTGCTGGTTCCGATCCACTCTTGGACGATGCAAATGAATACATGTTTTTAAACAAAGCAGCCGTTCCGAGCAAGGGAGCACATGAGTCACAGGTGAAGAGCCCCGCAATCCCACGGCCGTTGTTATTTTCAGGTGTTTTTTCTTATTGTTCGTATAGAGAAATGCGTTTACTCGAATAAATAAAAATGAACATTTACATCCTCGCGCAGTTCTTTTGTATTCATAGGTCACTTTTTCCTGTAGATTATGTGTACACTTGCATTCGTATCTTACTGATAGGGTTCATTGTGCTGTTGAATACTTATCGAAACCATTATTTCTATCATAAATCAATGCTACACGCGACAACTGCTGTACGATGATGATATTCGGTGAGAATATCTGGTATGGTAAGTAAAAGATAACCGTATACGTAATATGCAAATTCTGATAACCTTTTTGATGTAGCGCTGTATAAAAGGCAAGTGCCGTGTATTTTACATAAGATACACTGCTTCCAAAGATAGTAGATGGGAAATAAATTTATGTAAATTGCTAGCTGGATGGGAAAAAACAAAATATATTTGCTTATAACTTTTACAAAACAGCTTGATAATTTACGAGAAAATGAGACGAATTATATTTTAAACTACAGTAAAATAGTAATTAAGATACCATCTGAAAGTAATGCGATTTTTTGTTGAATAAAAAGTTCCAGTGTTATCTTCCGGTAGATATCTTTAGTGCTTAGTATTTAACCATTCTTTTAATGTCAATTTACCAGTAGTTTTAAATCTTTCACGTACATACATATGTATATTACAAAGAGTGTTACAAGTTAATGCAATTATGTTAGAATTTTTGTTATCTTATTAACTGTATGGGTATAGGGAAGAAAAAATCTGCCGTCATTATTATTTCGAAACACATAATACCGCACCAAACGAGGATGGCTTGTCATCCAAGAATTGTCGGTACTATGTCTGTTTCTCTGGTAGCCATAGATAACCGACACTGCCCTGGCGAAGCGAAAGAATAGTGACGAGACTAGAGCAGCGACTGAAACGAGACGCTAGAATTTACGCTAGATTTTAGTCTAACTTCTTGTTTCTGTTGCTACTCTAGTCTTTTCGGTAGTCTTTCTATAAATCATTAACTATGAATGTAACACAGGTCGTTGCCTAACACGACTCAATAACATCGTAGCATAGAATAAGGCTTTATTCTTTCCATATGTGGGCAGGAAGTTGTGACAAGGAAGTAAGTTTTGAACTCTGTTTAGTCATGTCACGGATATTGAGACGCAATTTAAGAATGTTAGAGAATGAGCTGATTTATACTTCATCTGTTTTTAATTAGCGTGGTTGGTAATAATTTTTGTAAATAATTAAAAACAATATTAATTACCTTTTTCGAATTAAATGCTAATTCTTCAAAACGAAATGTGTAATTAGTAAATAAAAACTTTGTAATAATTTAGAAAAACAAAACACGTTTTAAAGCGAAGTACAAATAGTCCATCTACTAGTCTCGTTGTCCATAATCGGGTTGATTTGTATATAACCAGCGTCATTAATACTAAATTGTTGCATTCAATTTAAATATACTATGATTGGAATATGTTTTTTGTAAATATATGTTTTTGGACCAAAACATTAAACAATTATGTTCGTTCAGTCAGCGATATTCAGTTTATTGTTTGTATTAAATATTGTTTAACACAAATAAGAATTTATTGAATTGAAAAAATTATCTGAAGAAATGTAGTTCTTCGATTCAAGAACATTTACATCCAATATTGCGCTTGCTGGTCAAAATCACACAAAATAGATTTAAAAACGAGAAATATTTCAATCAAGATTAGGACTTTTATATTCAATTCCAGTGTTTGTTTGACAAAATACGTTTTAAAAAGGAAAACTACTTGAATCAATGCTACTTTATGTTTAAAATAAATCATTACATTACTAATTGTTTTATGTAGATGGAAATAGTTACAAACAAACAAGTTAATGAACATTGTTTCTTATGAACATACTCCACAACCTCTTTTGTTAATGTCCAGTAGTAATCTGCTTTGCCCTAGTACAGATTTTCTATTACTAAAATGTCTTGGTGGAGGCGCTGGCTGTGCTCATAACTGCCATCACCATATTTCGCAACCAAAGGGCAGGTGAGGATATTGAATCTATACATATTTACTACAGCTATCACTGTGAAAAGTTAGCAACATGTTTAAACTGATAAAGATATCTGAAAACACGTTCTTGATTCTGAACTTGTTACTTGATCGTCGCCATCATTATACTAATTAAGTTTTGTTCACAGTTCTGCTTCACCTACTGGAATGGAACGGTAAAGATTTCTATTATGTAACAACATTGCTTTAAAGCTGGTCTTAACGTCTATGAATATTTCGCAAGACCTATAGTCACGATATGTACCGAAATCTTCAACAAGTTTGCAAAGATTATTGCACTAGACTAAATTGCTGACCATAATATAAACATTAAATTTTGTTCACATCATCTAGATCTAATGAAATCAGAATACCTTGATTTCTCACTACCTTTAAAACTAGAGCCAAAAGTACTTTTACCCCCCTCGCTTCCTTATGAATTGGCGGTTGTGGAACTTGTCGTGTGATTGGAGTATTTAAACTGATACTGTCTCGACAGTAATATTTTTTTCTTACAGCTGTTAATCTTGCTGTCTTATTAATACAAAACTAACAATTGTCAACATAATTTTTTTGTTCTCTTCAGCGCATAGAAATAGCAAGAGGTAGATAGGTGCCCCCCTATAAAATTTATCCCTCACATATCTGGAGCATGGTAGATATTACATAAATAACCCATGGCTTGTCTTGATTGTTGATGCTCACAGTGAAGTAGAACTATAAGTGCCACGAATACTTACTTTTAATCTTTAAGTCATATTTAATACAGTAAAGTTACCGCACATATAAAAACAATTATTTGCATTTCTTGCACATAATTCAAATATTTATTTTTGCTTTTTGCCTCACTTTGAAAAGCTTAATTAAGAGCACAGTAGCATTACATAGGCATAGTCCACTATCAAATCAGCATTTGATCATGTCAAAGGTATAAAACACTAATTAGCTTTCATTATAGTTTTGTAATTAGATGAAAGTAAAATGGAATTCACGTGTAGTGGTATAACAGCAACATTAAATATTATCTGAAGGCATGTTCACTGAATGTTCAACATCTTAATTGCCTCATTTCAATTAATTAACACATTTTAAAATTGGATTATTGCTCTTGCGTAGACTCATATTAGTAATGCTTCCTTTGATTTACAAAAAGGTGCAGAAGAAAATGTTTGAGTGATTTAAAACCTAACACACTAGAACATAAATTAGTCGTTCCTATATTGTTTCTAAACAAACGAAACAATCAAAAACTTAATTATTTCACAAGTGTTTCTTGGAATTTGTAGCAGCTAGGTGGAAATATATTTTCTGAATACGTCCAACTCTAGAATAAAGCATACTAGTTTAAAATACATTTGTTTATTAGGTAGTGTATAACAAAGTAACTATGATTGATATAACAAAGTTGTAAACTGTAACAACTACAGACAGATTTTTTTTCAATTAAGTATCGTGTACGACTTCATTAGAAGAACGATTGTTTGCAGTAGTCTATTGTGGTACGTTACAACCGTTAAATAGCTTCGTTACAATGAAATATCACGCTAATGTCAACACATGTTATACAAGACAATGGAGTATAGAGAATTAGAAATCGTTAACAATAACACTTAATACAATAAGAATTTCTCACTTTAATTTTATGTACTGCCTAAGACTCTTAGAATCACTTCCTATAAACATAGCTAATTTATTATCTTGCTCTATAATGTGTGAGTTTTCGATCTGTTGCTTGGATTCTATACCGGCGAAATTAAATATTTTTCAGCTCCACTATTTTCTATTATCGTGAAGAACAATTTCTGGCAATTTTATATCATATGATACCTTATATATTCTTTATTCATTAGAAAAAATAAAAAATGTTTTTGATTGAAAGATACATAACATCTGTGTATCTAACCTTTAAATGATTTTGGTACATTTTGTTACATTTTCCTTATAACGTTTGTAAGACGAATATGCAAGTGAAGATTTATTAATGAACAAAGAGCTTCAAGAGTATTGGGAAAATTACACAAGTAGTGAAGATAAACCGTTTTAGAAGAGTAGAGACAGTGATAGCCAATATATACAAAGTAAAGCTACCAATTGTGACAAAAGTTCTGATACAAGAAGACGATAGCGACACAAAAGTGAAAGAAGAATACGCAGGCAACAACATTAATTTGCATTTTAATATAGGTATGTCAAATATGGAAAATATTTCGTTTAATAATTTGGGAAAAATTAAAATTCCGTTTGACACTTTGAATGGTTTGCCCATAGATTATTATAACCTTTTCATATGCAATGAAATGATGGTGGATGCAACAAATAAAACTACTGCCAAGTACTTATTTCTCCTTAAACTAAATTAAAACGAGTAGTCGCATGGAAGACTAGAAAGATACCTACCACTTTGTACGAAAGGAGTACCATTGTGAGTGGGCTGTGTTGGAATTTTCTCTCTTAAGTTGCATTGAAGTGATTCGAAACTATATAACAATTAAGTTCATTTGCTTTGTTTCTTGGCCTTTACTAGCATTTAGTTATAAAAATAAAGTATCTTCGTCTATTACCAGAAATAGGTTCCAGCTAAATCTACGGTTCTGGCACATCGAAGTAAAGGTAAGGGAACAGACTACCTAATAAAACCAATAAAAACAATTACACAATTTACACAGTTGAAGCAAAATTTCAACGGTAAAATTTGTAGTATAATTATTTCGTAAAGCTGAAATACTGCTTCGAAGATAAGCAAAAACAATATGTATAACAAATGTCATTACTTACGTAACTACAAGTATTGTTATGAACGAATTGCAACGAAATCTGTAAGGAAATGAGCAAAAAGAAGGGCAAAAAAGATCAGTACCGTTTGCAAATTATGTAAAGATAGATTTTTTATGTAAAAATTGCTTCGATACAGCACACTCACCTAAAAACGAATAAATGTAAAATATTTTTCTTTATTTTGGTGTCCCCCAAAATGTATAAATAGTACACTTTCCCAGAATAAATATGAAACTGACAAGTGATTATATCCTTAAACACATTTACTTTTAAAATAGAATACTTTCTATTTGAAATTTCTTTGCAATTTTCTGGGCTTCCCAAATATTAACTCTTGATAACATTAATCTACATTTATCTCAGTCTTTTGTATCTTTAGTTTCCTTATTGACAGCTAATTCTAAATCGTTTTACTTGTTTCTAATTGATCACGGACATAAAGCATCCTAAACACATAAGCTGTTAATTTTATGAATCAGTAGTAAATCTATTTTCATCCAAATGTTTTGGATTCTTTCTCTAGTGCGTTGTATTCACATATCTATTTTGTCTAAAAGAATTTTCTCGTAAGAGGAATATTGAAATCCGTTTATTGCTGTAACTAACAATTACAAAGTTATCAGGAGTTGAGTACGAAATAAAAAGTACAACTCCATTTATAATTATACATGCACCTAGTACAGTAACACCTGATACAATCTTGTTATTAAAATGATCCGAAATAGTCACGATCGAGTGGTTTATTTATTACCGCTGGTATTACTTTAACTTACTTTTAATCTATACTGTATACATCCATAAACGTGAAAATGAATTAAGACGCCAAACTAAATTAAGATCTATAGCAACTGATTGCGCTATTGCGCGAACAATTCTGCAAAAGTTTATAAACGGTAACAGATCTTAATCTATTGAAAATACATCTAGATTAGGACGTTATTATTAAGATACCTGAGGAGTTCTCAAGAAATTGTATGTAAGTGCATGTTACATCCAACTAAATTAGCACTTGCGTTTTACAGTACACGCAGCTTCAATTATAATTAGATCAATTATATTTTTCTGATACAGACGATTTGTGCTATGCATACCTAACTATGGTATTATGTATACAATTACGTGTCCAAATTATTCATTATTATTAGAATTAAACTAGGTAACTAGATCGAACATCTTAAATATTAATGGAGACGAGTTTTTATGTAAAAATCTTAGAGATAGAGAAGTATCATTCATTGTCTCGCCAATATGTTTCATGTTCTCCTTCTGACAGTTTTGAGTCTTAGTTGATTTAATATTTGTAAAAGTTGCTAGATTTCTACTTGTTGCAAGATTTATTTATATTGATATATATAACGACTATATCAATATAAATTTGTATTTCTTAAATAAACCAAGTGATTTTTAAAAAGCTGTGGTAATAGTTGAGCGGGCTAGTACCGATTTTATTAAACCATGGTCCAAAGCTATCCGATCATGAGAATATTAATTAATAACGATTCACGTTATACCTTGTCAAGACCTAGCCATTCATCGGATGGGGTTCAGGGAAACATTTTTACAAGCATTTCAACAAAGGACATCTTTCGATGAGAAATTACAACTGTCGGCTCATGTGCTCATGGCTATGTGCTTGTACAATCTATTGCAAAATATGAAATCGAAGGAATCGATTTTTTTGAAGATGATCAAATACATAAATATTCTACTTTTCATACATAGTTCCATTCACATGCGAGATTAACTTAAACAATTTGATGAATCATGCAATATATTTTCCTATACAAAATTAAAAAGTATTATTTTCAATATATTAAGGACATCAGTAGAAAATTTTACACTATTTATTTTTCACTATGTTGCCTCTCGAAAAATATATAACATGGTGACAAAAGCTTTGATATTTTACGTTAATTGGTGAAGAACAACATGAAATAGAAAGTAGACATGACATCTCAAACTATCAAACGTTTCAATTCTTTACTGATTAGTATTAGAAAACCGTTGCACAGCAAACAAACAACAGCGAGATATGTTAAGTATCCTTTATTCATCGAACGGGAACACAACAATTAATCGGTACAAAGTAACTACATCCAACTACTTTTTCCACAAATATAGAACCACTTTTTTATATATTGATACAATCTTGGTCGAGAAAGAATGTTCATTAAACCGCGTAGTAGCTATGTCAATAGAAATTTTAATGAAAATAAACGGAATATTTAAACAAATTATAATTTTCCCCAAACCATGTAGAGCTAATTTAAATCTGGCACTACGTCTCGTGTAGATGTGGATAATTTATTATTTATTTAGAAAATAGACAAATTATAGAAACTATAATTTAGAATTTGTAAGACATCCCATTGATTTTTATATTAACTTTGATCCTTCGGTTCAATGGACATTAAATAATTGCAATATTTTATTCTTCTGTGTTGATATTCGACATTTTATTTGCTAATCAAAGATGATTGAAATGCTTCACAGTTTGACATTTCTACTTTCGTTAAAGCATAACACCAAAATATGTTATCAACGTGTTATGGATGGTTTAATATCAGAAAAACCTATCAAAATAAATTTATCATGGCACCCATAAAAAATAATAAATTTAATAGCTGCCGGAAAGAAATTAACCGACATAAAAATTTCTTTCAATACTGTTAAGATCTTGACATTAGAAACACAAAATTTGGCAACATTGGCAAATTTTAACCTCCACTAATAAACGAACTACCGGCGATGAGAGTCGAAAATGAAACAACCAATTTTTTTTCAGTAAAGTTAAAGTATGTAGTTCCTAACACATTTTGTGGCGTATTCAGCTGTATCAGCTATATAAGTTGTATTTTGTGTATAGACTATCGCTATAGCTGTTACTATGTGAGTTTTGGTGTATATAATGTATTTAAGGGCTTTGTATCTCAACAGCAAATGGTAATTTGAGACAGTACCGATTTCGCCTGAAACGATCGCTATAAGTCCTTTTAGATTGAATTCAAATACTCGCCTAACAATCCCTCATTTTGTCAATCAATAAATCTTCAGCTATCGAGCTGTTTAATTTAATTTAACTTAATTTATAAAGTTTTGATATTTACATTGATAATTACACAGGCAAGCAAAAAAATTTTGTTTGAGTCTGGAGGTCAAATCATGTTCATTACATGTTTTTGCGTATGCTGAATCCGAATCTGCATTCAAAAGAGCCTCAGCACGACAGGGTTTCGGTATACCCTTAGAAAACATAATTAAATACATTTAACACTGAAGCGTTTTTCCTTCCATCATAAACATAAACTAAAAAACCAATTAGATAAAACGTATAACCTCATAAACCTTTAACTTCTTAGCTTACTTAATAACCGTCAAAAACTCCGTAGTCTAAGCTATTCAACACTGTAGCGTCAAACTCCATAACCCCTAACCTAATAACCTTGAAAAATCCCATAATCTAAGCAATTAAACACTGAAACGTTATGGACTAAGCTGCAAACTAAAAACCCCATCAGTTCAAGCCCATAAACCCATTAAATCCATGAAACAAAGGATGTATGGCAAAAAGAAACTAATAAATTAAAAGTCGAATGAACTTGAGTTGTATTCTCGAGTAGAACCTTTTAACAAATATGTATGGTCGGGAATGGAATCTGGGATTGCGATACCAATTTTCTAGACAATTCCAAATAGCGGATGAATAAAGCAAGAAAGCGAACTCACGAAATCCTTACTTGCAGGATCAAAAGGTTGTTAAGTTATTGAGTTATTAGGTATAATGAAATGTGTTAATGCAATCTACAGTGCCTGTGACATATTGCGATAATATAAATTGGCCATAATAGTTTCCTTTATCGATTACGGAGTTATGGGAGTATGGGGTTACGCGGTTAAAAGGTAATTTGTTTAAGGATTTGAGGGACTATAGTTTTTAATAGACTAATTTTTAAGTTTATGACTTAAGTCAAAACGTTACAGTGAAATAATAAAAAAATAGGTTAGATTATGCGGTTTTTTTGAGATTATACCGAAACCCTAACGGGGTTTTTGTACCCCATGTTCAGATTCAACGACTCCAAAACCATGTCGTAAACATGGTGGAACCCCCAGACTTCAGAAAGAAAAATTGTGTTATTAACCGACACGTCGCGAGAGACTATAATTCTATGCCATTAATACACTAATATGATCACATTTGGTCAAATTTCAATCAAATCGTAGCTGCTATCGCCCACCATTGTTATTCTGTCGCACCGTTCCTGTATTCATCAGTGGTTTTAAAACGAAAATTGGAAATAATGCATTAAATTATTTTCTATATGTCTAGTATTTACTTTTGAGTAATACTTAATCAACAGTCGACGATGACTGGCATTATTTTGACTTCCCTCTCATTGTATGTCTGCAACTATCTAGCTATGAAAATTGAATGAAGGATAATTAATGATACTCAATTTTACAACATGACTTAATTTTAGACTTATACTCTGATTACATTTGTGTGTTTGTATATGGTACAATACTAACATATTGTAAAATATAAATACTCCGTTCAGTATTGGTAATAATAGAAGCTGTCCTGATACATATTCTATGACCGTCCTCGCGGTCGTTAGCTAAATGATGAACAAATTCGTTGCCAAGGTGACATGGTAATTCCCTAAATTACTGGTTGAAAAATACAAGTGTCGATATTGTATATCATTGGATAGTTGAATAGGTGGACAAGACAAAAATATACAAGTAGAATTACCGGACTTTAAATCAGGAAATTGTTCTTAATGATTTTTCTATAAAAGTTCTGGATTTCTGCATTAATCCCAGTAAGAAAAACATGTAAAGCATCCAGTGTTAATTATTTATAGGTATTCACAGTATGCTTTCCTAATTATTATTATTCGACTTCATATGTCGATATATTAACTAAGTACATAATTGGAATGAAACAGTTTTTCACCTTCTATAATAATCTTTCTCCCGTTTTATCGTTGACTATGCACATCATCAGATACAAAACAACTCAAAAGATTCATATTTGTTGCCAATAGTATAGTTTCTTAAATTTTATTATTAATACGTCTTGAAAATTGTCATCTTTAAATACTACAGAATATGAAACTTCCTCGAAAATATTTCCATTAATGTTTCAGTAGTATAAATATTTCTTGTCTTTGATATAAACATCCAACCAAATACATTCTCGCAGTGTACTGACGTAAACATATTACGTAATTAAAGATATATTAAGACAAAGTAATAACAGTCTGTTGTATATTATTTCTTGAATTGCTTAGCGGAAGATTCTAATTTATGTCTAACCAATAAACTTCCACTCACCAATAGCTACACATTTTCATTGCGAATTTCCCTTAAATAAAGATATAACAGCCTTGTCAAGGACTATAATTTTATGTCTTAAATTATATTGTCGTGACTGTTAATAGGTTGTTATTATACAACGTAATGTAATAGTTTATGTGGACATTTATCACTAGCTTTTAATTCTGTATAGTCGATGAACAACCTCGTTCCTATTAAAAAAACAAAAGCCTACATACGCTTATGAGAGAAAATGTTAATTATTTCTTTTATATCTAATACAGGTCAGATGACATGCTGACTCTACATAAATTACCATCACAGGGACAAGTTAAACACTTCAATAAAATTATATACAAATTTATCAACATATATCAACGTTCTAACTGAAATACAATGTGACGTGTATGTATATCGTACGTGTACATTCATAGCCTTTCACGCAAAATCCGCCCTGTAGTTTATGATGTAATACTTATAGCCAACACCTAATTTATACTACCAAATTATTGTGCGCTTTATAAGATTTCTGGTATTTCAAGTACTTATAGGGAAATTGCAGATACACATATCAGAAGAAGCAGACTGTATTACCTATCTTGAACGGAATTTACAGTTGACACAATTCCAAATAATCGCCTCAACAACAAAGAATTTTGACAGTGAGAAAAGAGAAAGTTTCTGCAAATCCCTAAAATGTAGTAGTTTTTTAACCTCATCTGCATTAACAGTATTACAAAACAGAGCTGTTATATTTAATAACTGACTGTGGTATTTAATTTTTTGATGATAGTGCATTAAATTTTTCAATCGATTTTATTTTAATTACATTAATAAGAATCTCTTACTTAAAATTAATTTAATTTTATTTACATCATACACAATTACTTTTACATTTAATGCTACTAGCTATTGTATTGGAACTGGTGTGAGCATATGCGTGTCCACATTGGAAAACGTTTGTAAACACTTGGATTCGCCAGCCCCTCCATAACCGAATTTTAAAATTCTTTCTAAAGTTCTGTACCCGTTTTGTACCGTTTTGTACCAAACATTAAACATATTGTACCTCGACCGTGTAGAAGATATAATCAATCTTAAATGGGGTGCCAGAGATCAATCTTAAGTAGGGAGCATCTCATATCGGAATTTCACTTATGCCATAGTACGGTACTAGTTTTACACTGCTTTGCCCCAAAAACCAAACGTTTTACAACGTCAACTTTTCTGAAATTTTCATCCAATTTCTTTCAAAATTTATAAAAATAATTAGTGAAGGGAAATTACAGCGATAACTTTTACACCATTGCCGATGTGCAACGTATTTCTAAATCACAACAAGTAGTAGAAAAAAAATCTTGAGAATGTTCTGAAGATTCTATTTCGAATATTGTTAATAATGCTCACTCACACTACTAATTCAAAATGCTCTATGATACTAGCGTTCAATCAGTAGATCAGGTACATAAAAAAAGTGATACGACTGTAGTCTCCATTAGCACTTTCATAAATTAGTTTTTTCCTGTTTGCACAGTTCATAGCTGACTTTGTTTTACAGCATTATTGTATCCCAACGCAGGTTATACTGGTTCTTAAAAGTCATAATCACTGTGTTGACGATGAGCATATTTTCAATAATCTCGAAGACACTACGACCCCACCTACGCTAACCTACTCATTACATGCGAAATTCATTTAAATATAAAGAAGAGTGCAAAAGTATCTGTGCGTAGGCAAACAAAGACCTGGCATAGATTTTTGTTTTTCGAAATTTTCCCAGTAATTGCGCAAGGTAAGAATCCTGCCACAAATTGGTATACACTCTATATAACATTCTCCTTACACAAAAATCATAACCTTTTTATATATTCTAATACAATGTACAAAGGAAAATATCTCGGAACGAACAGATTTTTATCATCTTCAACCTCTTAAGTCACATCATTCACGAGGTCGAATCTATGAACCGGCCAAGGATTTTTAAATACACACAATGTTATCTCATATGATTCACATATGCTCATTCTAATTTTGTTTACTATATCCTTTGTTAAATCGTCGTATTCGTTAAAATAGAAACTTATGACCTTTAAGTTAAAGCTTTTTGAAATGTAGGTATGTATATACATATATGCCTTTGAATAGTTTAAAAATTACTGTGAGTTTATACTAGCAAGTAATATTAATAAAATTCCATTCTAAAACAATAATGTAATAATTTTGTACAGACGCTATAGTATTATTCAAAATCTTGATATTCATATGGTTGGTTTGTTGTATAATACGTTTATTGAAGCACATTTAATTCAATTAAATAGACATCTTATTTGGCAATTAATATTAATTTCGGATCTCATTAGTTATGTTCTAAAAATTAAAATACATTTAAGAACATAAAATTGTAACATCGGAAGATATAAAATATTCTACTAGTCTCGTTGTCCATAATCGGGTTGATTTGTATATAACCAGCGTCATTAATACTAAATTGTTGCATTCAATTTAAATATACTATGATTGGAATATGTTTTTTGTAAATATATGTTTTTGGACCAAAACATTAAACAATTATGTTCGTTCAGTCAGCGATATTCAGTTTATTGTTTGTATTAAATATTGTTTAACACAAATAAGAATTTATTGAATTGAAAAAATTATCTGAAGAAATGTAGTTCTTCGATTCAAGAACATTTACATCCAATATTGCGCTTGCTGGTCAAAATCACACAAAATAGATTTAAAAACGAGAAATATTTCAATCAAGATTAGGACTTTTATATTCAATTCCAGTGTTTGTTTGACAAAATACGTTTTAAAAGGAAAACTACTTGAATCAATGCTACTTTATGTTTAAAATAAATCATTACATTACTAATTGTTTTATGTAGATGGAAATAGTTACAAACAAACAAGTTAATGAACATTGTTTCTTATGAACATACTCCACAACCTCTTTTGTTAATGTCCAGTAGTAATCTGCTTTGCCCTAGTACAGATTTTCTATTACTAAAATGTCTTGGTGGAGGCGCTGGCTGTGCTCATAACTGCCATCACCATATTTCGCAACCAAAGGGCAGGTGAGGATATTGAATCTATACATATTTACTACAGCTATCACTGTGAAAAGTTAGCAACATGTTTAAACTGATAAAGATATCTGAAAACACGTTCTTGATTCTGAACTTGTTACTTGATCGTCGCCATCATTATACTAATTAAGTTTTGTTCACAGTTCTGCTTCACCTACTGGAATGGAACGGTAAAGATTTCTATTATGTAACAACATTGCTTTAAAGCTGGTCTTAACGTCTATGAATATTTCGCAAGACCTATAGTCACGATATGTACCGAAATCTTCAACAAGTTTGCAAAGATTATTGCACTAGACTAAATTGCTGACCATAATATAAACATTAAATTTTGTTCACATCATCTAGATCTAATGAAATCAGAATACCTTGATTTCTCACTACCTTTAAAACTAGAGCCAAAAGTACTTTTACCCCCCTCGCTTCCTTATGAATTGGCGGTTGTGGAACTTGTCGTGTGATTGGAGTATTTAAACTGATACTGTCTCGACAGTAATATTTTTTTTCTTACAGCTGTTAATCTTGCTGTCTTATTAATACAAAACTAACAATTGTCAACATAATTTTTTTGTTCTCTTCAGCGCATAGAAATAGCAAGAGGTAGATAGGTGCCCCCCTATAAAATTTATCCCTCACATATCTGGAGCATGGTAGATATTACATAAATAACCCATGGCTTGTCTTGATTGTTGATGCTCACAGTGAAGTAGAACTATAAGTGCCACGAATACTTACTTTTAATCTTTAAGTCATATTTAATACAGTAAAGTTACCGCACATATAAAAACAATTATTTGCATTTCTTGCACATAATTCAAATATTTATTTTTGCTTTTTGCCTCACTTTGAAAAGCTTAATTAAGAGCACAGTAGCATTACATAGGCATAGTCCACTATCAAATCAGCATTTGATCATGTCAAAGGTATAAAACACTAATTAGCTTTCATTATAGTTTTGTAATTAGATGAAAGTAAAATGGAATTCACGTGTAGTGGTATAACAGCAACATTAAATATTATCTGAAGGCATGTTCACTGAATGTTCAACATCTTAATTGCCTCATTTCAATTAATTAACACATTTTAAAATTGGATTATTGCTCTTGCGTAGACTCATATTAGTAATGCTTCCTTTGATTTACAAAAAGGTGCAGAAGAAAATGTTTGAGTGATTTAAAACCTAACACACTAGAACATAAATTAGTCGTTCCTATATTGTTTCTAAACAAACGAAACAATCAAAAACTTAATTATTTCACAAGTGTTTCTTGGAATTTGTAGCAGCTAGGTGGAAATATATTTTCTGAATACGTCCAACTCTAGAATAAAGCATACTAGTTTAAAATACATTTGTTTATTAGGTAGTGTATAACAAAGTAACTATGATTGATATAACAAAGTTGTAAACTGTAACAACTACAGACAGATTTTTTTTCAATTAAGTATCGTGTACGACTTCATTAGAAGAACGATTGTTTGCAGTAGTCTATTGTGGTACGTTACAACCGTTAAATAGCTTCGTTACAATGAAATATCACGCTAATGTCAACACATGTTATACAAGACAATGGAGTATAGAGAATTAGAAATCGTTAACAATAACACTTAATACAATAAGAATTTCTCACTTTAATTTTATGTACTGCCTAAGACTCTTAGAATCACTTCCTATAAACATAGCTAATTTATTATCTTGCTCTATAATGTGTGAGTTTTCGATCTGTTGCTTGGATTCTATACCGGCGAAATTAAATATTTTTCAGCTCCACTATTTTCTATTATCGTGAAGAACAATTTCTGGCAATTTTATATCATATGATACCTTATATATTCTTTATTCATTAGAAAAAATAAAAAATGTTTTTGATTGAAAGATACATAACATCTGTGTATCTAACCTTTAAATGATTTTGGTACATTTTGTTACATTTTCCTTATAACGTTTGTAAGACGAATATGCAAGTGAAGATTTATTAATGAACAAAGAGCTTCAAGAGTATTGGGAAAATTACACAAGTAGTGAAGATAAACCGTTTTAGAAGAGTAGAGACAGTGATAGCCAATATATACAAAGTAAAGCTACCAATTGTGACAAAAGTTCTGATACAAGAAGACGATAGCGACACAAAAGTGAAAGAAGAATACGCAGGCAACAACATTAATTTGCATTTTAATATAGGTATGTCAAATATGGAAAATATTTCGTTTAATAATTTGGGAAAAATTAAAATTCCGTTTGACACTTTGAATGGTTTGCCCATAGATTATTATAACCTTTTCATATGCAATGAAATGATGGTGGATGCAACAAATAAAACTACTGCCAAGTACTTATTTCTCCTTAAACTAAATTAAAACGAGTAGTCGCATGGAAGACTAGAAAGATACCTACCACTTTGTACGAAAGGAGTACCATTGTGAGTGGGCTGTGTTGGAATTTTCTCTCTTAAGTTGCATTGAAGTGATTCGAAACTATATAACAATTAAGTTCATTTGCTTTGTTTCTTGGCCTTTACTAGCATTTAGTTATAAAAATAAAGTATCTTCGTCTATTACCAGAAATAGGTTCCAGCTAAATCTACGGTTCTGGCACATCGAAGTAAAGGTAAGGGAACAGACTACCTAATAAAACCAATAAAAACAATTACACAATTTACACAGTTGAAGCAAAATTTCAACGGTAAAATTTGTAGTATAATTATTTCGTAAAGCTGAAATACTGCTTCGAAGATAAGCAAAAACAATATGTATAACAAATGTCATTACTTACGTAACTACAAGTATTGTTATGAACGAATTGCAACGAAATCTGTAAGGAAATGAGCAAAAGAAGGGCAAAAAGATCAGTACCGTTTGCAAATTATGTAAAGATAGATTTTTTATGTAAAAATTGCTTCGATACAGCACACTCACCTAAAAACGAATAAATGTAAAATATTTTTCTTTATTTTGGTGTCCCCCAAAATGTATAAATAGTACACTTTCCCAGAATAAATATGAAACTGACAAGTGATTATATCCTTAAACACATTTACTTTTAAAATAGAATACTTTCTATTTGAAATTTCTTTGCAATTTTCTGGGCTTCCCAAATATTAACTCTTGATAACATTAATCTACATTTATCTCAGTCTTTTGTATCTTTAGTTTCCTTATTGACAGCTAATTCTAAATCGTTTTACTTGTTTCTAATTGTTCACGGACATAAAGCATCCTAAACACATAAGCTGTTAATTTTATGAATCAGTAGTAAATCTATTTTCATCCAAATGTTTTGGATTCTTTCTCTAGTGCGTTGTATTCACATATCTATTTTGTCTAAAAGAATTTTCTCGTAAGAGGAATATTGAAATCCGTTTATTGCTGTAACTACCAATTACAAAGTTATCAGGAGTTGAGTACGAAATAAAAAGTACAACTCCATTTATAATTATACATGCACCTAGTACAGTAACACCTGATACAATCTTGTTATTAAAATGATCCGAAATAGTCACGATCGAGTGGTTTATTTATTACCGCTGGTATTACTTTAACTTACTTTTAATCTATACTGTATACATCCATAAACGTGAAAATGAATTAAGACGCCAAACTAAATTAAGATCTATAGCAACTGATTGCGCTATTGCGCGAACAATTCTGCAAAAGTTTATAAACGGTAACAGATCTTAATCTATTGAAAATACATCTAGATTAGGACGTTATTATTAAGATACCTGAGGAGTTCTCAAGAAATTGTATGTAAGTGCATGTTACATCCAACTAAATTAGCACTTGCGTTTTACAGTACACGCAGCTTCAATTATAATTAGATCAATTATATTTTTCTGATACAGACGATTTGTGCTATGCATACCTAACTATGGTATTATGTATACAATTACGTGTCCAAATTATTCATTATTATTAGAATTAAACTAGGTAACTAGATCGAACATCTTAAATATTAATGGAGACGAGTTTTTATTTAAAGATCTTAGAGATAGAGAAGTATCATTCATTGTCTCGCCAATATGTTTCATGTTCTCCTTCTGACAGTTTTGAGTCTTAGTTGATTTAATATTTGTAAAAGTTGCTAGATTTCTACTTGTTGCAAGATTTATTTATATTGATATATAACGACTATATCAATATAAATTTGTATTTCTTAAATAAACCAAGTGATTTTTAAAAAGCTGTGGTAATAGTTGAGCGGGCTAGTACCGATTTTATTAAACCATGGTCCAAAGCTATCCGATCATGAGAATATTAATTAATAACGATTCACGTTATACCTTGTCAAGACCTAGCCATTCATCGGATGGGGTTCAGGGAAACATTTTTACAAGCATTTCAACAAAGGACATCTTTCGATGAGAAATTACAACTGTCGGCTCATGTGCTCATGGCTATGTGCTTGTACAATCTATTGCAAAATATGAAATCGAAGGAATCGATTTTTTTGAAGATGATCAAATACATAAATATTCTACTTTTCATACATAGTTCCATTCACATGCGAGATTAACTTAAACAATTTGATGAATCATGCAATATATTTTCCTATACAAAATTAAAAAGTATTATTTTCAATATATTAAGGACATCAGTAGAAAATTTTACACTATTTATTTTTCACTATGTTGCCTCTCGAAAAATATATAACATGGTGACAAAAGCTTTGATATTTTACGTTAATTGGTGAAGAACAACATGAAATAGAAAGTAGACATGACATCTCAAACTATCAAACGTTTCAATTCTTTACTGATTAGTATTAGAAAACCGTTGCACAGCAAACAAACAACAGCGAGATATGTTAAGTATCCTTTATTCATCGAACGGGAACACAACAATTAATCGGTACAAAGTAACTACATCCAACTACTTTTTCCACAAATATAGAACCACTTTTTTATATATTGATACAATCTTGGTCGAGAAAGAATGTTCATTAAACCGCGTAGTAGCTATGTCAATAGAAATTTTAATGAAAATAAACGGAATATTTGACAAATTATAATTTTCCCCAAACCATGTAGAGCTAATTTAAATCTGGCACTACGTCTCGTGTAGATGTGGATAATTTATTATTTATTTAGAAAATAGACAAATTATAGAAACTATAATTTAGAATTTGTAAGACATCCCATTGATTTTTATATTAACTTTGATCCTTCGGTTCAATGGACATTAAATAATTGCAATATTTTATTCTTCTGTGTTGATATTCGACATTTTATTTGCTAATCAAAGATGATTGAAATGCTTCACAGTTTGACATTTCTACTTTCGTTAAAGCATAACACCAAAATATGTTATCAACGTGTTATGGATGGTTTAATATCAGAAAAACCTATCAAAATAAATTTATCATGGCACCCATAAAAAATAATAAATTTAATAGCTGTCGGAAAGAAATTAACCGACATAAAAATTTCTTTCAATACTGTTAAGATCTTGACATTAGAAACACAAAATTTGGCAACATTGGCAAATTTTAACCTCCACTAATAAACGAACTACCGGCGATGAGAGTCGAAAATGAAACAACCAATTTTTTTTCAGTAAAGTTAAAGTATGTAGTTCCTAACACATTTTGTGGCGTATTCAGCTGTATCAGCTATATAAGTTGTATTTTGTGTATAGACTATCGCTATAGCTGTTACTATGTGAGTTTTGGTGTATATAATGTATTTAAGGGCTTTGTATCTCAACAGCAAATGGTAATTTGAGACAGTACCGATTTCGCCTGAAACGATCGCTATAAGTCCTTTTAGATTGAATTCAAATACTCGCCTAACAATCCCTCATTTTGTCAATCAATAAATCTTCAGCTATCGAGCTGTTTAATTTAATTTAACTTAATTTATAAAGTTTTGATATTTACATTGATAATTACACAGGCAAGCAAAAAAATTTTGTTTGAGTCTGGAGGTCAAATCATGTTCATTACATGTTTTTGCGTATGCTGAATCCGAATCTGCATTCAAAAGAGCCTCAGCACGACAGGGTTTCGGTATATCCTTAGAAAACATAATTAAATACATTTAACACTGAAGCGTTTTTCCTTCCATCATAAACATAAACTAAAAAACCAATTAGATAAAACGTATAACCTCATAAACCTTTAACTTCTTAGCTTACTTAATAACCGTCAAAAACTCCGTAGTCTAAGCTATTCAACACTGTAGCGTCAAACTCCATAACCCCTAACCTAATAACCTTGAAAAATCCCATAATCTAAGCAATTAAACACTGAAACGTTATGGACTAAGCTGCAAACTAAAAACCCCATCAGTTCAAGCCCATAAACCCATTAAATCCATGAAACAAAGGATGTATGGCAAAAAGAAACTAATAAATTAAAAGTCGAATGAACTTGAGTTGTATTCTCGAGTAGAACCTTTTAACAAATATGTATGGTCGGGAATGGAATCTGGGATTGCGATACCAATTTTCTAGACAATTCCAAATAGCGGATGAATAAAGCAAGAAAGCGAACTCACGAAATCCTTACTTGCAGGATCAAAAGGTTGTTAAGTTATTGAGTTATTAGGTATAATGAAATGTGTTAATGCAATCTACAGTGCCTGTGACATATTGCGATAATATAAATTGGCCATAATAGTTTCCTTTATCGATTACGGAGTTATGGGAGTATGGGGTTACGCGGTTAAAAGGTAATTTGTTTAAGGATTTGAGGGACTATAGTTTTTAATAGACTAATTTTTAAGTTTATGACTTAAGTCAAAACGTTACAGTGAAATAATAAAAAAATAGGTTAGATTATGCGGTTTTTTTGAGATTATACCGAAACCCTAACGGGGTTTTTGTACCCCATATTCAGATTCAACGACTCCAAAACCATGTCGTAAACATGGTGGAACCCCCAGACTTCAGAAAGAAAAATTGTGTTATTAACCGACACGTCGCGAGAGACTATAATTCTATGCCATTAATACACTAATATGATCACATTTGGTCAAATTTCAATCAAATCGTAGCTGCTATCGCCCACCATTGTTATTCTGTCGCACCGTTCCTGTATTCATCAGTGGTTTTTAAAACGAAAATTGGAAATAATGCATTAAATTATTTTCTATATGTCTAGTATTTACTTTTGAGTAATACTTAATCAACAATCGACGATGACTGGCATTATTTTGACTTCCTCTCATTGTATGTCTGCAACTATCTAGCTATGAAAATTGAATGAAGGATAATTAATGATACTCAATTTTGCAACATGACTTAATTTTAGACTTATACTCTGATTACATTTGTGTGTTTGTATATGGTACAATACTACATATTGTAAAATATAAATACTCCGTTCAGTATTGGTAATAATAGAAGCTGTCCTGATACATATTCTATGACCGTCCTCGCGGTCGTTAGCTAAATGATGAACAAATTCGTTGCCAAGGTGACATGGTAATTCCCTAAATTACTGGTTGAAAAATACAAGTGTCGATATTGTATATCATTGGATAGTTGAATAGGTGGACAAGACAAAAATATACAAGTAGAATTACCGGTCTTTAAATCAGGAAATTGTTCTTAATGATTTTTCTATAAAAGTTCTGGATTTCTGCATTAATCCCAGTAAGAAAAACATGTAAAGCATCCAGTGTTAATTATTTATAGGTATTCACAGTATGCTTTCCTAATTATTATTATTCGACTTCATATGTCGATATATTAACTAAGTACATAATTGCAATGAAACAGTTTTTCACCTTCTATAATAATCTTTCTCCCGTTTTATCGTTGACTATGCACATCATCAGATACAAAACAACTCAAAAGATTCATATTTGTTGCCAATAGTATAGTTTCTTAAATTTTATTATTAATACGTCTTGAAAATTGTCATCTTTAAATACTACAGAATATGAAACTTCCTCGAAAATATTTCCATTAATGTTTCAGTAGTATAAATATTTCTTGTCTTTGATATAAACATCCAACCAAATACATTCTCGCAGTGTACTGACGTAAACATATTACGTAATTAAAGATATATTAAGACAAAGTAATAACAGTCTGTTGTATATTATTTCTTGAATTGCTTAGCGGAAGATTCTAATTTATGTCTAACCAATAAACTTCCACTCACCAATAGCTACACATTTTCATTGCGAATTTCCCTTAAATAAAGATATAACAGCCTTGTCAAGGACTATAATTTTATGTCTTAAATTATATTGTCGTGACTGTTAATAGGTTGTTATTATACAACGTAATGTAATAGTTTATGTGGACATTTATCACTAGCTTTTAATTCTGTATAGTCGATGAACAACCTCGTTCCTATTAAAAAAACAAAAGCCTACATACGCTTATGAGAGAAAATGTTAATTATTTCTTTTATATCTAATACAGGTCAGATGACATGCTGACTCTACATAAATTACCATCACAGGGACAAGTTAAACACTTCAATAAAATTATATACAAATTTATCAACATATATCAACGTTCTAACTGAAATACAATGTGACGTGTATGTATATCGTACGTGTACATTCATAGCCTTTCACGCAAAATCCGCCCTGTAGTTTATGATGTAATACTTATAGCCAACACCTAATTTATACTACCAAATTATTGTGCGCTTTATAAGATTTCTGGTATTTCAAGTACTTATAGGGAAATTGCAGATACACATATCAGAAGAAGCAGACTGTATTACCTATCTTGAACGGAATTTACAGTTGACACAATTCCAAATAATCGCCTCAACAACAAAGAATTTTGACAGTGAGAAAAGAGAAAGTTTCTGCAAATCCCTAAAATGTAGTAGTTTTTTAACCTCATCTGCATTAACAGTATTACAAAACAGAGCTGTTATATTTAATAACTGACTGTGGTATTTAATTTTTTGATGATAGTGCATTAAATTTTTCAATCGATTTTATTTTAATTACATTAATAAGAATCTCTTACTTAAAATTAATTTAATTTTATTTACATCATACACAATTACTTTTACATTTAATGCTACTAGCTATTGTATTGGAACTGGTGTGAGCATATGCGTGTCCACATTGGAAAACGTTTGTAAACACTTGGATTCGCCAGCCCCTCCATAACCGAATTTTAAAATTCTTTCTAAAGTTCTGTACCCGTTTTGTACCGTTTTGTACCAAACATTAAACATATTGTACCTCGACCGTGTAGAAGATATAATCAATCTTAAATGGGGTGCCAGAGATCAATCTTAAGTAGGGAGCATCTCATATCGGAATTTCACTTATGCCATAGTACGGTACTAGTTTTACACTGCTTTGCCCCAAAAACCAAACGTTTTACAACGTCAACTTTTCTGAAATTTTCATCCAATTTCTTTCAAAATTTATAAAAATAATTAGTGAAGGGAAATTACAGCGATAACTTTTACACCATTGCCGATGTGCAACGTATTTCTAAATCACAACAAGTAGTAGAAAAAAATCTTGAGAATGTTCTGAAGATTCTATTTCGAATATTGTTAATAATGCTCACTCACACTACTAATTCAAAATGCTCTATGATACTAGCGTTCAATCAGTAGATCAGGTACATAAAAAAAGTGATACGACTGTAGTCTCCATTAGCACTTTCATAAATTAGTTTTTTCCTGTTTGCACAGTTCATAGCTGACTTTGTTTTACAGCATTATTGTATCCCAACGCAGGTTATACTGGTTCTTAAAAGTCATAATCACTGTGTTGACGATGAGCATATTTTCAATAATCTCGAAGACACTACGACCCCACCTACGCTAACCTACTCATTACATGCGAAATTCATTTAAATATAAAGAAGAGTGCAAAAGTATCTGTGCGTAGGCAAACAAAGACCTGGCATAGATTTTTGTTTTTCGAAATTTTCCCAGTAATTGCGCAAGGTAAGAATCCTGCCACAAATTGGTATACACTCTATATAACATTCTCCTTACACAAAAATCATAACCTTTTTATATATTCTAATACAATGTACAAAGGAAAATATCTCGGAACGAACAGATTTTTATCATCTTCAACCTCTTAAGTCACATCATTCACGAGGTCGAATCTATGAACCGGCCAAGGATTTTTAAATACACACAATGTTATCTCATATGATTCACATATGCTCATTCTAATTTTGTTTACTATATCCTTTGTTAAATCGTCGTATTCGTTAAAATAGAAACTTATGACCTTTAAGTTAAAGCTTTTTGAAATGTAGGTATGTATATACATATATGCCTTTGAATAGTTTAAAAATTACTGTGAGTTTATACTAGCAAGTAATATTAATAAAATTCCATTCTAAAACAATAATGTAATAATTTTGTACAGACGCTATAGTATTATTCAAAATCTTGATATTCATATGGTTGGTTTGTTGTATAATACGTTTATTGAAGCACATTTAATTCAATTAAATAGACATCTTATTTGGCAATTAATATTAATTTCGGATCTCATTAGTTATGTTCTAAAAATTAAAATACATTTAAGAACATAAAATTGTAACATCGGAAGATATAAAATATCGCTAAGCTGCAAATGATATACAGAATACAAATGCACGTGTGCTGAAAACGACCAATGGTACTTCTGTGAAATGTGAATCATCACCTTGACTTTCAGACATCCAGACATAAATATAAAAATTTTATTCAGCGAAATTCAAACTATGCAATGGTAATCTGGCGCCTCGTCGCTCGCATTAAAATACTACAAGACTATCCGCCAAAACGGATTTACTGTTTTACTTGGCGAATATTAGTAATTCACAAACCTCTTCGTTACACCTAAAAGTTAACTTATTTACAAATTAGAAAACTATACTTTGAATTTATTTTAAATCTATTAATTTTTAAATTAATAGATGCAAAATTATGCAGGGTGTACCATTTGATGCAACTTCTGCCGAAACTGCATGCGTTAAAAAACAGAGGTTGGAGTGCTCTATGTATGTTCGTAACTTTTGAAATGTATGAATATTTTAAGCGAACAAGGTTTTTTTTTTCAGAGCATGGTTTTCTTTGAACTTAATACACTTCGTCCAACGTTTTCCAAACTTTTTTCTCCATTCAAAATAATAAGATGTACTGAGATGTTTGTTTCAGCCACGATTTCATGTTTGAAACCAAGCCTTTTTTGCGCCAAGCCTTTCTTTCTATTTTGGAAACAGAAAATACATAGTCCCTGGCGTAATATTCGCCATTGATTTCTTTTTGTCTTTTAAATGTAATCAATCTGACAATTTTGCAGCGTGCATCCCAAACAACTGTCACCATGTCCTTCTTGGCCGATAGACCGGCTCTGACCTTCTTTGGTGCCGGTTGTTCCGGAAAAAGCCATTGTTTCGACTGCTGCTTGGTTTTCGGTGTCTTGTGATGGAGCCATAGTTTATGGTTATGAAACGATATAAAACCTTGTCTCGACTACAGCTGAATAACATCAAACACTCCGTCCAAGTTGTCAGGCGATCGCATTAGTTATGAAATGTGGTACCCACTTTGCGGATATTTTTCTCAAACGGAATCATTCAACTTTGAAACCACTATTATATGCCTATAACTTCTACAATTTCGCTTGCAATCACCTATCGGCCAATACCATAGTGTGAACTTTTTGAATTGTTTCAGATATAGTGAACTCAATTGTATGTCCAGAACGTTGGGCATCACTTGTAGGTACTTATGCAACCACAACAAAATTCAATAAACAACTTCCTTGTAATTGATTTTAATGATACAGAGTTTCTATATTATTTATTAAGCGTAGCCTTGGTTTGAGTGATGGTTTTCTACCGCATAAAATAATGCTTGGTAACCACACGAAATTCATTATTTTCCATTTTCACCAAAATGCACAAAGTTGTCTTTCAGTGATTGTCAAACTTTAAATAAATTATGCAGCTTTTGCAAATTCTAACAATAGTCTAATGACAGATAGCAGACGGCATCAGTACTGCCTTGCAATTTACAATACGAGGAACTGAAAAATTCAGTGACTGTTCTCCCCTTTTATATGACAACACAGTGGTAATACTTATAGCTACGTTTCTGGTTAACCCGGAAACCGAAAGCAAAAACTTTGTTTAATTTGATTAAAATTATGCCTCCAACTTTATACTACTTTGCAATAAAATAATTTGCTCTAGAGTGACACAACTATCTAACGCAAGTTGGGTTTCATATTTTCTTTCTCTCATTCGCAGTAGCTCACCCATCATACAGACTTGTATAAGAGCATTTTAAAGTACTATTTCATATATTGCAAAGCCTAATTCAATTTACAAAACAAGTCAGAACATAAAACTGACCTCACTTCCGCAGCTCGCTTTTAATTACATAATTTGTTTTGAAATTCCTAAATTCTCAAGTGTTGTATGATACTATAACATGCATCCAAGATGAAATCGATGCTTACACTTTCCAAATAATAATATACTCCATGTACACATCTTAAATCATTATATTTTTTTGTTTATATCTGCTCTCAAATTCTCGCTAGAAAATATTTCAATAATAAAATACGCATATTTTACCATATCTATAATTTCCGGGATATCCTGTATTATTGATAATTAATATGTCATTCATCATACCAAAGAAGGTGTATATTATTGTTGTACGAGAGTAATCTGCCAGTCTTCCTAACTTTTATATGGCTTGACCATACATATGTAGATACCATCTAAAAATGGTATATAGAACCTTGAATTAGAATTTATAGAAGTGATTCTTTTGTTCTTGCCGTTGAATGGGCTTGTACTTATTATTTATAAACCTACCTCCATATAATATAATAATAGAGCTTTTTTTAATATAGCTTAATATAAAGTACTGAATGTAAATTGAAGATCATCAAAAGAATGCATAAATGCATTCTCCATATATCAATAGATACATACATATAATAGCATATCAGTTGCCGTGCAATTAATAAAAGCTCTATTGCTTTTAAAATACTTTGCACGCACGTTGTTTACGAATTGGAAATTTCGTGTTGGTTATCTCATTCATCAAATAGGGTATCGCTTAATATCTTCAAAAATTATGCATCATGTACCATGTGCATATACGACTGGTTATAACAACCTTGACAACTATACATAATGCCTAAGTATTTTCTGTGTCCTGTTTCCTCTAAAGAAAATTATTTAAACAAGAGAAGAATATGACGATTATTTTGCTGATGTTATTTATATTACATTTCATTTAAGATAGCTATATATAAGCTTTACTTATTTTTATCTTCACAATTACACTGGACAACAAATTTTACTTTATCTTATTTGAAAAGTGCATTTTTTATCAATTTTGTGGAGCTAAATACAAAAAATGGCGATGAAATTAAAAACTTACTTGCATTTTTCAAGAGCAAGTTTTTATTTTATTTAACAAATAAATAAAAATAGATACCTTTACACTTTTAGAGTCACTAAATAAGTCGTCTTTTGCTATATATTTTTTTGTGAATTGTTTCTGTAGCATCTCTAGCAACAGCCCAATAATAGTCGGCAAGCATGGAAGCATTCCAGTTGTCCTGGCACCTTTTCTTTATTATCAATGTACCCTGATGGAAGTGTTCGCCGTGCTCATTACTTACACCTCAGCAGTTCTCAGAAAAAAGTACAGATGTGAGTGTAGGAAATGGATCTTTAGACAGCTCTTTTATTTCGCAATAAATTAGTGACCATGAGACGGAAGTCATTCCAAGCATCTTTTTTTTCGATATTTGTTAGAGTGATGTGAAAATGTCCGCCTTTCAGAATATTTCGAATCTGTAGCCTAAAAAAATACCTTCTTTAATTTTTGCTTCACTTACCCTTGGGAATTCTTGACGCAGGTACTTGAAAGCCTGCCCATCTTGCTCAGTGCCTTAACACAGTTTTTCATTAGTCATCGTTTTTTAATAGGTTTTACTGCTGTCCTCTTGACCCTAGTAACTCTGCCTTATTTTCTGAAAGATCTACAGGGTGCGGCAGTTAAATCCGGACAAATTAAACTTTGTATTAAAATATAATTTATTGACACAAAGTACAAATGTAAAAGAAAATGTTTTTAGTCAATATTCGTGTGACCTATCAGGAGTACAATTACTCAATATAACCACCGTTGGCCTCAATTACCGCCTCCATCCTTGTCCTGAAGCGCCCGCACGCTCTCTGTAGCGCTGTCCATATTGGCGAATGCTGCTTCGATAGCGGTGCGTAGAGACGCGACATTAGGGTGCCGCCACTTGTTGGTAACCCGTTCAACAACGCTCCAAACATAGTAGTCGAGGGGTTCAAATCCGGGCTATTCGGGGGCCAAAACTCTTTAGACCAGAGCATGTCCGCATTGTCTGATAGCCAGTTTTGGACTAAATGGCTTGTGTGAGCCGGTGCACCGTCCTGTTGAAATACATATTCCCTCCTCTCGGCCACAATTACCATCCACGGTGCCACAACATCCTTTAAAATGTTGCCACCACTGACGCCAATTTCCGCAACGATTGTCCAGAGTCCTCCGAAATCAGTTTCTGAGCCCTTTCCACGACCGCCGGTGTTTGTGACACCCGTTCCCTCGAATGGGAACTCCTCGCCTGGTTAGCGGAACCTTCGTCCAACTTCTCCGAAGCATTGTATTTCGCTACAACATCATAAATAGTCGAACTCGGGTACCAGAAGAATCGAATGATCTCGGTTGCCGAACGCCCAGCGCGAAGGCTTTCAATAATCGCGGTTTTTCGATTGTACTCCGCACTTGTACGTAGCATCTCGGCTATTTTGAGATTATGACTGTTTACTAAACGCTCATGGCGTTCAAGAACCTCAATCGGGACCTCTGACGGAACTACGATATGGCGGGAAATTCATATTGAAATTTGTCCGGATTTAACTGCCGCACCCTGTAGATCTCTCACGAAATCGCTTAATTCTGACTGTCTTACTTTATACGGTTGGCGGTATGACGTGCTTGGTGTGAAATCAGAATCTCCTGTTGTTATGGCATATTTTCTTCTTGACAAATTGCTGTATTGCTATATCTGATTCGAAAGTGAATACTTCTGGGGGTTCTGAAGTAGTAAGTTCGTCTTTATGAGGGTTAGATCTTATGGCAGATGGTATATTTAAATAGTTGATAACCAATTTTTTCTTCTTGGACATACCTGCGCTTAGCCCAATACGAGGTGTCATATAGAAATAGTAGAAAGTATATTCGCCTCTCCCTGTGCGCTGTTTGGCAATCAACAAGGAGAGCAAAGACTGGAGTTTCCTCCGCACTCCCACAGTTTCTGCAAAGGGGAGAGTTTACTATACATACAAGAAGTATTTATTCAAAGCAGATCCACTAATTGCTTCGTTTTGTTTACTATAAACCACAACTTTTATACAAGGTATTGTATAATGAAAAGTGACAAATGGTATGCGTGACAAAATCGCTTCTACACAATCTACCAAATCAACGTACTGTTTGTTTTTTTTTTGTTTGTAACGTATTCATCACTAAAGCATGTAGTTAACGTATCACGTTCATCTTGTAGGCTTCGCGAATATATCTATCGTATGTGTTCTTAACGAGTAACAAGTAAGTAACACAAAAGTATCCCAAAGAAAAAAATGCGCTCAAATTTCTTGTTTTTCTTTATGTGTAGTGGGTGCTTAGTTGCGGTGATTGCGTAAGCTGTATTACTTGTTACTCTTAATTATTACTGGCTTTACTTGGAGTTCAAGAGAAAATGCTAAAACTCCCCTTTTAAACGAATGGATGACTTTGGCTTGCCGACATAAACTTCCGGTTCTTCGTAGATACTTAAGAATATAACTGCAGTTTTGCACTCGAATAAGATCCAAAACACACACAAAAACCAAAAAAAAAAGACGCATGCAGTGCCAACGGATTCCTATGCCAAACCTGACGGTTCTACAATAAATCAATCCGTCAGTCACGATAAACCTCACAAATGTTAATACCTTGTAAATGGTTAAATTAAATCTTAATTCATAACTGATTTACTTTATTTTAAGATTTGTTACCGCATCAGTATATAAAACAGAAAATGTTCTGAGAATAAATACCTGCCGAGGCCGAGGATGGAATGGATGCCGAAGTGCCAATATAGAACACATATCGAGTGTTGAGGAAGCGCAAGAAAGTTGTTTTTCCAATTAGAGAACTATAGGTATTCTAAAAACCGTGTCGCATAAAATAAAAGGAAAATATTTACACAGACATGAAAGAATGCCAACACAAATAAATAGTTACCTACATACTGAAATAATATCTACGTTGTGTACTTCTATAAGGAGATTGTGTATTCTTGTTAAATAATGATTGTGATAGTTTTTGCTTACACTAGTAATGAACTCTTTAAGATGGGTATCTAGTGATAATATAATACAGTTTCTAAAACAAAGCAGTTTGAATTTTCTCTCTTGCATTAGAAATCTTCTTGTTTTTGTTAAAGTTATATATACATACATATATAGATATTCTAACTACTCTCCCACCGAAAATGAAATTACGTAATCGTTGCTCTAACATAATGAAAATTTGCGAAAGCAGTCAGTATTATACTGCCAACACCGATAAATAATCTCAAAATGCTAAGGGAAGCAATCGCCATTTCAAAACACTTATGATGAAATCACTCAAACCTGCCAGACAAATAATTGTGTACTTTCACATTCTTGCGTCTATAACTCCAACGCCAAAGAAGAGTGATGAGAACTATCTCGATCGTTGTTGTTATTATGTTATTGTTATTAATGAACGAAATGAACTTGCGCAAGTACGTTTTACGCTACGAATTGCAAATTAATATCTCATGCACTAAGAGCAGTAAATGTCAATGCTATTATTGTCTGTTCATTAAAAAAACCGATTCCGGAACAAATAATATATTCATAAGAGAGAAACAAAAGGGGACGCAGTAAAAAACTTTAGAACAAGTGAATGTATTATGAAGGAAAAGCTAATCAAGTATATGAATGATTAACTTACAAATCATTCGTAACTATGTGTAGATATTTATATGTACGTTTCATGCGTATTTATTAAAAGAATTACAATACATCGTTTTACACAAGAATTACACTTGTTAAACTATTGGCATACTTCCTTTGGAGGTTAATGGTCCAATAAACATTTAAAAATGGATTGTATAATTTGATTGTTCTATAATAATTATCTCATATGCATAAATTATTTTATATAACAGTGTGAATACATCTGGGTATTGTTCGAGGATGCAGCTGCAGAACAACTAAAAATAAAATTGAATTACTAAAGATTAGACTACATTCCAGAACAGCCCGACGCTTTATGACTATGACTTCATTATGTGTTAAGTAACGAAAGCTAATTCTTCAATATATCTTAAACAAATCAACATACTTATACAGCACATCACAAAAGGAAAACTAACAATTTATATGTTTTCAAAGAAACAATTAAATCCGTTTTTTTCTGGGTCCTTTTCAATTTTGGCCTCGGTGTTCTAGGATAACATGTATTTAACATTCCATCACGAATAAATTCAATGGCATATAATTGTACAACATTATTTTAATATTACTGACCACAATCGTAAAAACTATAATCGCTAGTAAATTCCGATTATTTTAGAACAGTAGCATTTCTTTGGTGTTACTTTTACCCGACGATATTACCAGTGAAATGGTGGAGGATTGTAAACATACAATCTATGCAATTCCTGAATATCCAAAATAGTACACACATGGGGAAAATGAAAATATTACATCAACAAATTTAAATATGTAGATTTATTATTAATTAATAAAATAAATAAATTTGTATTTATTTGAAAGTATTAAAGACTCTGGAAATACGCTTTTTGTTGCTACAGCTACTTTTTTTGAAGAAGAAGAATCAGGAAAGTACATAGTGTCATCTTCTTTGAATAAACAATAAGAATATTCTAAGTATTGCTTGGACATTAAGAATATTTATTGGAACGTCGTTTCATACAATCAGTCGAAACATGTGACACACGCAGGCAATAAATATGGCTTTGTGTTGTATGAGGTGTTACGTGTTTTGCAAATTTTAATATCACTAAAAACATTAACGTCTGAAAAGATAAAACAACACGACTGCAATCTAGGAAATGTACATAATATTACTTACGTATTTCTCTTAAATAGTTTCGTATATACATACATACATAATCATCCAGTCACTAATATTGTATAATGTAGAAATCTACAAACGAACAGTAAAATGTTATTGGTAATATCTAGTATAGATCTGTTAATAAATATGTTAATTTCTCTCCGAGAAAAAATCAAACAGTAATATCTGTACTTGCTGATTTCTTCCAAAAGATCGGACAAATATGTATGTCGACAATCTTAGGTAGAGTAGACATACCTGGATAAAATAGATTAACTCTACAAGAAAAAAAACACTGTCAAGTACTATATCCAAACGTCGCATTTCACCAATCTATGGATTTTGTCTATTAAAAAGAGATTTTTTGAAATATCTCGGCTATTAAGAGAGACAGGACCGAAATCTCTTCGGTTCAACACTCAGGGCGATGAGTACAATCTTTTTCACCCGTCGGAGATCGAAAATTCGACAAATGCCCGGCTAGATTTTTTTCGTTTTTTTGAAATATCTCGGCTATTAAGAGAGATAGGACCGAAATCTCTTTTATTAATTTCCAATTAGCAGAATATGTACTTGGCACAGTCCATTAAAGTTTTTCTTTCAAATACCAGTAACTTAAAAAAATTTAAAAAACTTGTTGAGTTAGTTCAACAATTATTATTATTATTGCATAATATCATTATATTATAATATTAATCATATTAGTGCACAAAATCAACCAATTAACACACCCTAGATTTAATTATTAATGAATTATTGTAAAAATTTCAACAAATTTGAAATTCATAAATTATTTTTCAAATAAAGAAGCCATTGTTTATAAGAAAAAAAATGCGGAATAAAATGTAACGATTATTTCTACCTAAATTCCACATTTTTCCGGTTTTTTTGGAAGCAATTTAATAAATTGGTGTCGAATTTTCTTTAAAAAAGCTGCTATTATACTATGTATGTATATGTCATGTAATCTATGAAAAATGATATATTGGAGTATTAGAATTTTATAACGGGTGTGAATTTCTTGCAGATAGAGCACAACCTAAATAAATGATGGTATTTCTTCAGGGGAACTATTTAAATTTAATTAACTAGAGAACTGAAAATAATGAGAACGTACGATTTTGGAAGAATAATATCCAAATTATTAAGAAATGAATTATCACACATACCGGCCAATTGAAGTGAACACTGAGAGAAGTGCCCTAGAATGGCGGACTCTTATTTTCGTGAAGTCGACGGTTGATTATTTATATACATTTGCAAATTATTTCAAAGGTTGCACATTATTTCCTAATTGTAATTCTAATCTTATTTACTAAGCAGTTTATGTAAATAAAGCCACTACAATAAATAGGTTTGTTCGTTGCATTTACATTAATTACAATATTGTACACAAACCTACACACTTTACGACTGTTACAGTGCAGTACAGAAAATTGTAGTGTACAATATTGTAGTTAGTGTAGGTGCAACGAACAAACCTAATGAATACAGTATGACGGCTTTCCCGGTTGTAATCAGTAATTAAAGAACTACTTATAGCAATCAAATTTTCTGGTTCAGAAATGATTCTTTGTCCACAATAGATATAAACGAAAATGTCATTCATGGCAATAATGTTTACTTTTGTCAGATTGTCTACGGTAAACATTTTCAACATTCCCTACGACAGACATTGAGAGGAGTGATGAAGAAATGCTAATATTGCAAACTACCAACAACACTGCAATTAGCACCCAAGACACATTAAAAAACACTGCATGCAACTTACTGATAGATACAATCCTAAAAATGAAACTTTTGAAAAATATAATAAACTTTCAGAAATATAGAACAACAGAAGATGAGGTAAATTTTCATGAAAGTAAATACTAGTAACTAAATGCAGTGAAAATCGAGATAATAAAGTCGTGATCTAATCAGTCAGAACGTCTAATATTGCAGCTGCTGGTGTAGGCTACCTTCGGTCACAGAAAGGTTAACAACAGGGCATCATCTATGTAACGAAACGCACCTGCTCTCGCTGACCTAGAGCCACTTCCACATTTTTTTATAAAGGAATCTATCATATGAAATATCATAAAGTGACTAATTATATAAGTGCACTAAACAAGAGAACAACGAAAAAGCAGATATTCCTGATTACTTAACGAATAATGCATCAACAAATAAGGTTTAAAATCATGAAAATTAAATGCGATAACAAAAGAAATTTTACAATGTAAAACAAGAAGTGAAAAATCTCTCGCCAACTTAAGTAAATACAAGAATTAAAAAATTAGAGAAATGACAGAAAACACTAGAATTCCTTATTATTTGTGCACAAAGTCTTTGATATCTAGCACTTTCTTGCATTAAAAAATAACATACATTCTATTCACTCCTATTAAATGGAAACTCAAAGCTATCAATAGTAATGTATTTCTTAGCACCAGACCAACAATTTGATTTTTTGTGGTGAGAGTAGTGTAAAATATCACTACTTTTAAAGCAAATCAAAGATAAATGAGAATAATAGGTAAAGGAATATGTACATATTGCACGCATATTACAAGCAATGAGTTAGAAGAGTCGTAATTACTAATGGTGTCTAATGCTTACCTTTGGCAGAAATTTATGTCACAATTCTGTTGTGATAATTTAGCAAACAGGTATGAACCAAGCAACAAACTATTGCTATTAAGATATACTTCAACCTTTAGATCCTTTCTTAAATTGTCGTAAAAAGCGACAACACATTGATATAGGATGAAATCGTTCTATTTCGTAATTAAACCTAACGCAAACATTCTAAACTTTTCTGCATTTTTTTAAAGATTGCATTTCCTACAAACTAACCAGACAACACACAGTTTTGCGTAGATTTAAATGAAAACTATGTCTTTGAGTTGGTACACTTTGCAAAGGGGAAGGTATGTAATAAATTATATGAACGATACATATACACGATTATACTAACTGCAAGACTAAAGGAAAATTTAATACAACTGCTATATAAATATTATATGTATATGAATCAGGAATGACCGTTAGATATAAACTCCGATATATATTGCAAATTATGAAAAGTCAGTAAAAGCATTACAATCTAGAAGCGAAACATGAGAAGTATTTATTAAAAAAAAAGACTATATAACAATGCCGTACAAAAATTTATTATTCTTAACAATGATACCAAACAAAATATTACCTTTTCTAATATAAGATAAGAGCTATACTATCTTGGAGAGAATATAATAATAATATGGAAACAAAAGATACAGCCTAATTTAAGGAAATTAACGCAATAACTATATATTCCAATTCCATAAGCATAGCACAAAGTTCCACACAGGTAAACCTGTCGACATTTATCTGTAGGTAGTCGACCTAAATTTAAACCACGAGCGGATTATGGCCTTTCTTATTGTAGTGGTGCAGCACATTCGTAGCGAATATTACCTGTACCACATTCGCCTAAGATAAAATTGCATTAATTAGCATTTCATTTGCTTGTTCGCAAGATCCATATATGTATGTATGTAGCGAACAGTACCGTAATACAAAAGCGCGAAAAAACCAGTTCCATGTTTTACTAAAGCTATAATTTATTTCGGCAATGACAATGACACGTAACAAATCCCATAAATTTACAGTGAAGGTCGTATGGAATTCAATATACGTTTTGTTAGATTACATTAATACTGAGCACTTATGCTAAATATAGCTATCAGGATACGATGCTTAATTCTATGTTCCTAAATAGTTTACACGCATTAATGAGTATAATTAATTTCAGATTTGACATATTCAAGAAATATTTGATATATATCGTAATTACTTTCTTTGAATATTGCATGTTCTATCTTACCTACACAAGAATGCCATGAGTATATGTGCAAATACAGAGGTGGTGATAATTATAATCTATTATTAGGCAACAATGCAACCCTTCTAAATAAAATTTAATTTTAAACTAAATTGTCATTTAATTTATTATTATTATTATATTTTATTATTTTTCTATAAAAACTGAATGAGTAGTAAAAATAAAGGAATAAATGAACTCGAGCTTCGAAGGAAGACTGTTCCATAAGCCAAAAAGATCATGGCTACCATTTTTTGGGATTGCCAAGGTATGATCCTCATCGACTAAGGGAAGGACAATCACGGGGCAATACTACAGCGACTTATTGACCAGATTCGATGCAATATTGAAGGAGCCCCATTTGCAACGGAAAAATGTGCTTCTCCACTACGACAATCCCATTCATTCCGCATTGGTGTGTCCAAATTAAATGAGTTACGCTACGAATTAGTCCCTCATCCTCCATATTCAGCGGACCTAGCCCCAAGCGACTTTTTCCTACTCCCAAATCTGAAAAAATTGCTGACAGGAAAGAGATTTGCCTCATTTAAAAAAGTGTATTGATCTTCGAGGAGACTACATCAAAAAATAAAAATAAAAAACCTCACCGATACCGTGTTTTTCTTGTCAATTCCGGAAACATTTCGGGTCGCCCTCGTACAACAAACAGAAATGCATGTAGGTAGGTGAATATAAGTACGGCTGGATTACTATTTTAGAAGCATGTTACCAGCAGTAAATTTATACTGTCTGACAGCAAAATAGTTGTTATTGCTCTATAATCCCACTCGCCAGCGTCATTGTTAATTATGAAATATCTCAGAGTATTTGGGGGTCTGAGGGTTTGAACTACTGGGCATTCTGGTAGAGAAGAAAACCTGAACGGACCAACCTGTGAATTAACAGGAGAAGTTCTCAAATAAATGGTAAACATAATCGGTATGAAGGTCACGAGTCAATAGTATTAAGACATGACCTCCTGACGTCGATATAGTGTCGCACTACTTGTACATAGTGTACCTGCGAAACTAATTCTTTCGGAGAATAATAACTGTACATATGTGATGAATAGTTTTTCACGATACCATAAGTTTTAACGGAGAAGATATTTTTCGTGTCCAAGAGTTATTATTAACGGTTGGCCGAATTCTCGTGTGGATATTAAACAACTATTTGACAGATTCATAATTATCTACTGTGCAACACTTACTTATGTTTTAATTCTGTATTTCATATATAGTGAGAAATTTAGACTAAATCAATGATCAATTCGGGTATTTGAGCTATTATTTTAGAGCTACAAAACGGAACTAATATCAGGTTATACCATACATAGAACTTAAAGTAACTCAAAGTTAACTAAAGATCATTTTAGATTTGTTTCTAAATCTGATGACAGGTGCACTGATCTCAAATGAAAACAGAAACTAGCTCATTACCTGCTAGACAAACCCAATAGACACAGATTCTGTCAGCCATATCGAAAACACACGAACAGGTTGCATATTTTACGTATCTGAGTAACCTATACTATACATACGACTTATTGTATAGCGGCAATAACTACAACAGTAAAATACGGACATGATTTCTCGATAGCGTATATACCGTGAACTGCGATGCATGTTAAACTACCCCAACCGGAACTATGGTCGCTGAACAACGCCACAGCTAAACATTTCAATCCGAACGAAATGCGCCACACGGCATGGCGGTAGACGCGACTCGATTATTGTCGTAATGGAAAAAAGCAGAATGGAAAGAGGATGCGGTGATTACGTGAGACACAAGACAGACAGAACACCGTTTTTAAGTGAGGAAAGACTCGTTTCCGGTGAATTAACGTTTATGAACTTGACGTGAAATAATAAAATCCCTCATATGAAAGTATAGTGTAAGATTGTATATCTAAAAAATGAGGAACAGACTTGTACATGATACTTACACTGATATTATGGTACATTATATACGTAATTTTGGCTCTAGTAAAAGTAATACACGTGCAAAATTTCCCGAGTTTATTTGTCTTTAAGTAGGGTAAGATCAAATTGTATATGCTTTAACATAACTCTAATATCATTAGTGTGTAAGCGAACAGATTAATAAAAGCTGAAATAATACAACAGCAAGTATGAATGTTGGAAAAAAAATGGTATTGTGAAAGGTGATGTTGTCATCGACTAACGCTTAACGCCAATTTATAGCATATACAATTGTGTTTACACAATACGAGATGACAGTGGTTGATAGTTATCCTGAAATGAAGTACAAATCTCGTGTTCAGAAAGTCTTCAAAAACGGATCATACATTTTTATTGGATTACTTCTGTCGCTACCAAACAGCCAATAAATCGCAAAATTTAACTGCCAGAATTAAATAATTATTCAAAATGTCAGGAATAGTTTAATAGCGCACGAGTCAAAGCAAATTTACACACTGTGTGATAGCATTACACTATGATAACTATGATAATACGATGCACGAAAGACATCTGATTCTGTCAATAAATCATTTCAAATACTTGCTAGTGGAATAGCTCAAAATGTTCGCTGCGGTAACTTCCATTAAAAAAAAAACTGTATAGCATTCGAGGCTGTTTAAATGTTAAGAATTTTCGAAAATTATCTTCACTATTTTATTATGTAAATATAATACAAAGTGCGAACCTAAACAACAGTCTTATCGCAAGAGGCGTTTTGATAAGTTTAGTATGTTCAGAAATAAAATCTACAGCTTGAACTAAGTACCAAAAGCTAAGACTATGTTTTGAAATCTTCGAACGAAATGAAATGAGTGGAAACGCTGATGATTTGCTTCATAATGCTGTTGGATACCTAGCACTGGCATAGTATGTGAAAAAATGTTTCATCGTTCTCTAAGAACTTCAGAAAGTGGTAACAAATTCAAGGTCCAAGTTGCATAAGTGCTTTTTCAGGTGAAAATGCCCAGTTCTTATCCCAGTAACTTGCCCTAAACTTTCGCAACTACAAGTAGCGTTAACAGTTTTTTGTCCGGCCATTCTCCTCCAGTAGTCACATTTTTTGATAACCTTACAGGTTATTTCACAGGCTGTATGAAGCATTTCTTGCTGTCGGCGTTTTGCTTTCCTCCTATACTACTAGAATGTCTGGGAGGCTAGAGCAGTTTGACCGTGTTTTCCACAGTTAGCCCTTGCACTACCTTGAGACGCTCACAAACAAGTCCCAAGGTAATCGCTGATGCCTGTGCTCGAAGAACTGATTTGCTATGAATATTCTCTGGCGGAGTGATTCCGATAGAAAATAGGCCGTATTAGTTAGAAAGTACATTTTTGTTTGTAGTATGCTCATCGACCATACTCCAAAACCAGATGTCTTTGCAAGTATGGGTCCATCTATCAACATTATCAGATCTTCCATCTGGGCGTACAACCTCAACTGCGTCCTATTTGAAGTAGCAACTTCCAACGATTTGGCAAAACTGTAGGTTTTATCCATCGTATCCGTCGTTACATACATCTACAATGGGACGACGAGAAGTAAGTTCAAGAATTGTTCACGATTTGTTCCTGGCCTAGTTGTTCTCTTATTTTACTTTTAATCTAACTAATACTTCTGTATTAAGATATTCAGTATACATAAGAGGTTGCCGTTGTACATATGTCCTCATCACTCTAGGAAGTTACCAGACAAAGAACGTATAAATGACATGGGTACAAGCATTGTTTTATCTGATATGTATGTACATATATACAATGACTTATTCTCGGCAAGAGCTCCAATTTCTTCCAAATGTGCTACACGTCTATAAAGCTCTGATAGCTTTTTATGGAGATTGCAAATGCAGCGGCTTTCTACACTATATTGCTTGTCAAGACTACCATCGCAGCGTTTATCGACTATGTTTGTCAGATGAGATCGGAATAAAGGCATTCTAGTCAAAATTAATTCTTAGTTATTTTACATCCAACGCCAGCCATATTTTCTGTCCAAACAAGGGAGGTGGACGATGAACCCCTCTGAACCATCACTAGTATCATTTACTACGTGATGGGTCCTCCCATAGAAGGTCAATGATATGTATACTCGGCCTATTTAGTACATGAACAGTAGTGCTCAGTATTACTAGATTTCCTAGGAAATGCCAACGATAAAATGCTTTTTACCATAGCAACTGGTACTGTCCTAAAACCACTGTAAATGATACTGCAGTGGTAAGTCCAATATGTGAATTTAGTGAAATTTAGTACAAGTGAACATTACTATCCAAGCACTAAACAGGCTGAGTATACATATACATATCATTGACCTTGTATGGGACCCATCACGTAGTAAATGGTACTAGGGAAGTTTCCGAAGGATTCATCTTTCTCTTCCTTCTAGTACCATGTTTTGATAGATTTTTTCATCCCTTCGAAGGCACCTTTGAGAATATAGAGTAACACAGTGAAAACCATACAATGGCACAATTAATTTATTCTAACGCGTTTTATGGGGTGACGAATTGAAATTTTATTTAGTTGATACGCAATATAAAGCATTGTCTTTTTACTAAATCTCAGCATAGAATGAAAAATGAATGTTTCGTACTCATAAGATTCATGGCACTACTAAACGCATTTATCAGACAGAAAAATGTGCTAAAATGATGTGAAATCAACGTAAAGCAGAAAATTGCCAGCCTAGATACCGAAAATTTACAAAGCTGTGATTAACATACGTTTTTAGTGTTTATTATCAACCTACCTCTTCAAGAAATTATTCTGCAGATTTCTTAAGATTTCAAATTAGAAATCAAGTGAAATTAAAAATTTATGATAAATATTATATTAGTTAAACCAACAAAAGGAAGATAAATCTTGTATAAAATGTCATTTAAATATGGAATTGAAAGTTATACTGATTTATCAGAATACCGTAATACTTTTTTATTGCAAATGTTAGCGCAAACATTCCTTTCTCTGTGTGCTATTTTACCGTTGTCGTTAATGGTAATTTGCAATCACACTATGTGTTGCGTCACAACGTAAATACAATAGTATATCAGATTCATGTCCGCGTACATTAACGCTAAATTTGGTTAAATTATTTTTCCTCCTACGGAGTGCATGAAGTGTTGGTTATTAGAAATTATACTTATTAATGATATATACCTGTCTAAGAAGGAAAGACTTATTATAGCGAAAGGCAATCGGCAAAAATGATAATAATACTAATACAAATTAGTTTATTGCCTAAATATAGAATAGTAACAAATGTACGAACGGTCGTAGACCTCATTTCTTAATTTTCGCAACAGTTGATTGTATAAACATTTCTTGTGATGATTATGCAAAATTGCTATTATACATTTCTTTTAACGATCAACCGTAAAACTTTCTAAACTGTTCAATGAATTTTTCGATAAAAAACTAATTAATTACGCTATCCTAAATATAAAATAGTTATATCCGTAAACATGAATTGGTTTCTAACGAAGTTTTGGAGGAATAAGACAAACGTCATCTGATATTGTAATATAATGCAATGCATCTTAATAAAACACAATAGAAATATGTATATACATGCATATTATAAATTAATGAATTTAATAAAATTTTGTGACAAATACTGCCATACAATAACATACAAACTAGCAAATATTTATTAATTACGATATTGTTTTATTACTTCATTTATTGCTCGATATGAGTTTACCTACTATTTTAAACAAAAAATGAAAACAAAATAACCTTCAAATCACAAAAGGCAATGTGAAAATATATGTATCTTATAAATGATCGGCTGATACGAATAGACCTCAGTTTACTATCATGGTGTCCTGTTAGAAAAAGAACAGTGGACACACACTGTGGGGTTTTGGTTCCAACTTTCACATATAAACTTTTTAGATGCTATAATTTGATCTAATAATTGAATCTAAATCGAAATACTCATTTTGTTACTGTATTGCTTTGTATAAGTCAGTTATGATTTGAGTAAAAAAATAACGTCGTATATTATACTTTATGTAAGATTTATAGAACTTTAAAGGTTAGGAGGAGGTTAGGAGACAAATTTATAAGCAAGACATTTATTCTGCTGAACATAGATTCAAACAAGTCTAAAGAAGAAAAGGAAAGAAAAAGATTCTTACGACACAAATGAAGAAAGAATTCATTGAAGAATAAGATTAACTAAGATGTAATTAATTCAATAAAGAAACTTACTGAACAGATTGAGTTGTGTAAAGAGAATGATTTATCAATTTACACCATTGTTACCAATAAGTCGTATATTTTAAGATGAATGTTACCAATGTTGAAAGTTAATCAATGAGGTATTTTGCTTTAATCGCTACCCTCATAATTATAATATAATGTTCAATTTAAAATTATAAATGCTTCAGGTTAAACATGGTGTATGCATAAATGTCTCGAACTAAATAAATTATTATTTATTTCAAACTTTCAGATTCCTAAATTTTTTAATATGAAGGAATTGTTGTAGAAAGCCTGGTTAATGGAATAAACAATATCCTCAAATTTAGAGGCACGTTGTGTGCCACGGTAAATGCAGTACGAAACGACTTCTTTATTGTTTATATTTTGAATTATTTTTATATTTGGGTAATATTAGTTTACTATGTTTGGTTTTTGAAAAGATTTGCATAATCATTTTACGTTTTCTTATTGTCGTTCGTATACAGTATGTCCCTTAAATGCCTATAAAGCGTCAGGTAGAGCTTTTCCTATATGGGTGCTTAAAGCGAACCTTCATAAAAAGTACTTGATAAGTAACGGATTTCCACTAATGTACCTATACTAATAATTAATATTGAGATGATGATCTAGTTATTCGTCTGGAAGAAGTGTTAAAAATGATTATTAGGAAAAGCTGCACGTTTGATGTTTACATTGCCATCTACCTGCCAATCCTCTTTCGTTGTGTTTATTTGCCTTTCACTGTGCTCTTTCATTTTGTTGGTTTTCTGATGGTATTTGACGACTCTGTTGAAAATGTAAATTTAATACAGCGTATACAATAGGCGTCAGAAACCGTAAACAAAAACCCCTGCGGCGTGTTCAACCAGCCATTATTTCAAAAGTAATGCAATGCCTGGAAGTTGGTAGCAGACATTTTGAACACTACTGCCATTCAATTCATTATTTGCTTAGTTGAGAATATTACTTGAGCAACATTAAAGAAACGTATTTTTTTGGAAATTTTGTTACAAGTATGTCGGCGTACCCGTTAAATTTCCATAAATGCAAAAACATCACCAGTGCTGCCAAGAATAAGAGAATTCTCAGAGTATTAATTATCTCCAGCCACATCTCTTTTAAACTGATAAGCGCGAAAATAACACAGAAATCGAATTGAACCAACCCAGCACTTTATTTGTACACATTGTGGAATAGATTCAGATATGCTCTCGTGAAATATTCTCCTGTTTGTTAAATTTCATAATTTAATAATTTATTCATCCATCCATATTGAAGTTTATCCTTAACGCATCATCTATTCACAAACAGTCAAACTACTACTACAAAGTAAAGGTAACGATATTAAAAAAGAATAAATAAGGTGAAATCTATTCACTAAAAATATTTTCAATATGGCGGCACTTCCGGAAATTAATTTCTTTGATTAAAAATTTCTACTCTTCAAATGAATAAATTTTCAAATTGATATTATGTTTTAAAACAAATTAGTGTATTTGCTGTGGATGTACTTTTTTTGTTTAGCTTGCAATTTCTTCATTGTAGTACACAGAAAACCAAATATCAGTTTCCAGGAGAATATTTTTTTCCATACACGAGCCGCGATTTATAATCACCGATGAGGAAATAATTTTATTCACATAGGATTGGAAAATGAAACAGTGAACATTTTTAATTTCGCTAAAATCCTCAATATAAACCATTCTCTAACATTACATCTATGTATGCTATTACGGGTGCATAATAACATATTCAGTGCAAGAGTAATTTTAAATCAACACCTCTCATATGCGTTATTGTACTAAGCAGGAAATATTTAACTAGTAAGGGGACATGTGCTGGTGGAATAATCTCCTTAATGAAATTTGTCACACGTATTAGTTAAAGACACCTTACACCTCTGATTCTAATCAAATTTTAGTTTGTTTAGTAGATATTAATCTTATTGATTCTCATATTTTTGCGACTTTCTAATTTAGTGGTATAATTGACTCCCTAGTATCGTATGCATACCAATGGTACAGAGATGTACTTTTATTTTAATGCTCCTGACAACGGAGAAGCTGCACGTAAAATAGCCTCTGGTTGAAGTAAAATATGGCAGAACTCATCTAAGTACTCGTTAGCTATTAATCCTCAAAAATTGACGATAGTAATCTTTGAAACATTTGTGTGTAACAGTAATAAAGTTAAAGTCGAAATTGGTGCGAGTGTAAGAAATTTAGGCGTAGCTTTTGGTGGTAGCCTTCGTTCTATACTTACTCTAATTTAAAGCTATATATTCACATACGGTACTTCTTAATAGAGCAACAGCATTGCTGTATAACTTTCTGGCAATTTCCAATTTCAATCATTGCTCATCATTTTTTTTTTGAATTTTTGAATCTAATCTATCCTAGCTGCAATCCATCTGTTACAACGATTGATTACCTTATAAAATAATAAAGTTTTTCTCTCAAAATGTTCTGTTTAAAACTCACTATAGTATTTAAAATAAAATTCCCCACAATCTTTTTTAAATTAGCTAATAAAATATAATCACTAGGAAGCATGTCAGGAGTAAACGGTGTTCCAATTCCTGAAAGTCACAATCGCAGATTGCAGCTTGAGAGATGTGACAGCAATGTGGATCGGTGCATTGTTATATAGTATTCGAACAACCTTAGTCAAATTTATTCGATATTTTTCACGAATATTACCCGAAATTTATTCAACAAAAAAAGCATAATATGTGCATCATTGGTACAGTCAATGAGTAAAATGTCTGGTGATTGAAATAGTTACACTTTTCTGAGATGAGATTCATTAGACCACTGCCAATCATCAATTCCCTCTTAGATAGAGACTCATAAAATAGTCGTCTCCTGCAACAATGGACTTCAAAGTCGGTTTAGGTAGCCTCTACACATGTTTAAAAGCATGCACTTTTGCTGCTCTTTTATACTCTTACTCATATCCAAATGGTCATAAAAAATTTAGCGAACAATTGCTTCAGAAATGTTACACATTACAGCCAATTCCTTCACTTCCAAACAGAGATAGTCTAATACCATTTCGTCAATATGTAATTGATTGGTGAGGTGTTATCACTTTTATTAGCTCATCGTCGTCAAGAGCTTCTCGCTCCAAACAGAAACGTGTTGTCCACTTGTTTACAGTGGAATATGAAGAAGATAACTCATCATAAATACTGTCTAAACGTTATTGTGATTTTATATCCTACTTCTGTTAAAAATGTAATGACGGTGTTCAATTTTCGTTAGCTAAGACATGTTCATACTCTCCATGTTGTTTGGCTGACTACTAAGAACTGGAACTCTTCCAGCCGAAGTATATGTAATATATGCTTAGTACATATAACTAACGTTTACCAAGCAAAAATTCGTGGTATTCTTATTATAGAAAAGTAATTTTTATGAATATGATTAGATGATGCGTGAAAGATGCGTTGTTTTATTATTATTAGCGGAAATTATCACCTAGATTTACATTATATAATTTCCGTGTTCCACTATAAATGTAACACAATGTGCACTTAATTCGGCGACATTTGGACTTGCAGTTCAGCGCAATTTAAATGTTAACAAGCAGACATTAATTGAATAATGACGTTCTGACACAGTTTAAGAGAGATTATGTAATAAGAATGTAAATACTAATAGGAGCATTTAATAATAGATGTAATGTTTATATATATTTGTTGATTTGCTCCAAACATCTTCATCCCGAAATTTTCTGCTAAAGAGTTTTTGTGAATAATAGCCTTCGGTACTGTAATAGACTAACAAAATTTCAAACTAGACATAATTTCAGGAGATTAAAAATTATAGTATCAGTACGTTTTAGAACTTCACATTCTAAGAATGGAAAGGACAGTAGAGGATCTGATGTAATTAAGTAGTCACGATGAACTGAGCTGATGTTCGCAGCTCAAACTGGCCTACGTGCTGTGGGGACTATAGATCTTATACAACTTCAAGCTTTTTGTTTTAAGGATATCTCAAAAATCCAATATAAAATTAACTTCGAAACGAGCTCTTTCCAACGAAAGGTCAATATATTATTTGTATACCAGTAAATTATAAAGCGCTCATATTTATCCTCGATACAACATATTATTGGCAGTTAAAATAACTGTTGTATCAGCAGCAATTAATTTCATGTACAAAAAGATGTATTTACCTATATAGAATGAGAATGGCCTATTAAAAGTATTACACAAACGGATAGGAATTTTAAAACAAAATTTTGCAGTTGGATATGGTTGAATATGAACTATCACGTGAAAATATTTTTGAATAAATATCAGCGCCAACCGGAAGTGGACATCAACTTCGATTTTTTAAATAGCATGCTATAAAATAAATTGCAAATTTAGCTTCTATGGATAAATTTTACACATATTTTATGTATATTACCCTATACCTAAATACCATTCCTTCTGAGTTATTCGCAATTAAAGAAAAAAAGTGACAGATACCGATCTTACTTTATAGTAATATTACTTCACGGAGTAAATGAGGCGAATGAAATTTTGATAGAGATATTAAGTTATACAATTGAAGTTTTTTTCTCTAAAATTGTGTTTAAAAACTTAGTTGCTTATAAATAAGTTCAATCCGAAAAGTAGATTTTTCTTAAAAGAAAGGAATATTTTATTAGATATTATGATTCTACAAAATATTCTCTTTGAATCCGTATTAGGTGTTCCTATACCTAAAATGTAAGGTTATAAGTTATAACCATTTAATTAACCTCCGTACCTAAAATGCTCAAATATGTCAATTTACATCTTCTTAGCTCATTATAGAATAGCTAGGACCAGTAAAACTATTGTTGAACAAATAGACATCAGAAGAAACTGAACGATTGCAATTCACCAAAATATTTACGAATTTTTTTAAAGTTCAGTTTCTATCAACTGTACTTGCAACAATGGTACATAGAAAAGTATAAGTGGTCTTGTAGTAAAATCATAAGTCAGAGTACAGTACCACAAATAATGATAAGACATTTAGGCACTTTTATGGATCCATCCTTGTCATCGCTAATTGCTGAAAATACCGAAGAGTTAATGAAACATTTTGCTAGCATTTTAAAAGAATTATCTTTTGGGTATAAAAATCATATAAAACCGCATCACAATTATTCAATAAAAACAGCAAAATTATATGTAAATAAAATTATCAGTATACAGTCCATAAAATTTGAATAACCAGGGCAGATATTATCCGAAATGTCATTCTACTTATTAGATAAATGTCAAGGGTCAGAGGTTCCACAAGCCCAAAACAAGGACTGTAAGCTGTATAGAAACGCACATACAAGCAAAGCTTCATGAACAGACACAATGATACATTTGTTTCATATATAGCATCTGAGCTATGGGCTTAAAAAACTCCAAATAGACATATTGGATTATTGCAAAAAAAATGTGTGAAACCCACTAAAATATGTTTTTTGTTCCTACAGAATATACTGAAGAAGTAATTTCACCAAATGTTGGTTGAATGAAGGTCATGAATCAGAAAATTTTTAACACTTGCATATACTTCGTCATTTAAATATTCATTCTATAACATTCAAATTTGATTTCGATTTTATCTGAATTATCTGAAATTGTGTGCTCACACTTTGTATTAAAGAATTCTGGAAAAAAATTATTTAAATTAATAATTTTGTTCTTGTAAATGTCATATTCTTACCAACAGAAAATCACTTGTATTATGAGCACACAATAGCTGGTAAGAAACCTGTTTTCATAAGCTTTGTCTAGACTAAACGGAAATATTTACAAAAGAACGAATAAAAACATATACATACCTAGTTATTTTATAGTTAATTTTACTTCAGCTAGAATTGTGGAATTGACCACTGTGTGACTGACATTACTGATACAGAGAGGAAATGAGCGGGGTTATAGTAGAACGCTTGACTTGTTATAAAAATTATTACTAATATAATAAGCGAAACCCATGAATTTAGAGAGTCTGTACCAAATTCCCATAAATACAACGGCAACGTGTGTAAATTCATCGTCTCAGATCACAAGGTGTATAATAGTCAATGTAGTTACATCTAATAAATATACGCTATAATGTTGAAAATACGATTTCTATCTATAAATTAAGGTCTACAAGATTAGCAACATAATGTGAAAGCGCCGCAATACTAAATGAAATATTTGCATCCTTCGCAATCCATTTTTTGAATCTCCTATCGTAAATTCCTTATTTATATGGGGCATTAAGGCACTTTCCTTGAATATTCATTGCAATAGGTGTGACTACAAATGTATACACGTAGCTACAATGCCTACAACTACATACATTCATTCGTAATAAAAATCATGTCCAGATTTGATGCCAAAGGAAAAGTATACATCCGCTGTACAACTAAAACAGGATGTAAATATAGAGGCGACGTAATTTTAAATTGCTCTTCACGACAATTTTATTAATGCACTTACACTTTTCAATATTACGTTCATCATAAAAGGAATAACTGCAGAGCCATTACCAGCGCATATCTTCGGATGTTCAGTTACTTTTACTACAATCATAACTAGAATGTTTATTGCACAGATGCAGCTTGTAAGTGGTTCTAATTCAATAACGAATTTGCGACATCGCATTACAATATTTGAAAGTACTTAAAGTTAGTTTATCTACTGTTTGTGATCGCACGACTAACAACTGCCGCATACTTCGTGGGAATACATGCCATAAATGACCGCTATGCAAAAGCGGACTTACTTTTACTATATGATAAATATATGTATCTGTCCTGTTATACTGCTACTGGTGCATTCGATATTATTTTTATAACCGTTAACAGATAGTGTCAGATTCTCTTACGACAAGATTCAATGAAATCTAATTAATCCAAAGTTTCAAAATGACTTTTCACCCATCACAGTTAAATGAGCTATATATTTTTTTGTAAACAGACGTGACGAATGAGATAGTGAAAAATTATTTGGTATCAATTCGTCTATGTGAGCAACTGTTACATAATTTTTTTTCTAATCGGAAGTGAACGGATTAAGTTTGCCAAGTGCATGAATATATCCTTTTTTTAATAGTGACATATATACCATGTATGAAAAATTCTATAATCAGTATTAACTGTTTATTACGTAATCACGTACAGTAAATATGGCAGGTAAATGTTTCACTTCAAAGTAAATGTACATAAGTGCATATGAGATTATATCAGACCATATATGGAATATTTTTGTTGTGTGATACTTGTATAATGCGGATAGGATCCTGTTCTTTTAATTTTTCTTATAGAATTACGTAAAATAGAAAGTACTCATAAGAAACTATTTTTTCGCATACTTACTAAATTCTTACAATTGACTACAATAGTTGTATTTAGTTCTCTTAAATGTAATTCACTACCTCGTTTGAGCGCCAGCTGTAAACATGCCTTAAGTAATTTTAAACTATAAGCTGTAAGCGGCATAATAACAATATGAAAGCTGTTTCTTGCTCAAAATTATATTTCATTCAGGGAATAATACCTATGAAGGAATTACCAACGAGAGGTATAGAATGGCAGAAACGAAGAAATAGGTCATACAGTCACCTACTAAACTTTATAATTTTCTATGCAAAACTATGTTCTGGAGAAGTGTTGTTTCCATCACTATACGCGAAAAACGGCATGAGAAAGATAATTAAATTAGAGCAAGATTTATTGCGAAACCACTACAAGCAGGTATGATAATAGTGAGACGTAGGTACAGATAAAAATGGAATTCAGAAACAGCTACATCAAAAAATAAGTTGGTTTTCCGTTAAATGTTTGCTAGTTACCTGTGGTTACGATTTGGGTAGGAGTAATGATAATATAGTTGGTAACCTATTCTGTTTCCCACTAAAGTATACGTTTTTGCAAATCCAACATTGCTTTTATTTGTAGGTATATTAATTCTGTAAAGTCACAAGTTCTTTTCTTTTCCTCTCACATAATTTTTACAGAAAATTTAAAAAAAGTTTTAAAAAGTAATTAATGTTATATTTATGTTATATTTTCATACTCATATTATATTCAATTTTTTAATTTATTTTTGCCCATCGAAAGAAATCAGTTGAATTATTACTGGAGACGGCAATTTTTTGAAAAAAGGTTTGCTGATACACGTCTCCTAGCTTCATGCCCCTCACCAG
>CM043015.1:169164285-169289030 GCA_023690525.1 Holotrichia oblita | reverse complement strand
GCCATCTAGCTATCCGATAAGAATGACTCAGCTAACCCTTAGGTTGTTTATCCTGTACCCTTCGGGCACACGTCTTTATTGCTAGTATTTCCGTCTGGTGTTTGGTGGTGTATTGCTCTAAGAAGATAATCCAGATACATGTATGCAATCTGACTTGGTGAGCCGTATTCTATATTCCGATAAGGCCAAGTAAACGTGACTCAATGGCTTTGTCAATAGACTCACCTACAGGTATAGATAACATAATCACCTTTGGATGATGGGGCATAATTTGCTATATCCTCTTAACTCTGAACTTACATAGGTGCATGGGTGTAGCCAAAACTACACGTAATATTGATCAAAGCAATCCAAACAGCAATCAAGAATTAAGAGGCAATATTTTGGTTTCAACAAGGGAGGGAAGGGGAGCACCCCCAAACTTTGGTCAAAGAGTAAGTCGGTAGTTCATAATTTACTACACACTACGTTTTACGTAGAACTAACATTTACTATGTCAATACTTTCAATACATAAGTTTTAATTGCATTAAAATTGTAATATTTTCAAACTTTCTTGGTTTAGTGACTTTGTAAATTGGGTGTTGGATAAACAAACTTTTAACATTTTCATTAATAAATACTAATCAAAATTTGGTGTTCTACTTTCGTTGGGTTTCTCTATCGCGCTCTATCGAGGCCATAAGAATTATTTTACTCATTCGTTCATAATAGATCTAGTGCACCCTCTTGTAACTTTAATCATTGCTTTGGTATCCCTGTCAGAAACGACTTCTATAAAACGCATTGAATGGCTGTCGAGATGGCAATCTGACTCGTTTAGATTTTTATTTCTGGAAATCATTTAAAAAGTGTTGTATATTCAACTAAACTATAGGCTCTAGAAGAATTTGAAAACAGAATCATAAATGCAGTGCATGATATCTCTTATAAACGTTTATAAAACGAGAATCAACCCTGTAGATCACTAATTAAACACAATGATGAAAAAGTGAAATTAGATCTTGCATTCGGGTAGTGCTGATGAGACCTGAAGGTCAAAACCATGTCTGCTTTAATGTTTGATCCTTTTTCATTGGATTTGCCCACAGGGTGAATTCCAACAATACCATGAGCGCCTATTACAGGCGTTTCTTTGGTTATTTTGTCTCTCACAAATACTCTAATGGTAAGTAGAATCGGAGTTGTCTAGTTGGCAAAAGTAAGTATTCCGAAAATGAAAAAGACATCCTTTAGTATCTATTGTATCTGTGTAACCTATGGCTTATCAACTTAAAAGCAAGTTCAGTACTCCTTTATGCTTGCCGTTATATGGAAATATTATACGGATATCATCTTTTTGATGATTTGAGCCGCTTGTTGACTAACAGCAACAACAAAAATAACCCCTCCAAGATTTAATTGCGTTTCAATACAGTACCTCACAATTAAATTATTTACTTCTTCCTCTTCCTATAAGTCTTCCTTGATTTTTCTCCACCTACCCTGCGAAAATATGCGTCAACTTTAAAGGTTCAATATTCCTCCATAGAATTTCCGGACCAAAAATATCCTGAAAGGATTCCTTTTTCATAGAAAACATTATCCAGTAAAAACAAATGGATTTCAATAAAGAAAAAAAATGCCAATCAGCAAATAAATACACAAGAAAATGTTCGTATTACAAAGCGTTTTAGCATCTGTGACGACGGTCTTATTGAAAAAATGGAAACGATTGTTGTTTCTTTTCCGTCAGCTGCAGCCCATCGCATCGTTACAGCATCCTTCTTCTCGCCTCCCCACCTCTTCTCCTAGCCTATGGGAAATCTGAATTATCACGCTCTCTCATAAAGGATTACCACTTGTCAACGCTACGAGGAAAGTGCATTTGCTGAAATGATTCCCTTCATATTATTATGCTTCAAAAAAATAAAACGAGGAACGGAATTTATTTAAGATGAGATTTATTGAAATTTATAGGGTAAGAAAATTTTGCGTAAGTAACGACGCACGAATGACATACGTAGGAAGAATAACAACGCATTTGGAACTTTCCAATGTTAACAGACACCAAGAGATGCGAACCCTCACAATCATATTTACAACTGAATGGAAGTATACAACGACAATAAGTCGTCCCAAAAGAAGACAACATTACATTAGCCTTCCCGTGAGGATTTTAAAGAACATATGTCAGTTTGAATTGAATATGTTAGAATAGAAGGGGCCCAAATCCAATGTTGTAAAATATCGAATTATTACGCAGAATGACAGATAAGGTCTTAACTCAGCTATGGAAGCTATGAATATAAGACGCGATAAATTTGTTGTAATATAAGATACACTCCAAGTTCAAGACTAGGACTTCTCTCAATTTGCACTAGGTAGTGTTTGTTGCAGTAATAATATTAGAAGAAAATACCGAGCTGAAGGCAAAGAAAACGAAACTAAGGAGGGAAATCCACACCAGAATATGACCAGAAAAATCAAAGATAGAGAAACCAGAGAAACTGAAGTGGCAAATTCAATAATATTGCTTGAGCATACGGCTCCATCTAGCATGTAATGGTTTAATTTGTCACATTTGTCAAATATCAGTTCTGCGTCGACTGACTATGTGACAAATTAAAACATTACATGCTAGATGGAGCGCCATCTTCCTCAGTTAGTAGAGCGAATCCTAGTGAGCGGTCTGATGCAGATATTTTCGTACTATGGTTGAAACATTTCACAAAAATCAAAAACCCAAGATTGAAGCCTCTAAGCAATTGCTTTTAGATAAACACAAAAGTAACATTTCCTACTTAGAAGTAACGCTAGCTAAAGACAATGGTATTGTATTACTCACCTTACCGCCCCATACTAACCACGAGCTGCTCACTCATCCGGCACAGACAACAACTCTACTATATGTGGCTGAACTTTCCGGTAAGCCAGATTTTGAATATCGCGCATTTGACTGCTAGATGAGAATATCTTCAGTGAAGATGAATTTCTACCTGCAGCACTTACCGATCATAGAGCTTCTATTGCGTGCAGAGTTCCCGCGGGGTGCGTTAGAACCGGTGTACAGTGTTGGCATTAATACTGCCATACGATGATTAGCACTACGTGTTTTATGTATGTATGTTTATCAGGAATTATTACTAACATTTTGGTTTTGGTTATTTTATATTTTGTGTGGGACCCACTTCTTGTGCCTAGCTACCTTTGGGTGTGGGGGGCAATTGGTGGTTCAGCGTGAGGTACTCGGGAGTGGGATCAACAATTTGTTGTTGGTTTCATGTCCTGGGGAAGGTGGAGTGAGGGAGGAAAATAAAATTAAAAAATCTACGTAAGACAGATTGTTGCAAGGTGACGTGTGCAGCTTTCATTTCAAACAAAAATAATTTGTGTAGAATAAAACTGCTTCCAGAAAGATTGCTTTCCAAAATGAGTGTCGATAAGATGCATTTATAGCATGTTATGCTTAACGAGTTTTCGAAGGGAATAAACATTGCAGCAGCCGTAAAAACATTCAAGAGGTTTATCAAGATCAAGCACCAGCTAAACGAACTGGAAAATAGTTTGCGAAATGTTGCCGGAAGCGCAAATTTATTTTTGAGTTTCTTCCCGCTGGCCAAATGATTGATTCGGACAAGTACTATCGCCAATCAACCAATCTGAATCGAGAAATCAAACAGAAACGTCCGATTTTGTCAAATAGCAGTGGCGTAGTCTTTCATCAGGACAACATAGACCGCACGTTTCTGAACAGACGCTGCGCAAACTGAACAGCCTGAAATGGATGTCCTAACTCATCCACCGTATTCTCCTGAGGGAAAACTAAGCGACTCCGACGCCACTTTAAACCCGCGGGAGCATGCACCGCTAATTACTTTCATTTTCTAATTAGGCTTTGTAATTGACGGAATTCCGCTAGGAATGTTGATATTTTGGCCCTGAAATGCTTGCATTATGTAGGTAATTATTTTAAAAATTTTGGGAAATTTTACATAATATTTTACTCCTAAAATTAATGTTCTTAAAGAATGCTTTGATTAGGCGTGACTTTAAAGCAAATATTCGGAATTTTTGGCACTCACAGTTCTACACCATTTTAAATCTAAGAATTTAAGAAATACATTATACGGACACAGCATGGTAACAATATATAACCGAATTATGTCTAATGGCTTTAACGTCACCGTTGGAATGTGCATGGAACGCTGCTAATTACCGCTGTTATAATGGTTGACCCCGCGAAGGAATTTACTTTATAAAAAACTATTTCATTATCACCAAGGTTGTTTTGGAAACTAATTTTGAAAATATAGATTTGATAATACATAAGTAATTACTGACGTAATAATTTTCCGGAGCAAGTTCTAATTATAGTTAACTATAAAGAATTTTTGACTGGATTTTTATTAGTATACGCTAAGCTATAGCAACATACAAACCGTCTTTCAACAACGATATTTAGGTGAGTACATATTTTACTTTATTTAATTAATTTATTCAATATATATTGTAATATATTATTCAATTTACTTATAATAATTGGTGATTGTAGAGGTAAACGGGGCTCCCTGCTGGGACCTTACGGAAGGACTAAACTCAAAAGGGCGTGTCAAAGACGCCTGAAGGATTTTTCTGTGCCTTAGGCTAGGTTTCCTTGCGATTAGATGCTAAATTTTCCCGATGTTTTCAGATTAGTCGGAAATTCGCGTTTATCTCCCGAACGGTTGACGCTACGCCAAAACTATCTATGTCCGAATATATTCTCGGCGAGTACTTGGATATTTTCGGGAAATTTTTTTTTTCCGATTAAAACTAAAATCTTTTTGCGTCGCGGCGGCGTCGATTTTAGCGTCGCCTTGCAGGTCGTCTCCAGCGAATTGCCCATGTGAACAATATCGATCGTCAAAATTTCAAAAATTCCAACGCCCTTCTAAACGGCTTATTTTTTTGATTTTCCCTCTAAACTCGATTTTAGAAATATATTATTCATACGTGCGTATATAAAACACCCTTTCATACGAGCGCCGGTGGCGTGATGCTTAGGTATTCGTCTTCGAATCGGATGGTACTAGGTTCAAACCCCTCTACGACGTATCTGTTTTTTTTAATTTTGTTTATAGAGGAATATAGTTAAAATTTATTTTTTTCATTTACGACAAGGAACAAAAAATAAAAAATAGGGAGTTTACTGCGAAAATATTCTATTTTTAATTAAATGTATAATTAAATAATATTTCATTATTTTTTTTACTTTAACCTACACATGCTCACAGAGGTAAAGGAGTCTTCTTTGATACCATCTTTTTATTTCCACAAATATATATTTACGAAAACAATAATGTACAAACAAGAAATGAAATAATAAATTATTACGACGATTTCAAAATTTCAATGTTCCAACGCCTTTCTAAACCGCTTATTATTTTTTGATAATTCTCATCGTTACTTATACTAAAATCGTATATAGTTCAGTGTATTATCGACATTATACTATATATATATCTACATATTTTCGAAAGAGTCAAAAGTCTTTTTTGCATACATTTTTTTTATTTCTCTCAGCGCGTCTTTAAGGGGGTCAATTTTTTTCTCCATCTCCAATGTACAGGGGAAATTGAATGTCAATATTTTAGGGAACGATTTTTTAGCTATTTTAAAAACAAAACTTCATATGAACGTGTGACCCTAAACGTCTGTCAAAGTAGGTAGCTGAAATTCCGTGAACGCCACTGGTGGAATTAAAAAAAATGTGGAACACTCAATAATGCCTCTTGATACATACATAGTTTTACAGGAATTAATGTAAAACTATTTATTTTCGAAACTTTATCACCTGTATCTCAAAGAAGACTATCTTAGGTCATATGTTCATATGAAGTTTTTCTTTTTATCAAGACGACTAATATACGATCCCGCTACCTCAGCAAAAAAAATCGTTCCCTGAAATATGGACATTCATTTTGGAAAGAGCCTGTATAGCGGGTTTTATTAAATCAAGACGGCCATACTCACGCTCTTTTACTTATAATAATTGGTGATTGTAGAGGTAAACGGGGCCCCTCCTGGGACCTTACGGAAGGACTAAACTCGAAAAGGGAGGTGTCAAAAGACGCCTGAAGGATTTTCTGTGCCTTAGGCTAGGTTTCCTTACGATTAGATGCTAAATTTTCCGATGTTTTCAGATTAGTCGGAAATTCGCGTTTATCTCCCGAACGGTTGACGCTACGCCAAAACTATCTATGTCCGAATATATTCTTCGGCGAAAGTAGCTTGATATTTTCGGGAAATTTTTTTTTCCGATTAAAACTAAAATCTTTTTGCGTCGCGGCGGCGGCGTCCGATTTAGCGTCGCCTTGCAGGTCGTCTCCAGCGAATTGCCCATGTGAACAATATCGATCGTCAAAAATTTCAAAATTCCAACGCCCTTCTAAACGGCTTATTTTTTTGATTTTCCTCTGCCAAACTCGATTTTAAAATATATTATTCATAGTGTAATATATAAAACACCCTTTCATACGAGCGCCGGTGGTGGATGCTTAGGTATTGTCTTCGAATCGGATGGTACTAGGTTCAAACCCCTTCTACGACGTATCTGTTTTTTTTTTTTTTAATTTTGTTTATAGAGGAATATAGTTAAAATTTATTTTCATTTACGACAAGGAACAAAAAATAAAAAAATAGAGCGTTATGAAAATATTCTATTTTTAATTAAATGTATAATTAAATAATATTTCATTATTTTTTACTTTAACCTACACATGCTCACAGAGGAAGGGAGTCTTCTTTGATACCATCTTTTTTTATTTCCACAAATATATATTTACGAAAACAATAATGTACAAACAAGAAATGAAATAATAAATTATTACGACGATTTCCGTTTCGTGTCTAACGCCTTTCTAAACCGCTTATTATTTTTTATAATTCTCATCGTTACTTATACTAAAATCGTATATAGTTCTGATGTATTATCGAGATTATACTACATATATATATATCTACATATTTTCGAAAGAGTCAAAGTCTTTTTTTGCATACATTTTTTTTTATTTCTCAGCGCGTCTTTAAGGGGTCCAATTTTTTTTCTCCGCTCTCAATGTACAGGAAATTGAATGTCAATATTTTAGGGAACGATTTTTTAGTCTATTTTAAAACAAAACTTCACTATGAACGTGTGACCTAAACGTCTATCAAAGTAGGCAGCTGAAATTCCGTACGAACGCCACTGGCGGAATTAAAAAAAATGTGGAACAGTCAATAATGCTCTTGATTGTTACGTTATTAGTTTTACAGGAATTAATGTAAACTATTTATTTTCGAAAACTTTATCACCCCTGTATCTCAAAGTTAAGACCTTTAGGTCATATGTTCATATGAAGTTTTCTTTTTATCATGACGAGTAGTATGCGATCCCGCTACGTCAGCAAAAAAAAATCTCGTTCCCTGAAATATGGACATTCATTTTGGAAAGAGCCTGTATAGCGGGTTTTATTAAATCAAGACGGCCATACTCCGCTCTTTTACTTATAATAATTGAGTGATTGTAGAGGTAAACGTCCCTGCTGGGATTACGGAAGGACTAAACTCGAAAAGGGGCGTGTCAAAAGACGCCTGAAGGATTTTTCTGTGCCTTAGGCTAGGTTTCCTTGCGATTAGATGCTAAATTTTCCCGATGTTTTCAGATTAGTCGGAAATTCGCGTTTACATCTCCGAACGGTTGACGCTACGCCAAAACTATCTATGTCCGAATATATTCTTCTCGGCGAGTACTTGGATATTTTCGGGAAATTTTTTTTTTTTCCGATTAAAACTAAAATCTTTTTGCGTCGCGGCGGCGGCGTCGATTTAGCGTCGCCTTGCAGGTCGTCTCCAGCGAATTGCCCATGTGAACAATATCGATCGTCAAAATTTCAAATTCCAACGCCCTTCTAAACGGCTTATTTTTTTGATTTTCCTCTGCCAAACTCGATTTTAGAAAATATATTATTCATATACGCGTATATAAGATACCATACGAGCGCCGGTGGCGTGATGCTTAGGTATTCGTCTTCGAATCGGATGGTACTAGGTTCAAACCCCTTCTACGACGTATCTGTTTTTTTTTTTATTTTGTTTATAGAGGAATATAGTTAAAATTTATTTTTCATTTACGACAAGGAACAAAAAATAAAAAAATAGGAGTTACTACCGAAAATATTCTATTTTTTTAATTAAATGTATAATTAAATAATATTTCATTATTTTTTTTTACTTAACCTACACATGCTCACAGAGGTAAGGAGTCTTCTTTGATACCATCTTTTTTATTTCAACAAAATATATTTACGAAAACAATAATGTACAAACAAGAAATGAAATAATAAATTATTAACGATTTCCAAAATTTCAATGTTTCAACGCCTTTCTAAACCGCTTATTATTTTTGATAATTCTCATCGTTACTATACTAAAATCGTATATAGTTCAGTGTATTATTATCGAGATTATACTATATATGTATCTAGGTTAGGTCATATGTTCTTATGAAGTTTTCTTTTATCATGACGAGTAGTATGCGAGATGCCACTCGTCAGCAAAAAAAAAAAAAAAAAAAAAAAAAGAAGTCCACTCAACGACTTTGACAGATAAACATTGAAATTCATCCAATTTCCTAATGTATACACAATTTTAAAGATCAAGTTGTAAATATCTTATCTTTCAATTCCTGAAATATTTCCACTTGTAGATCAAGCGGAAATATTTCAGGAATTGAAAGGTAGTACCTACATAAAGGTCACAAAATACATATATTAGTTGTAAATGTCTTGAAAGCTACGATTTTTTTAACATACATAACTCGAATCATATTCTCTAACCTCAAAGATGACTTCAATTATTATTGGAGAAAACAAATAATAAAGGACCAAGTACCCCATACTTGCTATTTTTTAAATAATAATTTACATTGCCCTGGAGATCAATTAACTGCCTAACAAGCAATACTTATTTAAATTACAAGATAGAAATTTCTGTACGTGAAAGTATTTGAATGCCGAGGCGAACTCCAGGCAATTCAGAACTCACGAAGGATGTAGTTAATTTAAAATGGAGAGAAATAGAGTCGAAAAAGCTCTTCTCGTTGCATGTGCTCACTGTTACCAGAGAGATGCTACGATAGGTGTAATTTGGTTGTAAACTGTAGTTGTGGTTAGATTGATTACGAAATGTGCTTCTACTGTATCTCGCCATGCGGTTGTATAGAAATAATAAACTGCTGTGTATGCTGTAAATTTTTTATGTGTATTATTTTAGTTGGTGGTATTTTTTAATAATGAAGGCATCTATTTTTTTTTTTTTTCAGTTCTAGGACGGAAAAGTGTCTTTTTTCGATGTAAAAATTGGCAAACATGCAAGAATAGTTACTTACATTACAAAGCACGAAATTCTACTTTTCCGTACGAGGAAGTATTTGAATGCCCAGGCTATTCAAAACTTCCGTACAGCTTTTGTATCGTGTAATGTATTAATTTTCTTTTACTGCTCTTTAATATTGTAAAATACTTTGAAATTTCAAATCATCTGTCATTAGCGCTCCAAAATCATTTTAAATTTCAATAGATTACAACAAATAAAGCATATGAAATATCGTTTCGCTCTCGTATTTTTTTAACTTTTCAGTCCCTAAGGCCGAAACCTAGCAATGCATAACAACCAGGAGATTTGACCATTTACTTTCCCTTTCTGAAGTGTTGCTAGGATAGTATCTTCGCTTTTCTATACAGTAGTATGTAAAAAATTATATCATTGCCTATTAAAAAAAATGGTCAAAAATGGTAGACAATCTGTAATACATATGTACCTATATGAATAGTTAACATCAAGTTAAATTAGTAGATTTTATGAAAATAAAAGCATGTCTCGTGTTATATATGGAAAATTGAAATTGCCTACTTTTTGTAATGCATGTTTTGATATTTGATATTTTTTTAGACGAGTTATCACATTTCAACATACCAAATAATTTGATAGAATGTTTTCGCCAAGCAACTTTGTATAAATATTGCATGCACATTAATAGTGCTAATAGTTTTACTCAAAGATAAACTTTGATATGCAATCGCTCTGGAGGAAGTATCTATGTATGTTTATTCATGGGTGATAATGTGTCATTTTTATAAACACTGCCTCAGACGTATTACTGTACTACTGCGATCTGTACTATCCTTGTTGACTTTGGTTCTATATATTTTTTTCCGTTATTTATATTTTGTATAACATTATAATTAATATTTTATTACAGAAATCCTTAATACTACGAGCGGAGTATAGTCAAGTTAGATATTATTAAATTCGATAGCGGCACTTCTAAACTCGCAAGCAGTTCTACCTCGATTTCTACCAACAGTTTTAAACATTAATTGTCAATTGATTGGGTATATCTTATATATAGCCGAGGTACAATTGCCAGCTTCCTTATTTTTGAAACTGTACGGTATTCCTTTTCAGCTGACTTTAATGCTTAAATATAAAAACGATTGTAGGTCGCGTTTGCTAGCAATTGCCAAAAGTGAATGTTTCTTAAAAGGAATGTTGACTCGAGTACAAGGATTTGCTCTAGACAAATACTAGTCGTCTGAGAAGATTATTTGTCAGATGAAGCTGCTTGAATCCAGCGAAAACGGTCGTTTTACGTTCACATAAACGTAAATTACACACAAATTTTTATGACACATCCTTTTTCGATGATATCCTTCTTTACGTGAATGTATGTAATTCTGTTGAAAAATCTTTCAGAAAAAATCTAAGTAGATATAGTTATATTTTTGGTATCTCAGCATTTTTTTTTATTAATTACCAAACTATTTTCAAAATAAAGGGAGTAACGCTACAACAGAAGAGAATTTGATATGCCGAGAAAGTTTGCTTATATTTATAAAAATTAAAAAATGTAAATTTGTAGTAAAAAAAATTGTTGTAAAATCAGACAGTGTACCCTCTAAAAAGCAAAATATCTTGGTAATTTTCTATATGGTGATGATGCAAGGATACGCAAAAACTAAATGCCAAGATGTGGTTTAGTTAGATTTGTCTGTGACAAACTTTTAAAGATTGTTTTGGCTCTATCAAATCGTTTGGGCAGCGTTGTTGCATGTTTCGTTAAACATAATAACATTAACTTATGGTGAACTTGTGCACTCTTCACAAACCAAAGTGACAGGTTTTGACAATGTAGAGATTACATGAATTCAAAATAAACAACAAAACCAATAATAGATACCTTACAGAAATGAATAATGGAGACGGAGAAGGCTACGAGATGGAGATGTAGAACACGACATTGGATATACAAAGGAGAAAGGAACGCGAAGTCTACACAAAATATGAGAAGAAAGAAGAATTTGTAAAAGTGCTCTACTTGATAGAAGAAATGAGATAAGACATTTAACACAAAAATATGCTTGAAGTATTGTAGGAATTATTGCTATAATTATATTCAATATTATCATCATGGTCTTGATGATGATTTTACAGTACTATAGTTTAGATATTATAATAAACTGTCGTATATTTGTTGGAAATTTGATATAAATGACTATATTTCTGAAGTGTGTACGTATAGTTTTACGACTACAATAAACCTCAAATTTAATCGCTACCTAGTATTAGTACTTCTAGATTCACATGAATCTATAATATATTCTAATTTTAGTTTACCTTGAATGCATCTAGCATGAATATGTATGCAGTATGCTAATGGTCGTAAGTGTAGAATTAGTTTTCAGTATTCATTACAATGCAGTGAAGGATCTCATACAAAAACCGTAACAATTGTGACAATCAGTAAAGTAGTATAGTGTACTGTACACCCAAAATTATACACATTTCTGCTACGATTTACAATTGAGCACATTTGCTTAGTTTCGTATTATTTTTTGGATTTTAAGCGAACGGAACTTAGGTTTAATAAAATTGGGATGTGGTACGATTTTCTGTGAGTTGAATGCGTTAGCCATGGGAGACAATGACTATATGGAACTGCCAACTTACATGTTGATTATGCATAATTTAGGTCATGTTTTTGTTTATTTTGTTTGCAAATATGCATGTGATCGTCATTCTTTTATAGTAATATCAGAGATGCTTCACTTGGTAACAGTTTGTTTGAAACTAAGAGAAAGGAAAAAATACAAAAAGATACTTATTGTAGGTTCAACGATATTCTTTTATCTTAATTTTATTAGCGCCATTTACTTTATAGAGATCGACTAGGTTCAATTAAAAACGAATTGATTTTTTTTGACAGTTGTTTTTCTTTTTTGTCCTGATAACCTAATTGTATTTTTTTATTGCAAACTGGTGACCCAGTCGCTTCATTAAATTCGATACTTACTACACAAAAAAAGATACACAGTATTATAATGTATGTATAACCTAAGATTGCTAATGCACGAGTGTTGTACTTTACGTATCATAATTTATAGTTATGAAGGTTGATAACTGCATAAATAATGTTAGTACTTGAACTTCGCACATATGATTGCATACGCGTAGACATAATCAAAATAACTTGTTATTCTTTTTGGTCACTTTGCACTATATACCAAATTGCAAGCCAACTAAAGAGGTCGGTGTATTTAAACAATATTCTAGTATTTGAAGGTGTGTCAGATTTAAGTTATATTGTTTGTTGTGATTATTGTAAGTTAGCAGCAATTAGAGTAATCATAAAATGCGATTTTATTACATGTTTTAACTTTAAATTTTATGTTTTAGCTACTAATATGAAATTTATAGGATTCAATATTCAATATTTAATTTACGACCGTTGCAAGTGTGGACATAAATGTAAGTCATAAATAAAGAAATGTTGCTTTGGACAGTATATGTAGTATTGTGCAGCATTTTAGGTGATTTATACTGCATGTTTACTACAAATAGCCCGGAAAAATTGTTTTTGAAAGGTGTTAACTTACGTTAATGTGAATTTTATTTGTTAAATAGAAAATTTGATACTGTTTGCCATGTAGTTGTTTTAGCAGCGAATATAGTTTTTAGTCGGATGGATTTTAGTCTGACAGGTGTGCTATACTTAAACACATGACACTTATGTATACTGTCTTTTTTGCATTAATTACGGATGCTATGTCTGGGTTCCAAGCTTAGTTTAAAATGAGTGATATTACAAGTTATTTTTGTCATAAATGACAAACGTTCAAGACAAAAGTAGGTTAACGGACGAAAATATTAAGAATACTTTCTTTGTGATTGTTTTTTAGTGTCAGTTGCCGCTTACTTTTATTAGCCTTAGTTAATAACCTTGCTCTTGGTATATAAAAATATTTCGTTTGTACTAGACCAATGGTTTTCAGATTTTATTAAAAAAAAAATTTCTTGATTTTTTTATTTATTGCGTTGATTATTCTTTGACCAGTAGCTACATTCAACAGTGGATATACTGAACAGTAGCTGTCGACATTGCCTTTTAGATTGCAAGCTATTCATTTAATAAATCAACAGATTTATCATAGTGTAATCAAGGAAAAATTATGCAGCATTCTGCAAAATCTCTATTTATAGCAGGTTAACGACGTGTGTCGATAAGATGAGAACACAAAGATTAAAGGAACCGCTTTGCTATCCATTCCGACTTAGAAGACTATTCTTCGGCACTGTACAAAATTATTTATTGCAAAGTCACCTTCTGAGGTAATACGGTAGTGTGATAGGAAGCTCGCAAAATTTGCGGAACACCACAGAATTACGTTAGAATGAGTACCAAACCACTCTGGGATCACAGGCAACGAGGTAGCTGACATGCTAGCAGGAGGTACTAGTGAACAATCATTTATACCGACATGTGGGAGTTCGTATGGTTGCAACAAAACTTTTATCACATCTAAATTTGCGGCTAGGTACCGTTTCTACTGGAATGGATTTGCCAGCCTGAGATACTGTAAAATTTTCGGGATTTGTCCAAATAAGGAAGTCCACAAAACAGTCTTAATACGGAGATGCCGGTTAAAATTATTCACAGGAATCTTAACTGATCACTGCGCATTGAATAAATATATGCATCGCATGGGCCTAGTAAAAAAAAGCCAGACGAAAAGAGGTAGGAGGATTTACTTTGGGGTCAATCGATTAGATGAATTCAGAGTAAGTAAATTTTCGACCAACTTCTTTGTCCGGGTGCAACCTGGTTGAGATGGCTAAAACGGCATGTGGTCGCAATAGGCCCTTTGACTAAGTTTTCTTACAGAGTAAACCCGTCATGGACTTTATTATTACAACAATAGTACCAAACATTCTGTTGTAAATTTTCAGCTTGCTGGACACCTTGGTTAAAGTAAAATTGTAAATTTCAAGTTCAAAATATTTCAAACTACCTATTTACCGGACTAAATGTGGATCAGGTAGGCACACCTTAATAATATAATAAGCGGACGATGAAAGGTTTTGCATGAAGTTCGTGAAAATAAGATGGTTAAAAGTGCGAGAAATAGAGTAGATACATATTGTCAATAAGTAACAAGGAGATGTAAAAAACCCAACTTTATATAGGACGCCTAAAAGAAATTGTCTTAAATTTCATGAAAGAAATAAATGTCCATGATGTACCGATCAAGTTTAAATATTTTACCTATCCTTTAGTTATAATCTAATTATTCATTAGCGATTTAATTGCAAGGAAACTCACTATTTTATACAGCTGCATTCGTTTGTTTATAATATATAATATTATGTACTAATAATAAGTTGGGGAAATAAAATGCTTCACACAATGTTTAAGGATCACGAGTAAAATACACATATACTTAACCTTAAAATTGAAGTTTTGTAATAAACTGATCCGTTCTGATCTTGGCATAGTAACCAATTTTTATAACGTGGTTAGTTGTTTTGAGATCTTACACGAGAGTACAGTAAAAATTTACTGTGAGTTTTCTCTTTGAGTTTAACATAGACGAATGCGGTTCTGTCAACAAATTAAACTTTTGTAAACACGGCTTACATGCGAAAATACCCAGACAGCGGAAATAAACGATATAAATTTGGTGAATCAGTTTAAGCAATAAAAGCTGCGTGCCGATTATACTAAACCTAATCTTTAACATTAGAAAGCGGGTAAAGAGCAAAAATAACTTAACAGGCAAGCTGATGTAGATGAACGTAATGCCACAGAGTTGGAAGGTTTTTTTATTTATTTATGTGCGTAACAAAGATTAAGATATAAAATATAGAAAGCACTTGTTTCACGTTTTTGTCCGATATCTAAAATTAAAAGTGTTAAAATGCCACAAACATTTTTCATTTGTCGTGGAGTTCATGTGTAGTGAGAACAACTGAATATATTGGTTAGACGGTTTAGTTATTTGGGTCATTCAACAGCAGTAATTCTATCTGACAGAATTTTGTTTCTAATCAATTCTTTATAGCTACGAAATTGAAGAAAGATATTTGAGTTACGCATTAACAACAGCTGGACTATACCTTTCACAATATTGTGTGTGGAATGCTAAAAAAACTAATTTGTTGATGTGCTTGTTCTTAAGCGACTAAAAAAATAAAATGCCATAATTTGCGCTTGTATCATGTCGTTTTACGGAAACAGCTTTTTACGATGTCATTTTAAAGAATTTCACGTATTTTGTCAATTCATTCAATAAAAAAAACCACATCTCGATAGTTGATTTACACTTTAGTGTCCATTTTTCCAAATATAGTTTTTGTCTTTTATAATTTTATATATATTTTGAGATAGAAGCGTAAAAATAGTTGCTAATTTACTGAATTTCTTTTCTGTCATGTTATTTTCTTGTATTGTTATAGGTGGTTAACACACAAACACGTATGTATGTGTATAACAGTGCAGTAAATGCATATATTTTCGTTGATACGACATCTGTATACGCTACGAAGTAACACAAGTGGGTTAGCATCGAGATACATAAAAATTTAAAAGTGCTAATAAATTAGAGGAGTTAATCCGACACCGCAATAATTTTTGCGCAAAACGAGTGCAGTCAAGAAGTCAATTTGTAGCCAAAGATTCTATGCCATGTCTATCTACAAGGTATTTCTTGGGCCAAATTATTGAAGCTTTCTTAAAAAATCCATAGATGTAAAATATACAGACGTAAACGTAGCTATATTAGTAGAATATTAAGAATAAAGTGTATGAATGTGAAGTGAATATGACAGAAATGAATCAAATAATCACCAAGATGTCTGAAATTTGTATTTTTCTCTATTCCCAGATCGCTGAATTAAGTATATTATGCTTTTTACTGTATGGTACAGAACAACATTTTTACTTATATTAACTTTAAGAGCATTAACATATCACCAATGTACTAAAATATCAAAATACAGGTCGACCAGAATCCCATGGCAGTTGCGCTTAGGTCAGAGAGGTTGGGTAAAAGTATAACGTTGCAGCACTCAGTTGTGATTTTCGCGCGGATCTAATGGCTCATGCGTTGGGGGCATATAAGCCGAGAGCGCTTATTCCCGCTTGTTATATGTTACATTAACAATAAATGCGTGCAAAATGGAAGCAACATCTTATCTAAACGAGCCATTATCGCATAAAGTCGGGAAATTGTTACACTTGTAATCACATATTTACGTGAGCGTTTTCCACAGGAGAGCATATCATATATAAGAATGGAAGCTGCGAATGCAACAGGGTTGTCTTTACGAACAATTTACAGAATTTAAAATGAAGAAAAAAGCATGTAGACAGAAGGGGATGTTCTAAATATCCTTCTCCAAGAAAACATATAAAAATGCCTAAACGAATACTTGCGATAGACGTTGCTGACAAGACGACTCTGAAAAGAGAAATTTTAAATTTCCACGTAACAGAAAAGGCGGTACCTACTCTCAAACGGATTTTGATGAAATTCTAAGATGCCAGCGGATTTAAAGATGGCCGAGAAAGTTTACGCAAATTTATTGAAAGTATTGGTTTTCGGTGGAGAAAAACACAATCCAACCGAAAAATATTGATGGAGCGTAACGATATTGCCGCTCAAAGAACGAACTATCTGCGCGAGATTAGAAGGTATCGAAACGAAGGAAGACCAATTGTCTACATAGATGAGACATACACCCATGTCTCTCATACTATGCTCAAAAGTTGGATTAATAATACTACTGAGGGGTTAAAGCAGCCCATAGGGAAAGGGCATAGTTTAATAATTCTCAATGCTGGTTATGGGAAGGCTTTTATCCCTAATAGTCGCTCTTATTTTTAAATCAAACAGCAAAACGGGAGATTGCCATTCGGAGATGAATTTCTCGAATTATTCGAAGTTGTTTCAAGAGAAGTTAATACCAAATTTACGGTGTTAATTATAGACAATGCACCTTATCATAATATGCAGAAAGATAAGTCTTCGACTAGCGCGTCCACGAAGCAACAAATGATGAACTAGTTACAGAGACAAGGTATACCGTTTAAAAATACTTCTCTTAAAAGTGAGTTATATACATTAGTTCGTACATATAAACCACAACACAAAACGTACGTCATCGATTTGAACCCAATAGAAATGGTGTGGGCAACTTTAAAAGGCAAAGATAAATGTCAATTTTCGAATTTCCGAGGATGAAGAATTCTGCCATAAAGTTTTCTGCGAGTTTCCTGTGGTAGCATGAGCTAAACGTTGTGCCCATTCTAGAAAATGCTAAGAAGAATTTCTGACACGTGAAATCAATATCGACGTCGTCGTTGATAATTTTATTATTAACTTTTTTGAAAAGAAGTACTGGCTGTACTCGTTAAGTTCACTAGGTTGGGAATGTGGGTATGGCAGCCAAAGACTCCAACAATAGACTCAAATTTTCAAATTCTGAGCTTTCGCAATTTATTGATTGCTTCATCAGAGAATTAAGCTACAGAAAGGCATGATACAATGTAGTTTATAAAAGAATATACATTATTAACCTAATTCAAGTACCGATGAGCGAATAGATGAGAGTGAGATGTCTTCTGATGAGGACTAGGAAGGCAATATTAATAAGTAATTTGAATTAAGCACCGGTTCTTTTCAGAACCACCAACTGTTCAATAAGGGAGAGAAAAGTGTAGGCAGAAGGACAGTGACAGTAATAAAAAGACCATCTCTGTTTGACATATGTATTAGTAGAATTTGTATTGCCAAAATTAACGATTTTGAATAATTGATTTGTAATGATTAACGCAATGGTATTTTTACCTACTCTTCCTTTAATTAATAGCAGTTTCGTCTTTCTTGGTTTTAGTGGCCTGTATTACATAAACTAAATTTTAATGTTCTTTGATATACATAACTTTCAATTGTCATTCATCAGAAACTTTAACATTAACAAAAACTTGACCATTGGAGAACACTGAAGATGGGTATCATTTCATGAGAAGTAAAGCCGTTTCATGGACATAATTTATTCTCTTATTTAAGTAGACACATAGAAAGTCGTTAATAACAAACCATCAAATTGCTCTTTAAAAGTTCTAAGTTTTACGTGGCCAGTGGATAGCGCCAAATGATTGTACATTTTAATTGTTTGTGTACCAACACTTTTTAATACAATGGTTACACAATAGTTTGAGAAAGCACAAGTTGATTGTTCCTTCTACCGCGTGTATTGTTTTCATGATCATTTAGGAACTCTTAGTATATTCAGCCAGTATGTACTTATATATTAAATTTCGGCAGTATTTAGCTGGAAGGAGTTATTTCAAAAATGATACAATACTGGGAATACCACTATTATATGTAATTCTGAGATTAGACCCGCCATTCATCAAGCAGTTGGTCAATTTTATGCCGGCATTCCTATAAATCTCGATCTATAATATTTTGAAAGTTTGCAGGCTAGCGATTACCCGATCTTCTGATGAAAAAGTTAGTGTAATGAGTTTACGACATGGTGTATGGAGCATTATCAAATTTTCCTAATCTTAAAAGCTGCAGTCTAGTTGCATTTGCTCCCAAATCAGTACAAAGCCTGTTAAACAACTCAGTGTCAATATCATTTTGATAATTTTTATGTTAAGTTTCCTCGTAACCATAAACAATTAAGTTGTATTTACGTTATTCAGTTTCTGCAACTTCCTGAACAATTTTCAATAAATTAGTTTCAATAAGTTGCAACACAATTTATGTTTTAATGTTTAGAATTGCTTGTTCTGAAAATTGTTGTACTGTTAGTTAAGTGCGGTACAAAATATACCGGCAACAAATATTCTAACTTAAACTTAATAAAAGTTATTTTTTCAAGCTACTGCAAATATACCTTTGAAGTTGTGGGCGTATTATTGATATTATTAATGATATTATGTACAATTTTATTAAAGTTTATACATACACTGTTAGCAATAATACTGAATATATTTAGACTTTTAGCCAACATAAAAAAAATAATTTTTCGTTCTTCATCTATAATTTTTTAAGGTGTATGTAGGAATTTGCAATAAAGAATTCAGCTTGTGATAAAAATTGCGTTTAATTTAGATGCCTTTTTTATAATAGAATAATGTTTATAAGCTTTAATGGAACGCATTAATTCTAAACGAATTACATTTAAAATATTAAAGAAAGGAAGTTACTGCAGGCATGTAGTGCATGTATTAATTCGGTACTATTTTTAATGTATACGCTTCTCATACCCTTTAACTAACTATTATATGATAAACAATTAGAGTATTTTTGCGTTCATATATCATACGTTAATTTGAATGCAACACTGTTAAGTTCCTATTGTTCCTATTGACTAACACTTGTCGCAATTTTACAGTGATAGTTGGCGTGAATATTTACACCTACTGAGTGCTTTCGTTTTATCTCTTGCTGATGTTCTTTATCTTTAACTGCAATCAAGTCGAATACATACGTAAGGGAGTGGAAATAAGCTTCACATATTTTTTAAATGCTTCCCAATTTTGACCGCGTCATAGTAGTGTAATACATGTACAGTACAAAAAAAAAAAAATAAAATAAAATAAAAGTACAAAATATAAATTCTACTAAATTAGATATTTCACCACTAATATAAGTGGCTTCATCAGGAGCAAAAAGTGTGTAGGAGGCACTAGAAGATAATACCACATGTCAACTACGCCAAAGGCGAAAACCTTCTGACTCGCCTCTGGCGTATTTGAAATGACCAGTTTACTAGATTTTGTGTTTTTGGGTTTTCATTTTACTTCCACTCGTATCGTGGAACCCATCGATATTGTTTAAACTCAACTTATGATTTGCTAGTCGACATAAATATACTTGTTGATTTGAAATTGAGGCGAAACAGCGGTCATTATAACGTAAAATCAACCAGGGATAAGATTAAATAGCGCCCAATAATTATATCATTTTATCTCTTATTGTGATTGCTTAGCTCTTGCTGGCCAGCTGGCCTGATTTGTAGATGTTTGGTATATACTTACATGTACTAAAATTGCTAAGGTACCTATATACATAAGTATTGTAAGTACATATTTATGGTAAAGTCTTGTATAAAAATTTATGGTAACTTGCAAAAAGTTTATCATATTTTAGAATTAACATTGAATACATATATGTACATGCAACAATGCATAATAATAGTAATAATACATAGGCATACTCAGAATGGCAGTATATTGAAAATATTAGGTCATTCTAATTAAGTTATTAATCAATTCATTAATTCAGTTATGACGGAATTAAATCGAAAGCCGATGATATAAAACTCTCCTCTGATGAATAAACCCACAATAAATAGAAGTTAAAAAAATAATTTGTTTTATATACATTTACATATTGCAATACTGAGCTTGATTTACATTCTACACGTTATAATTGTAATGTTACGAGGGTATAAGTCATGATGGCAAAAAATCTGTAATATCTGTAATATTTCTAATTATAAATAATGCTTCGACTTCTCTAGATTGTTAAAACTATCGTACATGGTAGTGGTCAAAATAAATACTTTGCGAGAATAATCAAGTATATACATACTTACAACATTGAGCAGGTGCTGTGAATCGAATCTTAGCGCATGTAAAATTATACATGTTTGGTAGAAACGCTGTTGTATGAAACCCATAATGGGGCATTATAGTTTTCTGATTGGTCATGCAACTCGTATGTAGGTGCTACAAAAGTTTGTAAATATATTTCTATATATTTTATCGTGCTTTCTTCGTGGTATAAATAAAATAAGTGCTCTGCATACACACACACACACATCGCAATTACCTAGATAATTATTTGAAAATCCCTTAAAAACGGGGGGTTTCATTAAACATTTTTTTCGATTTTATTTTTCACTCTCTCATTTGATTGTTTGAACTGCCTATATCACATTTTGAAAACACAGTTTGTTAGTAAACCTTCAAAAATTCAAGGTTGGATTAAGAAAATTATATTTCTGTGCTCACATTCATCGGTAAAAATTACAAATTCAAATATATCAAGAATGGTGCGCCAAGGATATAATTACATATCAATCTGGAGAAAGTAAGCTGAATACAATTTCAATAATAACACGAGCGACATCTGGATTAGAAATATTTTTTAATGATAGATAGCTTGCTTAAAATCAACAAATTTTTGATTTACTATTTGAAAATATGTACGATTTCAAAAGTAATATATCGGCTTTTCGGTATATGTGAATAACTCTGTGTATGAATTATTGTCTTGACAATTACAGGTTTGTTGTTAAAAAGCGTTTTTTCCGTTTGACTTCTACCAAGATATCCAGCAAAGAATTTATGGGGGCTTATTTATGATCGAAAATATTTGTAAAAATAATTTTCATCCTCGTAATGTGGAAGAACTGCGGGGCATTATAGAAGAAGAATAATAACTCTTAGTTGAGTGAAGATGAACATCTAACACGAAATGTAATTCGTTTAATGCCACGCAAGTTAACCTAGGCCCCCAAATCCCATAGTCGGCAAAATTAGTAAATATTAAAAACATATTTGTTGCTTTTATTTACTACTTTTATTCTGTTATTTCTTATGTTCTGTTATAAAAACAATGTTTCTGTATTGCATTTTATTTAAATTTTTGGGTTACTGTATCCAATGATATTTTCATACACCTACTACTAAGAGAGTTATGAGCAGAGTTGCCCAAATCCAGTAGCGTTGATATTATTATTTTCCTTGCTTGTCTTGTTGCTGTGCCGTAAGTTGCAGGAAGAGATCTGAAAATGCTATTACATCGAACAATTTTGTTAAATTATAGGAACGTTATTATACTCTATTCACGTGACAACGCTGTAGTAAGTTTTACGATAATACATATCCCAGTTTTTTGCACGACACAACTAGACATTAGCAGTACGAGTTGTCTCAAATTTTAGTGCACAGTATTATACATATAAATCAGAACGATTGACGTTTTGGATAATTATAACTCAATTGTTTGAATTTTTTTATAAGATTTATTTTTATGCAGCAGTAATGACAAGTGTAACTATTGTGACACTAAAATTTATGATGGGGTATTTATTGATATTCATCCTGAGCTACTATGACTAAATATAGAAAAATTGTATGTATACAGGGTTATTCACGAAAGTGGTTCATTAGAACTTTTTGATGTTCCCGAAATCCTACAATTCTGAAAACTTGTAGCTAGCGATAGTACCATTCGATCTTATTGGCGAAAACGAGAGATATCGAAATTTATGCAAAATGACCTAAATATATCAATACAAGAACTCAAACAAGAAAGTTAAACAAAAAAGCATTTCAAAGGACTAAGTTAAATATGATCAGATCAGGATGGAAGTCATATAAAACATTTTTAATTTATTCTTTATCAATGCTCTTTGTTTAATATTACTTTTTTGAGTTTATGTATTGATATATTGTTAGGTCATTTGGCATAAATTTGGATTGCATGTTTTTCACTAGGAAAGCACTAATAACTCGAAAACCGTAAAACATAAAGGAAGTTCTTCAATGGATCTTTTGGCGCAGAAGTAGAACACTAAACACTTAAACCCACAGAACTCCAAAAAACTTTTTACTAAAATCCGACAAGTTTCGAGAGCAAAGCTATCATTATCAAGGCGATAATAAAACTTCGGCGTTTAGTAGAAAAAAAATTGGTGTTTTATGGGTTGAAGTGTTTAGCGCAAAAAGTAAAGCAAATATTTCTAATAATGAATGCAATAATATCCAGGATATTTCATTAAAAAAATGACTTTCCTTGAAGGAAACTTATTTGAAATGAACGTTAATTATGTATGGCCATGAATATATAGACATAATTTTGGAGTCATAGATTTGATGTGCTGTATTTCAGCGAGAAACGCGTCAAATATGAAGTCTTCACCTGCAATGGTTTCAGAAATACAAAATCTTTAAGATAACGTTGTAATTGGCCGTCTATTTGAATAAAATTGACTAACTCAAAGCTGACAGCTGATTTTGAGTATAGGATACGTTTATAAGAGTTAATGCAAAATTGCATGCGCGTTCTAAAAAACTCAAAAAAATAAGAAAGTTGACGTGAATTTCGGTAAATCGGAAATGATGCAAAAGCGTAAATAATTTCACCAATGAGATTGGATGACATTACCTCTAACTACAAGTTTCAGTCAGTTCCGTGAATAATGTATATTTGAAGACATTCAACCTTTCCAAGTATCAATGTTAATACATCAAATGTTTAATTTAAAAATATTGAAGTTAAGAAAAACTAACTTTTTAAACATTAACAATTTGACCTATGTACATATATTTTTTATTCCCTTAACCTTTTCTGCGAATTGTGTGAACAACGAAATGAAATTTTATCTAATCTAATTTGCTTACGACGAAAGTCATCATAACTGACGCGTTTACGCACTCTAAACGTGAAATGCAAATAAAGTATAATACGATGTTTATTGTCTAGATGCAAATCAGTTAATAAGGGTAATACGATATTCATACGTAAGCGACTACACACACACACGTTTGCGTCTTTCTGTTATAGTGCACGTATAAGCGCCTTAGTTCTCCGTCCAGCTACGTAGTGATAAACGTTACCGTTTTGATGTGATATGAAGGAGTAACCTACATATATGTATCAGTTCCAGAGTTCTTACTCATTATGATGTAATACGCTTAATGAGCATGCTTCATTTTTAAGAACACAATGGCTAATTTTATGAAATGAAACTCAGAAGACATCTATGTATGTATAAATATCGGCGTATTTCTCGCGAAGTTAATATTTCGAACTAGTTTCACGCTATTTTTAGATCTACGCTTATACTAGACAATATTTATATTCTAGCACATACGTTAATATAATTCTCACTTCCTATATACTAAACAGACGTTGCTTAAGTTGATAATTAATTCTATTGAGTCACTGAAAACACGCACAAGTTCCAGTTTCTTCTATCATGAAATATATGTAGACATATTGTTGCACATATGTGTTAATAACTACACAGCTCATGCGAGGAAAATTGGAAGCAAAAATCTTAGTTATTCACGAGCTAGTATAATTAGTTACTATTAGGGTTGAAGGAACAAAGTAGTAAATAGACATTGTAGCATTTAGAGTCTTTTTTCTACCTTTAGAGCTTTTTTCCCCATCACTATAGGCCTATCCTAACAAGTGTACTAATTTCGTGCCTATATCAAGTCTATTTTTTGGAGTGACTTGAAAATCTGTAAATGGAATCAGGACTTGTTTTCTCCAACTCTTACTCAAATAATGACTTTCCTCTCACAAGAAGCTGTAGTTTTTCATTAGCCTGTTATGGTTAGTCTTTCTTGTGCTAAAAGTTTTCAGGAAAAGTTAACCCAAAGTTTGGATGTAGGGTGGATATCTGTCTTATATATGATATTTGCAATTAAGTAGATTCTATCAAATGTGCCAGTATGTTCAAAAATTAATTAAGTTGCTTATTGCTGTTTTCGAAGAAAGGGTTTGATGAATGAGACTTGAGTCCACTCTAACTAAGTACATTTCAGCACTAAATTTTATTTTGTCATGAAAGATATTTTGAAATTCGTTCATTATAAAAGTTTTAATAAATCTTGCCATTTGCTACAGAATGTGTATCAGGTTTTTCCCGGATTGTAGCTGCAAGTCCATGTATATCGAAAAACTGGTGAAAGCTTAGTATACTCCCTAATCAACGCCATGCTAATCTATATCCAATGCTACAATTTTGTGCTACATTTTTATGTTTCCGTTAATTTTAAAATTTCAAAAAATGTATATAAGCTTTTTAATGCAAATTGAAGTATATTAATATTTTTGTCCATTTTGTCGTATTAATGTTCACCACTTGGATGTTCGAACGCTAAAATTGTACTGGTGATAAAAAATAAGAGAGCAAGCTAAACTAAACTCTTACAGTGTATGCCATTGGGCACGATATTTCCTCTCGAGTTGATACTACCTAGTTTTACCGTTGAAATCTTATTGTACACCTAGGAATAACGAGTAAGCTCAATGAACATAAACGACCACTAACAAATATGTACAGAGTTGCAAGGACAAGCGGAGAGAATGGTTCTAACGATAGTGAACTAAAAGGTTATTACCATTGAGGGGAAAAATGGATAGCACATTTGAAAAAAATAGATGAAAGTAATGAAGTATGTTCAGATAAAAAATGACTGATGCAATAAAATTTTTGAAGTTTCTGAACTTCAATGTATAGTACCTAATATTACACAATGATTTTCAAACTTGATTTGAGATGTACAACGTCAGGAGCACTTTATTGTATTGCAGCTCTTCTTTCAATTATTCATTCGGTTTTATGAGAATCTTGCTTGAGATATGAAACAAAATGTTGATAAATTTGTTCCAATACGAGAAATATTTACCAAAATAAATGACGTTTCCCAAAATATTATGAATCAGTTGTATATGTATATCGATGAAATATTGAGCCTGTTAAGACAAAGATGTCCATTTAAAGTTTTCCTAAAAGAAAACCCTGGAAAGCACGGCAGGCTGGTATGAATGCTTATAGATTTCAAAAACAGGTACATATATTGTAAGCATGGAACCATATCTGGGACAGGATATAAATTGACTAACTACTAAAGATGTTAAGAGACTAACAGAACCAATTTCGTACACTGGAAGTAATATAGCTGCTAACAGGCACTACGTTTCAGTAGATATACCAAACAAAATTTGTACCTAAGCCATACGTTGACAGTAGGCATACTGCAGAATAATCGGAAACATATTTCACAAGAATTGAAAGAAATAACAGGAAGAGAATTAGATTCTACGGATCCGAAATGTGGAATACCCCTTATCACTCTTATATTATACATGTAGAACAAGTGAAAGAAAAACGGAGAAAAGAACTTATTGTTATCTAGTACACAGTGATGCAGTTCTTATAGTAGGGCCAAAATGCAAAACAGAAATAAATGCGCACTAAAGTGATACTAACATCGACGGTTAGATAGCCTCAGTCCATGTTTTATACTTTAATCAATATTGCGGCAGTAAATGGTTTCATTTATATATGTAATTAATTTTCCTTAATGGAAGATAATGAGAGAAATTGTACATTTGCAGTATCTCGTACCAAGCGTTTGTATACCATTCGACAAAATTTTGTACTTCATTTATTAACTACAAACACTCTAAAAAGAGACGCTATCACAGAAATTGCATTAGATGTATGTATTAACAAGGCTTATATATTTTGATTTAATAATTGTATTTGCATAAAGTATTTGGAAGTTAATCTTGCTTGAAATAATATAGACAATCAAGTACGTTTCATTTAATCCAATGTTTTTTGACAATTAATGTTTGTTTGAATGCATTATACTTAATGTATGAGTAGATATAACCAAATCATTAGTTGAATATAGAAAATAAATTATGTATGACCATTTCTACTTAAAGATATAATGTCTACTAGTTCTAGCTCAAATATGATCCCAAATCCATGATCCACATACACAATGAAATAAGCACAAATGAGAGTAGAAACAGAACTGTAATCAGCAGTTTCTGATCGTTTCATCAACTAGTCAAATCTAAATTGCGGTAGACACTCTATATACCTTCTGTTTCTTACTGGTCTTAAATGCAAGGTGATCATAAATATTAGAATCAAACCCACAACAATCAACTAACCTTTACCATAATTATCAAGGTTTTGGAAACTTTTGTTACCCGTCTATGGTTAATGGAATTATTGTTTTTCCTAGGCGATAGAGGTAACCATCCATAATTTTAAACTAGCAGATTTTTTTAAGAAGCGTTATATGTTCTGTAGAACTCGTTATTTTCGCCACTACTTTGGAAAATTTGGTATAATTAAATTGTAATTTTTAATAGTTGTTCTTATTTAATTACAGCTTTCTTTTATTTCATTATTACCGAAATTTTTACTAGTTTTTTATCATAAAATTTTATTAACCTGTAAACTCTGCGAGCAAGTGATTTAAACTCGTAATAATAAAGTAATAATTATTTTTATGGGCTCGTCTCAAAAATGCAATGTAACAAAAGATGCCGCAATATGTGATATGAGGATCAGTAGCAGCTACCGTTTAACCTTGTTTGTCGAGATATACTAGGTTTCTAAAAACAACTAATTGCGGTCTCCATATTGAAAATAATCAAGACAAAATTGAAAATATTTTATTTTATCTAGAAGGTAGCTAATATGCCGTTTTGCAGTTTTACTTCATATTGCTATGTTAAATTTGAATTCGCTTTTTATTTATCATGTATAGTTTAATAGAAAATATAACACAAAATATATAGGTATATGTATAAGTAACTACATACAATCCTTTAAAATTTTGCATTGGACAGTTTTCTTTCAGGTAATAGCGTAGTGGAGTCTTTTCTACTCAGTGATCAATAGTAATCACAATATGTTCACATTTCATCTTTCCTGGTACACACAACTATTAACCTGTGGATGAAATTCCAAATGGAAATGTAAATAATGCATATTTTACATTCCATCGAGAAAGTTTTTGACATCTTTGAGTATATTGTTATTCAGACGGAACAGTTTTATGCTACCTGACCTTTGTAAAACTGTACCGAAGCCACTCACATTGATGAAGATCAAATCAGGAACTAAATAATTTAGTGCCCGTGTAATGATTATGGTTCAATGGAATCTGGAGGAATCAACGCAGGTTCAGTATTGGAAATCATGTCTACATTTTTCGCACAGAATTTTTCGCGTCTATGTTTAATCGGGATACACATGCATTTTTTTTCTTTGTTTCCAGAGAATACCTGTTATCTTTTTTGCAGAAGTACTGGTATGTTACATAGATGTACATATATTATTATTGATATTATTGTTGCTATATACGTACATGGGATTTTTGTTTTATTCAGTTGTATTGAAAAAACATCCGTCATTATTACAATTAAACTGTTTTTGATGTGAAGGTAAAGTGAGAGACAATTCGATTTTTTGCAAACAATTGGCACAGTGCTAGGATGTAAAATGCGCGGGCGATTATTGCAGTAAAAAATTCATCTATCACGTGTTAATACAAGTCTCACATGTGCAATTCGCTTACATAAATGTTGTAAAACTTCCAAGTGTGTCTCTATCGTTTGGTTGGTATTCCTGAATCACATACGAATACTATAATTATTACTACGACATTTACTACTTGATTTATCTAATATTTAGTTACCAGCATTTTCTAGTTTACTGTAAAACAATATGGTAATATTTTATATGTAAATATATTTTTAATTTACGTGTACAAAAGTTTTCCTTATAACATTGTTTTTATATCCATAAAAAGCTGAGATTGTATACTATTGTTAGAATTTTTAAATTTAAAACTAGTTTTACGTGTCAAACCTATGTTTAGTCTTCATTCATTTTTATCTCCTATTTATAAAAATTTCAAAAGTTGTTGGTAGGCTTATTTTGAGCAATAACGTCAAAAGATACTACTGCGTCATTTTAGATAACGGAAAGATGGACGTTCTTTTTTTCTTTATTGCAATTTTCAATTTTAGAACCAACAGGCGTCAAGTGCCAAATTCGCGAACTATACAAGAAATAAAACAACGGGATGACTTGTCGCTATGCCAAAAATTAGGTCTGAGTGACGATGACGCTATCTAAATTGTCCATTTAATATTTCAAAACATATACTTGTAATAAACGCTATTCTCGTCCTACGACTTCTGTATTAGTATGTAGTATGGTTTTATATTTTGTTGTACACAACATTTCCAATAACACTAAGATAGCATAAATCATTAGTAAATTTACAACATGTTGATTATCTGGATAAAAGATATTAATTTTCGGTAGAATATTTTGGCGTTTACTTTTGGCATCATATAACTGAGAAATATTCCAACAAATGATGCGCAACGAAGTACTTATTACCACGTTTCCTGCTGATTTGAAAGTGATGAAACTCCTATATATCTCTATAGCCCATTTCTTAGTTGTATTTGTTTGGAAATTATCTTACCATTATTTTATGTAATCTCTTCATTATGTGCGTTGTTATCGTTTTATTAATTTTAAAATTTCTTCTTTAATTTCTATAATATAGAAATTACTATAGAAATAACTATATTATAGTTTCTGTTATTTGGTCGTACTTAAGGGTTTCATTTTCACTATAATTGCTATGCCTAATGCAAATCTAATTTTGTTTTTGCCCTAGTGCGTATATATAGTTATAACGTTATTTTGTTCCGCTAATTATCTACTAAACTATTTAAATACTTTCAATAATACACGTTGTACATATATACAGTTAGTCACAAAATGATTCGTAGTTACGTATAAGTAGTACGTACAAGTTTTTTGTCATAAAAATGCATTATTAGCTATTCTCACTTAAAGTATTATGCAAAATACATATATTTTTCTAAATATAAAACCATTGCTTGTAAATATCATTTGCACAAAGAAATAGCCTCCAGAAGTATGACTGTTTAAAGATCACAAAATTATTTGGCCGAGTTTTTCTGTATAAGTAGTTTTTTTGTATAAGTAAAAAAGCCTTTAAAAACACTGAATATTCCTTGTGCGAAAACGTTTATGCGGATAACAATTGAATTAGTCGCGCGAAATTGTTTGAATCGTACTGATAATAAATTGTGTAAAAATGTGTAGGTCAAAAAATACAAATTTTAATACTATACAATTAGTTATTTTTAAATATGAAAAGGGAAAAGCACAAAAGGATACAAGTAATATTTTACGAGTTCCTAGAAGTACTTACTAGGCTTACTCTAAGCTTACTGAAACTGTAAATGCTGATTTTTCGAAATCTGCAAACACAGAAACGGTAAGACATATACTAAGATCTCACGGTCTTCACAGCAGAGATTCTAGGAAAAAAAGCATTTATTAGTAAGAAAAATATTACTACCAGGTATGAATTCGCCAATCAGTATTTCGACAAACCAGATACGTATTGGGTCAATATTATTCCACTATATTTGCGGATGAATATAAATTCAATATTTTTGCTTCCGATGGTCACCAGAGGGTCTGGTGAAAGAAAAACACAGAATTACAGGCACTTAGAACCTACAGTGAAATACAGTGGTGGAAATGTAATGGTGTGGGGATGCATGGCGGCATTAGGGGTTGGCAAACTTGTTTTTGTTGACAGCAAGATGGACTAATGCATTTATTTTAATATTTTAAAAAGCAACCTGATAAAAAGCGCAGAAAAAGTACTAGTGAAATTTTATTTTGTATACTTGTTAACTATTAGGAGAAAACCGAATCATTTTGTGAGTTTGCTAGAGTACAGTAGAGATACTTTTATTAAGTTTATGTTCTATTGAATTGTAGTTTTATATTTATTTTCAGAATAAAGGAATATCGGGGAATCCAGCAAATAAAACCAATTCTTTAAATCGAGTTTTTTATTTTTTAGCCAATATTAATATAATAGAAAACTCGATTTAAAGAATTGGTTTTATTTGCTGGATTCCCCGATATTCCTTTATTTTGGTATTGAGTTCCAACGGCAAAGACTCTTGGTCTGTTTTATTTTCAGATATATTGTACGTACACTACTGTGCAAAAGAAACCAGCACTTATAAATATTCTACTACAATGCAAGGTACTATAAATAAATGACCTGTAAGGACAATAAAAATTTTATTATGTATCTAGTACGATTGCTACTTATACATTTATAACAATACATGAGTATCTTTAATGTTACAACTGCGAATATTAGTATTTCGTGTGACCACCTTTAAATGTAATGACGTCCTTGATTCTATTCTGTACACTATCATGTAGTTTCTGAATAAATTCATTGGGGATTTTGGTCCATTCGTCTTGTAAGACTGTCCACAGCTCCTTTACATTGTTGGGTGATCTGTCATACCTCTTTTGATCTAGATAATCCCAAACATGCTCTATTATGTTAAGGTCCGGGCTTTGTGGTGGCCAAACCATTGTTCTTAATATCCCATTACTTTGTTGTTGGGCCAAGTAATTTTTAACTAATTTGGAAGCATGTTTGGGATCATTGTCTTGTTGTAATATAAAACTTTCGCCTATAAGGCGTAGTCCTGAAGGGATGGCATATTTTTTGGTATGTTTCTGCAGTTAATCTACCATCTATTTTTATGATATCGCCAACGCCATTTGCAGAAATACACCCCCAAACCAATACGTTTCCACCCCCATGTTTTACAGTAGCCTGCAGACATGGCTCCAAAAGAGATTCTCCTGGCCTTCGTCTTACATATTGACGTCTATTGGTGCCAAACAGCTGAAACTTAGATTCGTCTGTCCATAAGACTTGACGCCACTCATTGTCTCCCCAGGATTTATGATCTAAAGCATATTTTAATCTTTTTGCTTTATTACCTTTTCTCAGTAAAGGTTTCTTTATTGCCACACATCCTCGTAAACCGGATCTCTTCAACGATCTTCTCACAGTTGAAGCATGCACCGATGTGCCCGTCATTTCTGCCAGGTCCTGTGCTAATTGTCTGCTTACTTTCTTACGATTTCGTAAGGATGTCATTTTTAAAAAACGTTCGTCGGTTCTACTAAGCTTTTTAGGCCGTCCTAACTTCGGTTTATCGCCTACTTCACCAGTTTCGTTGAACTTTTTAATTATACTTTGTACGCTGTACCGTGAGCACTTAACACGCTTCGCAATTTGGGCTTGATTCAAACCTTCTTCATGTAACACAATAATTTTATGTCTGTTCACAAGAGATATTCGTGGCATCTTGTGACTTTTTTAATGTCTTTCACGATTAGATACCGCACACTTTCAATAAATTGAACGGAACGAACCGGAACAGAGACTTACACAAACAAAAATGCAAATGTATTTTTAAAATATACCAAACCTTATCGTATGATGACAAACTATGAACTGAATGTGTAAAATATCAATTTTATTAAAATACTTTTGTCTACAATAAAGTTTCTACGGATTATCCCTCCTGGGAATCGCCTCAGGCGGACCATAAAATATTACATTCCCTTGCAATTAAGAATTTCCTAGAACTTACGAGTAAATTTCTTACGATAACTCATATTTATTCTTCGGATTAGATGTATTTCATATTCCGCACGAAGTTATATTTCACACTTTGAATAAATATGTGTTGTTAGTAAAATATCATGAATTATGTAAGGTGCTGGTTTCTTTTGCACAGTAGTGTATATCATAGTAATAGTAATTAAAAATAATTTCATCTCATTTGATTTCATAACAAAGTATATATTTATACAATTAAAAGATTTCCAGGAAAGTCAAATACAATTACAAAGCATTATTTTATTAGGCCGAATCACTTTATGTACATGTAATCTACTAAAATTTTTGTGTATAAGAACAATATCGAGAAAAGAATTATGAACAAAATGTGCAGAAACCATATTTTTCGTGATCAGAAAGTATTACTACAGGAAACAAAAATGAAAATTCGTGTCCGAGAAAGCAAAAAATGCAAAACAACTTTTTTTTTTTGAATCTATTTAATTGTTGTGCTTTAAAATAAAAGACTTATTTACTAGTCGTTGATAGTTGTTATTTACTTTGCCAGTATTCTTAGTTGCTAGTGTAAAAAAAGAAACAAATTTTGTCAAGGATGCAGATCGACATTGAAGAATATGCCGATATTATTTTTGTTTACTGATTTTGCTACATTTCCGATACATTTCGAACTCTGCAAAGATTTGTTATCGCACAAATCTTTTCTGAATCCTTATACCTTAAAAGCAATTGCTTTCATCTGTAAAATGAATGCTGTAAACACTGTTATTCACAACTGAAGTGGCAATCACTTCTTCCTCGAGTGTCTGTTCTTTAAGTGATTGCTTTTACTAAACTTATTTAGTACCAAATGCTAAATTTGTATACATTACACATTTTTATGCATTATATATTATATTGCATCTTAAATTCAGACAATCATCATAAACGTGTGTTTGTACTGGTATAAAAATTCTTAAAAAGGATTTAATACGTGTAAAGATAAACGGCTTTTAGCTTCCTAATAAAAAACTAAGTTTTCCTAATTTTTCATTTTATTACAAAACGACATTCCATTCTTTTAAATGAACATAAATTATAAAATAATTCGAATAGAATTTCTGTTACACGCTAACGCTACTAGCACGCCACGTTAATCACTTCAATATGGGCACGTCATTTATTTCGAGACAAATTGTAATCTACCTAATCATTGCCAGCGGTATTTTTTTATGTGTGGTGGGTACAAGTTGCAGCGGCTTATAAAGCTGTTTTCTGGTTCTTCAGTTTCCTTATAGCTAAACGTAAGAAGGTTACTTAAAGTGATAACATATCATGGTATATAAATTGCAGATAAAATTTTACAGTAGGTTGTGTGTATTAAATATTATATTGTGCATTCTAAATAGATTCACAGGTTGCTGGGTTTATAATATGTTTATGCTAACATTTATCTTATTCCGTATCGCATTCGTCTAAAGAAGCAAGAGCATTGTTGATTCTCAGTTCCCAGCCTGCTGAAGTTTAAAAATTATAAGTAAACCTGACACTAAGCAAACAACCTCTCCTGTTGGCGTTACAAAGATAACCGCTGATATGCGAATAATCACAATTAAGTTTTGCGCTAAATGCACTAATGCAATAGGTGTAATGTACTTATATGTACACAACCAATTTTTAGCTCGTTATCTACATCGCATAGATATAATATGTCAGTCAGTATGTTAGACTACTAAATTGGAATTTAATCCCGCTAATACACAAAATCTAAAGGATTTATTACTGGATTATTTATTAACGAAGTGTAAGCTAATTTAAAAAAATTTGGATTGAATATTTCGATAATATAATGTTGCTCGATTGAAATTGAAATAGAAAATATTGCTGCGGTAACAATTATACCAAATTTGGATAACAATTACATATTTAGTAAGAATTTGTGACACGTTCTTTTTGCATGTAGTAGTCATAGTGATTAAGTGTTATTTTTCTTACTTTTACCGGTCAGATAATTAATTTAAAAATATTTTCTTTGGTTTTTATTGGAAAGCAAGCCTTTACTTCTGTTCTTTTATAAACGTGCAAATAGCTAAGATATTGTTATTGTGGTGAGATGAACTCAATATGAGCAATTCATATATCGTCTCCTAAAAGTACAATTGCTGTTTTACACCAAAAGTCGTACTGTCTAATTCCCGAATATATTTCGAACAGAACGTGGTTTACGAAATGTAAGACGCTCAATCTGCGTACGTGAGCCGAGAAAAATATTGTAGACTGATTTAATAAATCGTTTTGTACTTAGGTTGGTACGTTTGACTAGCCAAGCTTATATTTTTTTAACGACCCAACGAATGTTTACATGGAGAAGTCGAAAGATGCAAGTCATGTATGACCAATATAATAATAACATATAATTACAAAATTTTCCATTTTGTGATAAAATATTTAGATGTAAATATGTGAACATTGCTGTAGTGTAAGTAAATGCGGTGGAATGTTGTAAATATTTTATATATTTTTTTATTGGGCGATTTATATAATGACTGATAAAAAGTTGGCATTAAATGTATGTTGCGCTATGTATCTTAAGCATGATTTACCTTACAAAATTCTGGAGACTAGTGATTTGATTGAACAGCTGTGGGTGTTGGTTAACGTTAATGGGAAACAAATTTTGATTGGTGTTGTTTATAAGCCCCCACAGTTCAACTGCAGTGTTTTCCTTGACGAAGTTGAAAATACGTTATCTAATTTATTTCATCTGTCTGATCAAGTAGTTTTGCTTGGAGACCTTAACACTGATATGACCACATTCGAAAGTATGCAAGCTTCGCAGCTAGCGAATGTGATGTCCTCTTTCGGGTTAATGCAAATAGTCGATGTACCTACACGTATCACAGCTTCCAGCTCCACGTTGATTGACTTAATTTTCACCTCAAACGTAAATTTGGTGGACGATAAAGGTGTGGTCAATGTTCACTTTTCCGATCATCTGATGATTTACTGTGCTCTAAAATTGGAAGAAGCAAAACCTAAACAGCTATCTCGTACTTATAGAAGTTTTAAACATTTCGACAATAACTTATTCCTGGCAGATCTATACAGGATACCGTTTTATTTAATATACGATATGGAGGATGTTAATAGTAAGGCCGATTTCCTGACTGAACAGCTAATGGCCATTATGAATCTCCATATTCCCTTAATAAATTCGCGTTTTACTCGAGCACCGGCACCGTGGCTAACTGACACTATTAAAATTATGCGGAATTTACGAGACCGTGCTTACCAGTCTTTCAAAACAAATCAATCTCCGGCAAACGAGGATTACTATAAATCTCTTAGAAATATGACCATAGAGGCAATTAGACGTGAGAAAATGCTTATTAGAACAACTGCAACTGTGCTGTCCGCATATTTTGCCCTATATAACGCATATCATAAATACATGTTTGGAAAAGTGTGAATTTCCTGACTGTTGGAAAGGATCTTTAGTGATTCCCTTGCCTAAAAATCCTTCTGTTCGGGGGTACGGTGATCTACGGCCAATCAGCATATTGCCAGTTCTGTCTAAAGTCGCTGAAACAATTATTGAATCTCAACTCAAAGATTACGTAACTAATAACAATGTACTTCCTGCGGTGCAATCTGGCTTCAGGAAGAATTTCAGTTGTGCTACGGCATTGATCAACATTGTTGATGATATTCTTAGGGGTTTGGATGAGAGCAAATTAACGCTCATGTGTCTGATCGATTACTCCAAGGCTTTTGATACGCTTAATCATACAATGATGTTATCCATTCTTCAATACATTGGACTAAGTTCTAATGCTTCACTGTTATATACATTTTTATATAATTATCTCTGTGGCAGAACACAGCGCGTGGTCATTGATGGGCGGGTATCCTCATTTCTTCCAATTGTGTGCGGTCTACCGCAGGGTTCAATCCTGGGTCCACTCCTGTACCCAATATACACATCTACCTTCATCAACTATTTGAAATTTAGTAGGTGTCATTTTTATGCTGATGACACACAACTTTACTATTCTTTTTCCCTAATACCGTTGAGGATGCTTGTAACAAGCTTAATCATGATATAGAACAACTAGTTCTTACTTCTAAAGCTCATTCACTTTGCCTGAATCCCACTAAGTCTAACTTAATCTTATTTGGCCCGAGAAGAAATAATTTAGATACGTCTTATCGCGATAAAATTAATATTACTGTAGATTGTAACCTCGTTGATTTACAGCGTAGTGTCAGAAACCTTAGAGTTGTCCTTGACGATGAGCTGAAATTTTATGAACACGTCAGCGTGTTTGTAGAGGTCTTATGCTGCACTAAGGGCAGTATATGCTAGCAGAATGTTTTAAATGTAAAGACTAAGAAGCTACTTTGTAAGGCGCTCGTCCTCTCCCATGCTAATTATTGCGATTCATTGTATAGTTCACGTATTTCTGCGGCTGATACATATCGATTACACAAAATTCAAAATTCCTGTCTCCGACTGATTTTCGGTATCAGGCGTAGAGAACATATATCACATAAGCTTCGTGAAGTGGGGTGGCTTAACATGAAAAATAAGAGACTCTTGCATGCGCCACTTTATACCATTCAATTGTCGTCACGGGGAAGCCTGTATATGTCTATAACAGAATTCGTGTCAGGACAGATGTTCACACTATTAATGTTAGTACAAGGGCGCCTTGACGCCTCCTCTGCATAGGCTTGAATTATTTAAGAGGCGATTTACTTATAGGATTTCGAAGGTGTACAACTCTGTACCAATTAACTTACGACGCGGTGAGATAATGTCGTAATAACGTCTACAAAAAATACACAGCAAGAGCCGCATAGTTCATTCAATAAGCAGCTTGGAAACCACTGCAGCTGGATCCACCACAGATAAAAAATGAATCACCGCCAAAATACTCTTCAAAATATGTATCACACGATCCATATTTCCATTTGAAAATTTTGAACGGGTAGTTCTGTAGGGAAAGGGGTAATATTGTCAAAAGATGCTCCTCTAAGGATAAAAGTTGATTTATTACGGCATAATTGTATGAGATACTTCCTTTCAGAGTTATTCAGAGTGTTTCATTTTAAATTGAATAGGTAGGTACTTTATATATAGAAACATTTTAATTTGGAAAAATATTTACAATTTCATTTTTGACCAGCTATTTAATAAGGTGATAAACACTTTTGACGATTTCCAGCGTGCAAAATATTTTAATAAAATATTTGACGTTATTATTTCGCGTAATAGTAGTATAACTGGGGAACAAATAATTTTGAACAGTGCCAACTTGTTTGCAACTCATAATAGAATCTTAAGTTGAGTATGAAAAAATTCCCAAAAGTGAAACATACGTTAGCGCAACAATTTAACATTCTTTAGAGGTTTAGAAATCGTTGACTGACAAATGAGTTTGGACGTAGCTTATTGAAAATTGGTTGTTTCTTGTATGTATGTTACAGCAATTCATTTTTACTAAATTGTAACATAAAACGGAAAAGATTAGAGAAAATCTTTAGTTGGAAATTAATTCAATAGTATACTAGCCAACAGTTATTTTACTTACTTGCGTTATTTAAGAAATTGGAAATTTACTAATTAGTACCGTTTCGCAATTATCGAATAGTTTAGTTTTCCATTAAGCAATTCACCAAAAATGCCCGAGAAAAGTGTTGTCTAGTATTTAAAAATGTTGCTCGAGTGCTTTTGTTCGCCAAATTTATTTAGTTTAATCTTTCTATGGTGCCAATGGATAAAACTAATTGGAAAACGTTCAATGTCATTTTGTCCCTTCAACTACAGGAAGCGCCAATCTTTCTACAATCTGCTTTCAGTAACATCCATTACTTCGCGTTGCTTCCACTCTTTTACGGACGGAGAAATCGACACGCAAATATTCATCAAAGATTCAACATTATTACCGCTATCGAACGCTCACTTCCTACAATGCAAGTAAACATGCTGTAATCCAAATAAATAATGAAAGAGTATTTTTGGATTTTTCTGGTGTTCTTGCTTAGCGAAATATTATTAGTACAGTGGCTAACAGTCACGTGAAATTCCTGACAATTTGCCAGATTCGAAGAAAGGATGTCTGAAGTATAGTAGTCTTTGAATGAAAAAGTCGTACTTTACACCTCCAAATGTGTAATGTGTTATATTTCGTAATCGTAAAACATTAAAAATTACATGTTTTTTGTTTTTATTTCCTTTTATTTATTTCTAAGTTTGAAAAAAACTAGGGCATGGGAATAAATTGCACAAGTAACTAAACATATTTATTTATATGCTTACCTTTCAATATTTGTATAAAGTTATTTAAATATTTACTTAATAATAGAAAAGATAAGATTGTATAATACGCTAACCTGCATTACACGTCTGCACAAATGTACTTGATATTGTCTGATGTTAACGTAAAATTATCACATTATTACACGGTTCCATATTTACATTTCTAACACAGAATTCGACGAAAGTGCTATTTTTAAATTACAAACACAGAATCCATCACAAAGTTAACATTTTCTACGCAATGTTTATGTTAAATGTTTTTAGTATGCATACGTATTACAAGTAATTTGTTTTCGAAATATTCGCTCTCGTTGAAGCCGTTGAAAAGTCTTGAACCAAAATTACTGTAGTCAGCTAAATATGTGTTTAAATTTCAATTATTCTGAAAAATTAACAGTAAACTATAATTTAATAATAATCTATAATATTGCATTTGCGTCACTATAGAATAAAAGTGCGTCGTTAGAGATGCAGAAATTATTTTATTTCCGTAAAAACACTAGAGTATAATGGATTAATTAATGTAGTTCCAAAATCCAAGAGAAGATTTTTATGTGAAAATAAATGTTGTTTGTTTGCGTTAAGCAATAAAGCTTGTAAACTATAAAATTTACCAAAATAGATGGTGAATGTCTGTGAGAAGTAAATTACATTTGGATAAATAATTGAACTAACCATAAAGTATTTCGTCCATTAGTTCTGTGATAAATATAAACCTAAGCGCCCTAGATTTATACTTAATCGCTATAAAATATACGACAGAAGTCACAACAGTAATGTATTTTTAACTATAATGCTCTAGGCATACTCATTCATTTTTTATTTAGATATTCGAAATTTTTATATAGGATGGTAAACAAACAGTATAAGCACAACTAGGTAGTTTGGCATGCCCACGTCCATGGACTCCATATTATTATTCTACTTGCACCGCAATTGCATCCATTTTCACTAATTTGCTTGTATGTACTACATTTATTATATAGGGTATGTCACAACCAGATTTGGTTAAATTAATTTAATAAGAATTGCTATTGAAGATTCCCGTAATACTTTTGGGCATAGTTCTTTCGATTTGAAATAATTTTGTATTTCCGTTTCTTTCCGGTTACAACTATGTACATATATATATTTTAAATAGAATTATTTAATTTCTCTTGTCGATTTGCATTGTTGAAACAATTGCAATACTTACTATTTTGCTTAATAAACTTTTCCTCTAACATTAGTTTATTTTGAGTTATTTTATTTTTTGCAAAAAATTGACAACTGCATGACATTACATACAAGTATATTCCTAAAAAATAATGCATGTGCATCTTCAATGTTAGATAACTATTTACGAAACTGTTTTGTATGAAAGGTATTATTTTGGGAAAGGTATTGGTTGGGTTTTGTCTTAAGGACGTGTAAATTATTTAATAATCCTCTCTCTCTCTCTCCAAAATATTGTTTTTAGCTTTGTTGTTAGTAAGCTTGAATACGCATCAATTGTTTGGTCCCCTCCTTATATTTGCCTTCAATTAACGATTGAAAAGTTACAACGTCGTTTTTGAAAATATCTTATAAAATTGATAGCAATTATCCGGATCGCAATATAAATTATGGTGAACTGCTGGACAGACATGGTGTGCAATCGCTGGAACACCGTCGTGAGATTCATGGAGCCAGATTTACGTGGAAACTTGTGCATGGTATCATTGACTCCCCTCATTTACTATCCTGCATTAATTTTTTTGTTCCTCGTGCATCTTCCCGCTCCTCTCCTAGTTTTGCCTTGTCCTTTCCTAGAACCAACATGCTGCAGAGTTTGCCCCTAACTACCATGACTCGTGCTGCTGATTTGCGCTATGGAAATATCTTCTATAATTCAATCAACCAATTATCTTAGATGTATGTTTTGTATTTATTTTATTTTTTGTTTTATATTTTTATGTATTAAATGTATGTATTCTTTTATGTGTCCTGTAATAAGTTTTTGCGTTGGATATTATTGGACGTTATTATTCTTATTAGAAACCTTCCAAAACAATACCGGATGTACAGAAAAATTTCCAAACTTAGCATTCATAAAAGTAAATATCTTAGTACTTTTAAATAGCTAGGTACTTATACTTTTTAGTGCTATTGTAAAGTACCTATGTTCAAAATTAGGAGCACTATTATTTACTTTATCGTGGTTGAGGTCTAGGATGGAGGCTGGAGTAAATAATTCATTTGCATATCTGTCTAAGTAGTAATAGTTCCTTTCTTTGATGCAATTATCAATTTTTTAAATACAATACTTAAAAACGTCATTCTTTTTAAAATATTAAACTTCTCTCATTAAAAGCCGTATCCAAGAAGCAATCATACTAGAACGGTGCACCGCGTTACAGATCAATAAGCTTGATTACCGAGACATAAATAACATTGCATGATTGGGTAGTATCAACGTTTAAAGATGCAGAACTAGTTAGTTCGTAGGTTACTAGTCAATTAATTAAAAAGAGTTCTTCATAATCTACTCTCGCCCTCTACAAAGAATGCATATTAAACTATAGAATGGTTACTTATTTAAAATATGCTATGCTCTCTCCAACTTGTTTTGTGGATACAAATTTATAGTTTTGATGAAGAAATCTCTTAGAGATGTTTCTAAAGTTCTGTTAGGAGATAGAGTGAGGCTGAAATATAATTGCATTTTGGGAAGATATGTTCACGAAACTGTAGTCCAGATATACTATGTATAATGTTATTTTTATCTTATTTCTACAAGTAAGATTACATCAACAAAGGTTTATTTGTTTCATTAATTGCAGCACTCCTCCATAATAGTTCAGCGACCTCTACCTACAAATCATATGGAGTGACCAGAATATGTCTGGGGTTATAAATAAAACCATGTTCGTTACCATTATGCAGTCTAGAATACTGCAAAACACAGTTTGAATACAAAATTGAATTGTAACTCGTACAGGCCTGTTTCAAAAGTAATGTCTTCCCTTGCACTGGAGAAAACTTTATAACCGCTCGTGGAAAACTAATGCAGGAAATATAGTAGACTTTTGTTTTAGAAAGTATCGACAAGAGGGGGCGGCTAATTTTTAAACAATCTGAACGTAAAAGCCTATTTCTTTTAGTGAAATACTCAAGCTCGTGTGTCTATTTCAAAGTTGTTGCCCAGTAATGTTTACCTAATTTGTAATCTTTGTTTAGACAGTACTATAAAAATGAAATCAGAATCACCCCAAGATATAAAATTTTCTCAAAACAAGCTTCTACCTTGGCAGTAACTTTGGTTCAAGCTAAAAATTTCCATAGCTTAATCGAGTCTACAAATTCTAAAGTTGTCACATTGAATTGAGAAGTAAGTATATACGTCCCCTAATTTTGAACGCACTAGTACTAAAAAGTTCTTTTTCTGAACACCAGATAGTGTTCTGTAAAGTTTTGCATTGGATACAACAAAGAGCACTATTTTTTTAACAATGGCGTGATAGTAAGAAGCTGCACCTCTACATTTTTTTGCAAAAATAACATCATTCAAAGAGGGTTAATGTTAGAGGTAAGGTTGATTAGACAGAGTAGTATTGGAATTATCGGGGCAATACAAAGCAATAGTAAAAATTAGGTAATTCCATTAGGAATAAGGAAGTTGATAGGTACGCATTACCGGTATAATCTGGAGAAGTAGAAAACTAAAACTATTTTAAATAGAAAAAGCACATAATACGAAATTACTGCTTGCAAAACTTCAAATCGCAATTCGTATTACTGCTCTATACCTATATGTACTTTTTTAACAGAACCTCATCGTGGCATATCCTGTATTATTATAGCATTAACCTTAAACTGTGTAAATGCTGTAGCTACAGGGCTACAATAGCATATAAATTAGAGCTGGTAAATAGCGCCAACAGTAGCATGTTTCTAATTGGTAGAAATGGAAAACTGTAACACTTAGAATTCTGTCTGTAAAGTTTAATCGATCTAAATTTTCGGGTTGACGATATTTCTTTGTAAATAAGCCACATTAGAATAAATTTATCTTCAACAATTAAAGACTGAAAAAACTTCAATATATGACATATCAGACATATTATCGACGGTTGCAACTGATTATCAGTAGCATTTTAATTTTTAACACACACAAATGAAATGGCAGAGCGATGTCGCCAAGGAGTTTAAAAATCGATTGGAGTTAAGATATAAGGGGTATTCATCGTAGATTTGGCAGGTAGTACCCAAAATAAGCAATTAAGTGTTTGAATATCCTACTCTTAATTAAATCTGCTGGTAAGAATGTTTAAAGAATGTATTAAAGGTGTTTAACAATAAATGCATTTTATTAGTTATAATAAAATTGCCTCAATGGATTTAGATTTTGCCATTAACTTCTCAAGAACAGTGTCTAAAAATAAGAGTTACTGACACAACATGTTTAGGCACACATTTAGGTGTATGCACGAAACCGCGTAACCTGACCATCACAACAACGGACAAGTAGTGCACAGCAACTGTCAGCCATTTGCTTTTTTTTTGATATCGGTATTTAATTCATAACGTAAGATGACTTTGTACAAAGCATCAGCTAGATGTAAGACATAGATTATGTAAATTAAGAGCAAAAAACGTGACTAAAAGGACGCTTGTCCATATAGTCTTTTGTAAACATCTGGCAAACAAAAAATTGAATTCCTTTCCATAGTGAAATTTTATCGAAAAGTAAACTTACCACCAACTAAAATTCTAATCCGAATAATAAATAAGCTCATCGCGTCTTAAAGGCAGCGTTCTATATAGTATGTCCAACTACGAGCTCATAGAAAAGCACTACTTAATATCGTAGGATTTTTTAATAGTAGATATAAGTATCAAATTGCAAAATAAGTTCGGATGTCATATCACTATTTAATCTATTGGCGCCAGAATTGCTACTTCTGTTTGCCGAATATATTATATATCTGATATGTGAATGTGTCATAAAATGCCACAGCACCAGAACACTGCATTTTGATTGGTAATTATACTTATTTTTACCTATAGTTGTTTGAATAACAATTTCTTAAATATTATATGCTAGTGATATTTCTGTTTACATTAACGTACACCGTACACTTTTCGAAATTTATTGTTGTTAGTCATATTTGTACCTATTTGAACAGTTCAACGTAATTTTTTGTTAAATAAAGTACAAACGTCACTGTTGAATTTTAGTATAAAATGTTAAAAAATAGTAGAGAAAGAGAGTAGATTCATATTGGCTATGCAGATAAAAATACGGTGTTGCGATGTGAAATATATAGATTTTGAATCATCTCGTTATTATCCGCGACTGGGACACTTTTTAATATCGAATCTTCAGATTTGTATATACTAATACTAGAATAAAAATTTTCCTATTAGAAATATTGAAGGTCTTGTTTTGATGACTGTGCGTTAGCGGTAAATGCTATAAAACAATACGCTGTATAACTTGCCTTAACTTTTTTGTGTATTAAAAGTTGCTCCGTATCTGTATTAAAAGTTCGTACTTATTTATTTGTGGTGTAGGTTTAGTAGGTTACTTTCAAATATAAAAATTCAGGCGATTAATAATTTATTTCGATGCGTTATCGTGTAAGTGCCTAGATAGCGCAACATTTAATCTAAGTAGTGAGTAGAAAAGATTTACTGAATTTAATATTTTTAAGGCTTACTTTGATTTAATTTAGTTTGATTATACATGGCTAAAAATGTACGTATATCAGTGACTGTGGCAATGAAACATATTTGGTGTTGGTTGGCTGTTGTACAAGTCATAAGATGCACAGACATCTAAAGTCAATTTTTACATTCCAGGAATTCTAATAGCCGATCATTTGCTATTTACCAGCAGCAAACTTAAAGAATTCGACCATGCCTGAATGTTCGATACAGTGACCTGCAGTCCACTATAACCAAAATCCAATAGCCTTGCTGAAGGTGCAGTTGTTATAACAAGAAAAAACACTAAGCAAAAATAACGCGGGTAGAACTGATTTGGTGCTGATTCTACTAAATTATCGAAACGAACTCATTACGGGCTTGGAACATTCCCCAGCAGAACTGGCAGTAAGAACTAAAATTTCGATCCTGAACGATAAACTACAATCCAAAGTTGCTGAAGAAATAAAGGAAAGATTAAAGAAAAACTACTGTACTGTAAAATACTACTATGATAGAAACGTAGCAAGTACTACGGAATTCAGGAAATGTGATGACATATTAATTAAAAACTAGAACGGGACGATAGATCGGAGCCAACATTGCTGCCTACTCCAACAATGAGGGTTCAGCTCTTGAAACTTTCGCCTGTAATTAGTGGTAGAGTATCTGAGACATTTACTTAAATTTGAGTGTAGAGTAAGAAAGTGTAGTATACAAAGAGTAGTGTAACTTGTGGTGCTTCTATGCAACATATCAACGTAGTCACATTTTGTGGATATATTACTTTAATTGATTAACTGTTGCATTAAACATATTAAAATTATTAAAGTTAGTAGAAAATGCTGATAAATTTAGTACTCCTTCTTAGTTACGAGATTGAGAGAGAGAGAGAGGTCCGAACAGCATTTTCTCAAAATCCTACGATCATCTTACACTACAAACAAGCATAAGAGGTAAGGGTGTACGAACAAATTTCGTCTATACAGTCAAGCTACAATAGCTGTATAACAATAATAGATTCACTGATAGTAACGGCTGAAAAAATCGTATCACCAAAGGTGAGAGTTATTTGTTCCCTTTCGGCGTTGCCAAATACCAACAAGAAGCTACTTCGTCTCAAAAATCCAGAGTTGCGGGCACGTACGGACATTCTAACTGGCCATTGCTATCTAAGATACCATTGCAGAAAATATGGACAAACTTAGTTTAGAGACTGCTGAGTATATTTTTTGTAACTGCGAAGCACTAACGTGGTCAAGGTTTCAGCATGTGGGGAAGACGATTATTAACGCCAGCGGAGATTAGAATTAGTTTGTCTTAGGATTGAAACCTGTATGACCTTGCTACAATCAATATTTAAACATTAAACTGTATTCACTGAGAATGTCTAATAATTAAGATGCTATATCGCATTTTCTTGTACATGAGGAAGTAGATTATGGAATTGGATAAAAATAAAACTTTTACGTCATTTGGAAACCTACTGTTTTACGGCTTTCAGTTATAATTTTGTGAGATTAATAATATTCTATGATGAATTTGAAAGCAATAAACAAGTCTTAGAATTTGCCAAAAATTTTAGTGGATGGAACAATTTATGTAAATATAAAAAGAGCGTAATATGAAGAGTATTTAGATGATTATTAAGTGCTTTTATTCACATGAAAGTAAAGAGATGCATAATTTATTGCATTAAAATTTCAGTTCTCGTACATAAGTTCTGCAAAATTAAACCTTCCTAGTAACTAACCACTATTAAATAAAACTTATGACAGTCACACACTGCCAAAATTTAATGCAAAATGCAATCGTCAGCTTTAGATAAAGGGTGTATCATTATATTTAACGACGTTGTTTATAAATACTTCACATTGAATAACATCGTAGTCAACGACTTGTCTAGAATTTTATTAAAATAAATGTTATTTAGAGGACAATTGGGTGATATAAATAGGGTGAACTAATTTGATTTCGTAACTACACGAAACAAAGTTATTTCAGAAATAACGATCTAATTAATCGTCGTAAAATGCATACAAATAGCCTTGAGCAATTTTTTTCTTACATGTTGCGAGCAAAAATGGATATTTTAGTTTAAAATGCACGCTAGTAGAACTTCACACACAGACCTCTTCAACAAGACTGCTGTTATCATCTGCATAGCACAATTGCAACATGCATCCAGTACAAAAATATCCTCACACTGACAACTGCGCTTGTCTTGAAACTGGCTGCTTTCTGTTATCCTGATAGCTAAATGCACCGATTTTGCTTACGTCACGAAGAATGCAAACTGCATCGGCCCAACCGTAGAGAGTCGCTATGCATGTGCAGTGTGTGGCCGTATCGAGTCACTTCTATGTGCATCCTCTTCTATGCACATCACGCCCACATATCAACGTATATGCATTGTATATAATAGGTTCACTACTGTTTAAAAATTATCGACAAGGACAAGTTAATTACGTTGCACTTACGAAAGTGAAAGATATGTCCCCCAAACATAAACTTTACAACAATTTTTCAATGAAGTAGGAAATCAAGTTTAAGTTTCAAGTATTTGTAGTAAAATAAGAATTTATTATATATTTTTAAATACAGTCTGTTTCAAGCTATTTGAACGGTAAAGTAAAGTATAAAATGACAACGGTTATTCCTTTAGCAAATATATAATATATACACAAAAAATGATTTTCATTATAACTTTTGTAGTCATGATTTTATAGAAAATCGTTTTATACTTTTTTCTACTTAAGGACTAGCTAAGGACAAATATGTAAAGTATATAGGCTGTTCAGGGGTTCATAGGGACAGTTTTTCTGTTTTTTGTTTTATAGCATGAAATGCAGACATCAAAGTACACAAACTTTCCTCATTTAAGCAATTCTCTCTTTTCATAAACACGCTGTATGTATGCTGATATTTTGGTCAGCTAAATGAAAACAAACACATTTATTGTCTTATGCCACCTAAATAATTCAGAATATAAAGCTTTAGTTGTAGCCTTGTTCAGACTCAATGGTATTCATCACAAATTTGAAAGTTAAGATCTGTTCAATATTAAAGGAAGAATTAATTTTTATATACCATAAGCTGTTTAATTGTAATTTTGCCAATATATATGTATCTACATAAACAGTTTTAGTATCCATTAGTTTTACAGCTTACGATTCAATACGTAATCTATTTTTATCTTTTAAGTTTAGTTTTTGTATAACAGTGAGCATTTATATTAAACACATCGGTTTTATTCTAGTTGTTCACTAGTTTCTATTTTATCGCTTCTAATAATGTATACGTTTACAAAATTTGCGTGTAGATCGTGTTTCTTTATATACGTATGTATATCACAGTATTGGAAACTATTGTATATTGTTTACACTTTATTTCACAGAGTTCGCACCAGGTTCTAAATTAAAGCTGTAATTAATTGTAATGTTTCGACTTTCAAGAGACGTTATTTTCAAAGTGGTATTCGGTTTTTATCAAAAGAATGCTATTTATCATTATTTAAGTAATGAATGTAAGGCTAAATAGAACACAGTCGAAGAATACACTTTGTGATCACAAAACAAACAAAATCCTTCTTGCTCCTCTTCTTCCTATCCATTGTTCGTCCAGATATCTTTAATATTTCTGTTTGCAAGTAGTTGTGAATGGGTGTGTAGGTCCAGAGCCTGAATACGTTATTCTCAGATCATAACTCTATTCTTATTACGCTAAAGGATGATGCCCTGCTTTCTATGGAAAGTGTCTAAGGTTCTCAGAACATTAATAACCAGCGTTTCGGTAAAGCGTATACGATACGATAACAAATTTGCGAAAAGTAGTAAAGGCTCAATATGAAACCTCAACGACTTTGCAGTGGCCAATAGACGTACCACAGATTTAGAAAGAACTCTTGATGAACATACATGGAGCAAAATGCGGTTAGTATGCAGTCTTTGTCTATGGAAGCTAACAAAATCGTCAAAAGAGAGTAACAATAAAAGAAAGTTGCAATCTTTCTATGGCGGTAATCCACGTAGTCAGTATTGCTGATTTTGAGGGCACCTTAGTGATGACATTAAAACAGACGGCTAAAGAATAATTAAGAGCAACAGATAAGAATGATAGCTAATCCCTAATAAAATCAATAAAACACACAAGCCCATGAAATATCCTAATAAATGGCCATAAATTGATTAATGAGTTAAATACAGTCATCTGGTTATGTGGTAGTTGTCTTTGTTTGTAAACTCAGGAAGAACTCTAAATTCCGACAAAGCTACCGCCTCATTAGCTCTTTTTATAAAGCTCGATCGTTTTGCCCGAAGAACAGACGTACCTACTATACATATATGAGCACTAAACGCTGAAAAGTAGCAGACGCTCAGACATACGACTCCACCAACTATAATCTACATTGAAGAAACGATGATCTCGTGGGACCCCACGGTGAAATACACGTGCTTGATATTATCTGGCGAATTAACATGCTACTTGAAAGTGAAATTCTTTATTGCAAGAAACGCACTGATCTTATTATACAGAGGACGTAAATTAGTCCTAAAAACAAGCTTCTTCGTTACAAATCAATCCTGAGATCGATATTGTCGCAAACTCTTGCACGAAGACCTATGTGTACTCGAAACAGTAATTCAGCAAGATTGACTATTTCCCATGACACTAGTGAGTTATCTACTGATGTCACGCTACGTCTGTGATCACACAGCGAAGACCAACATGAGGTGTCTCACAGGACCTACATAAGTGTCTGTGTATATTCTACCTTCCAATCCTAAAGTTTCCTTCAAGGGTAAAGAGAACAAGAAAGGCCACCAAACAGACACCATAGTGATAAAAAAATGTCAAATTCTACCCAGTTTTGAGAATAAAGGACAAGACCATGTACAAAGAAAACTGTTGAATACATAAGAAGTCTTTAATTAGCTTGATAGATTCATTAATAACCAACTTTATTGCCTCAAATTTTATCATGTTTTATTTTATTCATCTATTAAATAACTCGGACATATTAATAAATATGTTTATTTTTTGGTTTGTAGACTCAGATGCTGATAGTTTCAAATCGGCAAACGTAAGCGCATGAATAAATTAGCAGTAAGATTGCTCTATACACTTTTCTACCGAGCATCTGCTTTCTGACCATGGCAAACTACCAAACTAGACACATATTAGATGAGATTTATAATTATTATTTCAAAATAGGATAGGTGCAATGATGTAGTAAACAACATTTAAGAATTTCACTTTAAAGTGACTTGTTTGTTACATCAATTTTATTTAAGTTGTCGGAGTAGACTCTGTGTGAGTTTATATTATAAAGGTAGTATGCAATAAAAGGTTCAAAATTCTCACAAATATGTATTTAACTAGCGACCGGTTTCGTGGTTCACCACATCATCAGGCCAACACTAAAAAGCCCCCATAACAATAAGACAATTAAACAAAAATTAATCAACAACAAGACAATAGATAATTGGTACAAAAAAAAATTATTAAATTAAAAAAAAAAATTTTTTCTTTTCTTTTTACAAAATACGACAATTGCGGTAAAATCCTGTTAGTGAAGATTAATATATGTGTAAGTAGAATTAAGTAAAATTAATGCTAGCAGTATGGCTAGAAAATATAAGATAAAAAATGACCAAATTCAATAAAAAGTAATGGAAAATTATTCAAAATTGAAATTGTACTCACTATTATAATTAAGAGTTGTCCAAATGTTTAAAAAGATTAGAATGTAAGGCTCTTGACACATGGCCATACAAGGCCACTGTTAATGGAATCAAGAGTGTATTTTTAAGTGTTTAGGGATATTGATTCGCAAATCCGCACTTTTAAATTATTTTTTCTCATATTCAGCAACGTTTGCAATAATAATGTGTCAAGAATTGACAAGTAATAATGAATGGTAGTTTAATCAAGAATGCTCGGATGTATATTTTGTTATCTAGAGATCCTTTTATTGATCTAAAGGACATCTAATGGATCTAATGGTTTTGCTAACTTTATAAAATACGCATTACATACGTATTATTAAAATTTACGTGCACTTTTATGTATGGAATCTTAGCTCTGCATTTTGTTAACCGCAGTATTATTTTTTTTAGCGTTAATACATATACAATAGAGGCTCCTTTAGCTATATAAATCAAGTAAACTTTTGATGCCAAAATAAATAAATTTATAGCCTAAAATATAAATTCGATATAGCCTACTTGAAATATAGATTTAGTTGATTCAGGCAAACATAAAAGACAAGAGTATTCTTATAAGTTTGTTTAATTTCTTATATATGTATGATCTATTTGGTGACGGTTCAGAAAACCTGGGATACATATTTTTTGTGAAATTTATTTTCTTTTATATTAACCGAGTAATGATTGTGTCTACATTTTGAAGAATTATTAGGTCTTTGCATAAATAAAATTATAATGATAAGTAACACATGTTCAATACTTAAAAGACAATCATAATAAACTAATGATTTATTTGATTGTAACTATAAAAGGTTTAGTTGATACGAACACGAAATCAGTTTATTTCAACTATAATTGTAACATCTCAAACTTTCTAGCGTATTAAATGGATTATGGACAGCAGTAGATATATTAATTAAAAATATCAATAGAATGTTGACACAATTACAAAGCTTAGTCGCATTTGACATGTATAGCACTAAAATTATTTGTATTTATATATGAATTAGATGGTAATACCTGTAATACATCTCTTTATTGTTCCACATAATTTTAAGATCAATAAGTACGCGATTGTAAATAAAATCTAATACTAGTGTAGAATCAATGAAGATAAGATATCAATTAGTCTCCGGTATTGTGTGCAAAGGTGTGATCGTCTTAATGTTAATACCTACCACACCTACAATTTTATTAACAATCCACAGTTGTAAATCTACAGTACATCTCTTATGGCTGCGCGGGCAGTGGGGCCTAGCGAAAAGTTTTCTCCATGTAAATCTTGAAATTTGGATGCAAGATTCTTGTGCAATTGATACTAGGAAATTACAGTAGTAACTATCACTAGTAAAACAAGCTAGTATAAAAAAGCTTCAAATTCAGGACACTTTCAGGACACTTCAGATTAATGACATCGTATTTGCTGCCATTCCTTATTTCCATCTTCCGTGCACTATTTTTTATCTATCTTACAATTAGTCTTTTAAATTAACTGTCTCGTTTTGACAAGGATTTTCTGTCAGTTGTACTTTGGCAATCTGAGAGTCTTTTCAAAAATGTTTTTCTTAATCAGACAAAGATAGCTTATTCTCCTATTTTCCCATAAACGCGCTATTGGAAGCAAATGAATGTAGGAATGAAGTGCTTACATTCATTCGCTTCCACAGTCTGTATTAAATTTTCAGTTCTTTCGTATTTCAGATGTGCTAAAGCTTTCGTTCGCTATTAATTTATGGATACTTTTAGGATTTTCTTACATAGGAACATCATAAAAATTGAAATAAACCATATTTTAATGTTTGTAAAACATTTACAATGAAATTCGAAACATAAAAGATGGAAATTACAGCAATTCTAAGTTAATCCAGTTTCGATTTAATTGAATGATGACATTGGCGTGTTCCATTCAAAACCTTAAAAACCACCTCACTAACAGATACTTCCTAGTGAAGTACGAATGTGAATATATAACACTTAACCAAATAACAACTGGAGTAATGGTAGGTTGTGACCTTGGCCCAATGATATTCAGTACATATACAGTGCAGATATACCGACATCAAATACGACATTTCTTGAAGATACAGCAATATTAGCAATAAGTAATGATTACCTAAAACTCTTCAAAGCCCATTAAGAATTTTAACGAGTAGCAAAAAAACTGAAAAATATGCAAATGGGATACATATTGTCATCACACTCCGACATCAAAATTGTAGTAAAATTTACTTATTTTATTTAGCAAAACTAAACCATGCGTGCGTGCTTTTCTACTAAAATTTTACAAATTTAATTACCGGCTAATTTATTTTGAACGGTTGTATACGATATGTATTTCATCTCTAGAATGCGAATATAATTAGCATGATAATTAATACTTCAATAGCTCTACACTCTCGCGTTATACGAACGATTACTTGATAATTATTCGTCTGCTGACATTATTTCTGTATCAGCTATCGTATCTTAAATATATCTTCTGAAGTGGAAAGATTCAACAGCCGATGTCCATTGATATAAAATTATAAATAATCGGAACTGTCAACAACGTGATAGTCATTATCAAATTTGTAATTTTGAAGGTTACATTAAAGAATCTAACTGTTAAACGAGACGTTATGAATATTCATTTACATTATCCATTTGTAATGATGAACGATTTCAAACAAAGTTACTACATCCTTGTCTACGCAAAATCATATCAATATCATTAGCACAATTATTATCACCGTCATAATAAAATATAATTTATTATACCACAACGCGTTCACGGAAAACTAATAGCGAGATGGGATTTTTTCCTTTACTCGACATCTCCCGAAAATTACGATGTCGCCTAAGATCGTCTTATCTTGTCTACCCACTAATCCACTAATGAATGAGATATAATTCTCTATCGAGGAAAAAAGATAAATAATAAGAGAGAATATAAAGAATAATAAGAGATAATAAGCATATTATCGCAAATCTCAGATAGATATAACTGCGATTATGGCTAAAGATATTGTGTGGATTGACGAATTTACTGTAAGGAATACCATAGTATTATTTTATAGGACGTAGGTTTGGTAATTGTTTATTGTAATCCTATAGATCTGGATTAAATTTTGATTAATGATATTATACTTTTATCAGTTTAAAATAATGCATAGAATGGATGCCTATATAGAAGTAAATTTTTGTAAATTTCCATATATATAATGTTTAAATTAATTTGCTCCAAAAGATACATATATTGCGGATGGATGAGTTGAATACATTTAGGAATGCTTCGACAATTTTTTAAAATTAAGATTGATTTCTGAAATTGTTTGACAAAATTGGTAAATTCAATTTATTAATGCACCAACTGAACGATTTTAGAAATACTATATTGCAAGGTATAAATGTGTCCCTATTTTAAAAGAAGATTATTACGAGTAATAATATTATATTAATACAATATCAGTAGGTAAGAGAATACACGCAAGTCCTCATGACTGCAACGAATCCATTGACTTGGAGTATTTCCGTAGAAATAATTCTACAACAGTGATACCTGGAGAGATATTTCTACTCGCAAGTTAAATTATTTGACTTTTGATGTTAGAAACTCATATTCTTATCAACACTTCCAATTGTTGCTGAATTTTTGGAGTTACTAGGAAGAATATATTTTTATAATAAGAATTTTGAATTCTTGATATTTTATTGTAATAGATAAAAAAGGATTACAAAACTGTTTGGTAACTTTGAGTAAGACATAAGATACAATAATAAGCGGACATGCACCTGACATTTTGTTAATGATACTGTCAGTTTCAGTTACGTTTCATGCTTTATTGTAGGTCCTAGAGGAGTCAACGTATATGCTTTATTGTCCAGATCTCGCAAATACATGCAAAAATGGTGCCATGGAGATAGGTTGTCATTTCTTGTACGTTTTCAAGACCTTATTGCATATTTGCTTAGCTTTAAAACTATTGATTTCTAATTTTAATTTTAAACATGATGTGCGAATTGCTGCATTGCCTAGTGTCTAAGCTGAAGTCATTGTTGTAAAATGATGAAAGCAACATCGGATATATCTAGATTCTTCCAAATATGTAGATAGTCTGATTACTATACAATTATTGCGTACTGGTAAGTGTATGAACACAAAATATTTTTTTTTTCGTTAAGTGTTTTCTTTTTGCTTATCTATGCATAGCTAGAAATCACAGACGCGTCAGCTGTTGTACACATGATACTCACAAAAATACTATCTCTAAACCTATGAGAGGAAAGGTAGTACAACAATTTTTGCTGTGTAATGCGGCTATATTACTAATTCAACAGTTTTTTGCTATAGCTGATAACTGTTGTTATCACTAACAATTACAAGAGCATGATAAGTTGATGATTGTGATGTTTATGTTTTATAGGAAACTACTGTGAAGTATGACATGCTTAGGCTTAATATTTAAGCATAGCAAGTTAAGGAAGTTATATAGCGGTGAGTATTTTTATGGTGGGTACAATTATGGTGGCTTCTTAAGCTGTAATGCCTGTCAAGAGTGCTTCTATTGCTCTAGCTATATAATTTAATCCGCGTAAAATGTTCCATAGGTTTGTTCGTACACTATTTTGCCGTAAGTAATGTTGCCTTGCTAATTTGAGCGGAAGTTAGGTTAAGTAAAATACCGAAGACATAGATAATGTACGGCAAAATTTATTAGTTGGTGTATGCCATACAATTTATAACATTCCAAGCTTTAATTATGAACGATTTTCAGATTTAAGTTGACGGCTGCTGGCATATACTTTGTTCGCAAATTAAATGGTGACTTTAAATTGAATAATTAACTATTCATCATTTTTAATTAAATAAAATTCTTGATCAATATAGTGCTTGTCTGGATAAACCTCCGTGACCATTCCTGTTCATTGGCTGTATAAATTAGGCCAGAAATATTTACAACTGCAGTCTCTATTATTACAAAGGTTTTCCATTGTTAGAACGAAGAAAATATAATTTTATCTTCAAAACGTCAATAATATGTCAGTGATTTTTTGGATGTACGATAGTTACGTTTTATTTCTCAATGTAGTCTCTTTTGAGTCCAGTATACTTGGTTCAACGTTTGTACCGGCTTTTGGTCCCTTCCAAATATTAAGATTTATCGAGGTTTTCAAAACAGGCGTTTTTCTGGGCGTTGACTTCTGCTAAATCTGGTTCCGCTGATACTTTTCCGCAGATTTCAAAAGAGGAAATAGTCACTAAGGGCTAACTCTGGAGAATATGCCGAATGAGGGAGAAATTTGTAAACGAAATCATAAAATTTCGCCATAATGTCTATTGATGCGTGCACTCGTGGAGGAACACTTTATTTTTGCGGAAATGCGATCGCTTTTGCTTCAAATCGAATGAAGTGATTTTTTCTGCTGATAGTTTTTCCTTTTTATCTGAATTATGTCATATCCTTCTTAGGAACTTGTGCTCAGGACCTTATTGGCCAACAGATATACCATGGCTTTCTAAAGCGTCCATTTGTCTGGGAAAGAAATCATTGTTTCTATTGATAGTTGACTTCTAGTATGCTCTGGTGAAATCATGTTTCGTTCATGACTGTGAAATTGTGAGCAAATGTGGCCCCTATCTTGTGGACAGCTGTCTTAAACGCAAGTGATCATTTATTATCGACACTACTAAAGTATATAATATGCTTAGGGCTTCAGCAATCCCACGCAGCTTGAATCTCCAGTCGGTCAAAACCATATTGTAGATTGTACGTTCAGAACGTACAGTTGACACTTCTTTTCCATTTATTTTGATACTGCTAAGTATCTATAGTATTAATCAAGCTTAGCTTTGGTTTTCTGCCGTAAAAAATAATACATGATGTGCACATGATATTCACTATTCTTGATTTCCACCAAAATTGCATAAGGTTGTCTACTCTCAATGGCTATAAAATTTTAACTAAACGACACAGCTTCCTCAAACTTTGACAGTTTTCTTTGGCGGAAATTTAAAAAGTCATGGACATATTGACCCACCATCATATGCGAAACTATATTGCATTGTGACATTCGTCTATTTTATTTCAATGTATGTGTTTATAATTAGTTGTACAGGATCTACAGATATTTGGAAGATTCCATTTACTTTGACTAAGGACGATTATGTTTTTTATACACTTTTTACTTGATATTGGAATGTGAATTTGTAGTTCCAAATTTGTATTTATTAAGTACAACCTACATCTTAAGACTAATTTAATACCCCTGAAGACGATTGTTTTTTTCAAAATTTTCACAAAAATTAAAGTCGCTTTAGAGGTACATACAATACGCATGATATTGCTGGTTACAAAATACATTATGGATTTCAAAAATAAAAAAAAAATATTATTTATTATACTGTTTTCTACAGTAAACAGCCTGCTAAATTGAATGACTGTACAAATATTTGCACATGACCCAATTTAGACAGATCCAAAATAAAATTGAATTATATTAAAACGCCAAAATTTTGAAAATATTGCCGGGCAAGTTGCGTCGTTTGTGATTTATTATTTATTATAATAATATATAGTTAAATATTATAATAGAGTTATTTAGAAGGCTGTCGATAGTGATACATGCAAAATATACCTGACCTCTTTTAAACTGCAATAATTTAAACTCGTCGTTTGTCCAAAGTATGTACAGTGAGGTGCAAAGATATCCGGACACGGCTAGATAGAGAAATATACTGCGCTCAATACTTTATTCCAAAGAGCCGCAGGGCACATTACTACCTGCTGAGGTTAACCGTAGTTTTTCCCGCTTACAATAACATTTCAATATACAAATGCGTATAATACGTATATACATACATATACAGTGTGGTCATAAAGTTTGGAACCAAGCTTATAACCGCATTATTTTGCATTTTTAGGAAAAACGCTCGGACAGGTAAATTTTCTTTTTTTAAAACGCCATCTTTTGACATACAATTTTTTTCTATGACGTCATTGGTTTTTAGATTGATGACGTCATCAACCCTTTTTTAAATGGCAACCATATTATTTTTTTATCGTTTTTGATAGATCTTTATATCCTCCAAATAGTGATATAAAACAATTGGTATGTTGCATCACAATTTTTTTTTAATAATATAAATTTAGAAAAAAAATTAAAAAAATTTATTTTTGAACAAAATTAAAATTATATTAAAAAAAATACATCTGAAGTTAAATTTATTGCAACAGTTAACGTAAATTTTCAAAATGGACCCCACCAACCAACTGGCACTGTCCCAGCCGAGTGTAAATGCTTTGCTATCAATAGTAATTTGCGTTATTCGCTCCAGATCAAAACAACAGAAAAAAACAACCAACAAACAAAGCGGATCGTAAAATGCACATGTACTCATGTTACTATGCAAAAAATTTACAAAAACAAAAACACGCACTTTTTTGCAAGATATTTCTTTATGACATTCTTTCTTCTTTTTATACAAATTATGTACAACACTAATATTTTGAAATTATTTCTCTGGCGACAACATTGTTGAATTATTTACTTCTATTTTTGACGTTAAATTTGTTAGACACTGCGTAAAAATTGTTCATTTTCGCTCATATAAAAATGGCACATTTATCTGAGCGAGAAAGAATCAAAATTTTAATTATGGTTGGGTATAGGGACAGACAAAGAACGCATGCAGAAGCATGCGAATTGTTTAACCATGAACATCCTGATAGACCTCCAATTGCCAGGTCTACGGTGATAAAACTAGTTGAAAAGTTTACCGAAACTGAATCCGTAAAAGATCGACCACGGCAAGGTAGACCTCAAATAGGAAAAGATGTGAAATTAAATGTGCTTCTAGAAGCAGAAGAAAGGCATCATGTTTCGACCAGACAACTTGCGTTAGTCGATCAGGTGGCTCACTCATTTGTCGTCAACTTATTTAAAGAAGAACAATATCATCCTTACAAAGTTCAACTTGTACAGGAATTACATAAGGATGACGAAGATCGTCGACTGCAGTTCTGTGAAGACGTAATGTTACGTTGTGGCCAAAATGCAAATTTCTTGGAAAACATTGTCTTCTCTGTTGAAGCTACGTTTTGCCTAAATGGATCTGTTCACCGCCATAATTGCAGATATTGGTCGCAGACTAACCCGCATTGGACTCAAGCGTGTCATACTCAGCCCAGAGGAAAAGTTAACGTATGGGTTGGAATGATTGGACAACGCATTTTAGGACCATATTTTTTTGACGGAAATTTGACTGCTGTGCAATATTTAGAATTTTTAAGATTTAAACTGGTTCCAGCGCTCGCTATTATTATTCATTATAGTAGCATTACATAAGTATAGAAATGAATATCGCGACTATTATTTGACTTGTTAGTTTTAACAAAAATTAGGCAATATCTAAAATATACATATTACTTCTTTAGTTAATAATAAATCACTCAGCTTACTGTAATAAAAATTATACTGGAAAATAAATTTTTAAGGCTTCATAAAGGTAGTAATATAGAGATAATTCAATTCTGTTTAATAATAACTAATGCATTTATATTTATTTATATTTTTTAACATGTAGTTAGTGTTCTTATTTATGGTTCTATATATGTATGATTTAGTTGTATGAGTTTCAGGTTAGTTGCAAGGCAAAATAGAAAACAACTTACTAAAAGTGTTTCGACAGATTAATACCTTTTAACTCAATTACATATTGAGAATAAAAATATTTCATTTATATTATAATTAGTATATAGTAGATAAATATTGTTTAAAATGATAAAAGCGATCTGGAGCTTTCGCCGATCGCTTACTGAAAATATAAAAACCCTCATATCAGCACAAAATTCGAAACAAAATTTCTCAAAAACTAGCCAGTTCCACGTAATAAGGATGTTGCAGTAATTAAAATTACATCTTAAACATATACAAACGCGTATTGGCGAATTACGTGTAAAACCAAATGTGCCCGTAATATAATTTTAGTAATACCGTACCTAGTTTTAAAAACATTTTTCATCTGAAGATGATTCACTTAATACAAGCGCAGGTAACAACAGGTAACTTATTTAATTAGAAATTTCATTTAAATACTTCGTAGTATTACTAAACCCAAATACATATGCATATTAAATGAAGAAAAACGCCAGAAGAGATTAAAGATGTACACATATATGAGTATTTGTCAAGTTTATAGGTGCTTATGATTGGATAATACAAAAACACAACTCTATTAATCTATATATCTTATTCTAGAATCAAAGTGTAGTATTCTGTTGAGCATTAATTATTTATTTTATACACAAACATTCTTATTGCTGTTTTTAATGTATTTTACTATAAAAATTAATTTACATTTTTTATGAAGTTTTACTTATCTTTTATTCCCTATCATTAATTACAACTTAAAATTATTCTAGTTCACATCAGCGATTACAACTTTATCGTCATCTTCTTTTTGAAAGGTGAATGACAAATAATATCAAAATTTAAAGACATGTCTGTTAAAAATATGTATAACCAAATTAATCATTGATACATTGAGTCATGAATGAACACTTAAGTTAATGTTAAAAAATTGTTAATATAAATAAAGTGATTTTCACTAAACAGAATTAAACAATTAAACAATCTACTTTCTATTAAGACCTCTATTGTAGCATAACTTGACAAAATATTTTATGAGCTTGCAACATAAATAATCACGTACACTAAAGCCTAGGTAAAAAAATTTGATAATGTATTCTTTTGCGAACGCTTCATTACTGCATCTTATAAAAAAAGGCATCTGATATCTTTTCACCTGGTGAAGATATATAATGTGAACATACGTATATTACTATTTTGTATCGGAGGACAACAATCTTTTTTCTCGGCATGTATTTGCAAAAATGCTATTCGTCTTAATGAATGATTACAATTCACTAAAGGAGTCATATATTTATTAATTTTTAGTAAAACGGACAACTCGCAAAATATCCGTGATATAGAACAACCGTCCTAAATTCTAACATTGTAATTTATATAATATGTCTACATGTATGCGTTTATATAATACAATGTTATTGTACGAGTGACAAACTACGGTCCCACCCACCAGGTACTAAGCTGCCCTGCGGCTCTTTGGAATAAAGTATTGAGCGCAGGGTATTTCTCTATCTAGACGTGTCCGGATACCTTTGCACCTCACTGTACTTGAAAGAAAAGTCGTCTTCAGTTATGAGTTTTTATCGGATTAGTACTTAATTTCATTTTTAATAAATCGTGTGCTAGCTTTTGACACATTGTTCTAGATGTGTTCTAATACTCACAAACATGTATCAACACCGTTATTTACCATGTAATGCAAGAAAAATCTGATGGTGATATAAAAAATTGCAGCTAGTTCTGGCGATATAAAACGTATATTAACATTTAAGAATCAGTCCTGAAGTCATGACGTGGAAGGTCACTACAGAGACAGTTTTCGGTCTATATAAAGATTCTTCTATTGGAATGATTCCTTCTCAATTGTAAATGGGCTATCTTATAGTTATAGCGTATGTGTTGGTTTATAATATGTCGGTGTACAACTTTTGGCCAGGGGATTCCTAGGAGGACCCTATGCCTGGTGAATTACCTCAGAACAAGACTTCTTTGCAAATTTAGAACTTTTGTTTTACCTTTAATCTGATTACTAGGTTCAATATATGTATCTTTACTAGGTAGCTTTATCATGCGACTTTTTTACCTTTTTTTAATTCTTTAAACTATATGTAAAATAAATACTTAAAATTGTGATTATATATTTATTGCATTCAGATTAACAACGATTTCAAGTATAATGACATAATATTTATGTTTGCAAAAATTTGAATGTCAAGAACATGTAAAATTATTATAAAAGACGTATTTGAAATGTAAATGTTTGCAATTTGCAAAAGATATCTAATAAAAAAGAATGACTGTTGTCATGGTGAATCATAGCGCTTTGATGTAAAATGATGCAAATTTTCATTTGGTTATAACAAATATAAAAATCTACAATAAATTCTTTTTTACTGTATACCCACACATATGTGAACGTGTTTTGTTTACAAACGCCACACCTAATTGAGCTAATAAGCTCTCGTTTTCCTGCTGCTTTCTACACTTTAGGACCAAATATACACATTAAATACGTGCTAATTATCGCTCACGGTTACATCAATTACGGCGTTTACATGGCTTCGTTAATGCGAATGCTATAGTATACCGTTGTAGAATATGAGTCGCTATCATACAGTGAGGATTACAGATAACAAAATGTCACAACGTTCTTACTTTTTTATTATTTATAATATATGCACACATACCAACGTATGTATGTAGTGAGCAGGTAGATATATAACAAATAGAGTACACATATGTAGGTCTGACGACAGAAATATTAGCGATAAATTATTCAACCTGGTTGTAAATTGTTGATGGATGATGCGATATTACACAATATAAAGATAAAGATATCCGTTGATTGTAGCGTAATTAATGAAATTAAAATACTAGTCATCGTAATCGGCTGCCTTTAAAAGATAATGATCTGGTGTAATTTGCAAGGGAGTGGCGAGTCATTAAGTAAACGATTGGTTAAAACTTTGTTTTTAGCATTAACCAAGATACTGTTACATATTCGCAAATTGGACGAGTGTACTGTGATGCAGTTAGTTTGTTTATGTTCCTTATTTTCATGGATATGAAGAAATATGAACGTAAAGAAGGCGTGATTTATCACTCCATTCCATCTCATCTCAATTTTACTTGGGAAGTGATGGCTAAAATAAATTAGAATAAATTAAGGAATAACAAATGAATAAATACTTGTCTGTTGTCTTAATAAGTTACTTTGATTGATGATATGTTACTGTAAACTCATTTCTTTAGCTTTTTCTTGCAAGTTTTAATGTTGTATTGCTTGGTAATGTAGTGAACAAATCTATACAATAATTTTTAAGCAATATTCACACTTTATAAATTCCGTAACACTTTTTGCGTCATGCTGAACTTCTTTGAACTATACATATCTTGTACATTAACAACTTTAAAATAAAAAAACTTTCCAACAAACTTCCATGGTTTTTTACACCATTAATTATCAATTGTATAAAAGCCTCTGCATCTAGTGCAGATTAAAAAAGTCAATTTATTCCAGTTCATGAAGCGATAACAGCAGATTAACTTTCGAATAAATGAATATTGGTTTCCTGGGAAAAAACGGAGTAAGTAACAGAGCACATGCAGATACTAACTTTCTACTTTTTAGTTTGGGCTTACTTTCTGCCACAATTGTTTGCTAACATATCTAAGGGTCATAAACAGCTAAGAGCTAAGTCAGAAGGTAGATAGATATACGGGAGCTTAACATGTCATTCACAAAAAAGCTCTTTTTCTGAATCAATCTGGAACGAAATTTCTGTCCAGCCTACATGATTTACTTTAACTATAAAAAGCGTTGCGTTGTCCACCGTCACACCACAAATTGTAGAAAAACACGAATTTATACATGACATAGAAGGTGGCATCATATGTCCAGAGTCAGTTTCCTGTTATGATTTATTTAAAGAATGAATTGATCCTTGGCAATGTCTCACTACATCAGTACTTCGGTTGAACTACAATTTGTAATTGGAACATAATTAACAGTGCAACATTATTTACGGGGAAGTAATGTTGTAACAAAGCTATAGAGACACATTTATATTCACTGCAGTCGCTGCAATCGCATTTACCATAAAAAAACAATAAAAGGCACGCTGCTTGGCTTTGACTTAGTATTCACTCAGCTAACCTGCTACCTCTTTTAAAAATCAGATGTTATCTATATAGAAGGTCTAAAAGTGTTCTTCTTTTAGTTCGTTAAGATAACTGTCAATGGTCAATGGTTACATTTACCTCAACTTTGTATAATGTTTTGAGACATTTGCTATAAGAGTGAGAGAGAAAGGCATCTGTGTTTTGATCTTGAGTATCTGCATACTCTGTTTGGATAATACTTCTCAAAACAACGCAAGTTAAACCTACTTAAATACATTTAGGGTGGGTTTATCAATGTGATGATAAATAACTTAAGCTGCAGATAAAATTTTATTCGTAAGATAATTACAATGAAACGTTTAGTGAGTGTTAAATAAAAGTTATCTGCAAGATGAAGCATTGTAGTTGCTAAATTTTATCTGGCAGTTAGCAATATCTGTCAGTTACTTAACTAACACTTTTATCCTCACATTGATAAACCCACCCTTAGTAGGACATTCTATGAGTTCTGTTTGAAAGTTTAAAGAAAGAGCAGTCTGGCCATTATTTGAAACAAAAGTAGCTGGTTCAGCAGGGTTGTTTTTGCAATATTTTATATAGTGATGTAATACCGATTTGAAAAGTTAAAATTTCTTGGGAGTTTTTCTCCTCGGCATCTCCTTAGCAGTTGTATGCAAAATTTTCAAAACGTTTGAATAGTTATTGAACTGTAAAACAAAATCAGGTTATTGTACTTTCAATTAAAAATAAATTACTTATAGCCCGTCAAGCCTTACTGACATCTCCAACGCCTAGTGTGACCACCAAGTAGGAATTTGAGATGTTGGAGGAAATTGATAGGTAATATAAATTTTAACAAGATTAGATATTTTAAATGGCTTCCTAATAAAATTTTTAGGAATAAGTTGTATGTTCTGAGAAATGTACAACATATTTCAGTGATTTCAGGAGCTAATTTAGACATACTAGCTAAAATGGTCTGTGTACTGTACATGGAAGAATTCTTCAAATCTTCCATGTAGTTATATGGATCCGGCTTTTCACCCTGGACTCTCACTTCTCATTACGAGTAAATAATATTGGCTGGGCTTCCATTAGAGTAATTATGGCGTGCTCATCAGCATGTTAGTCATGAAAATTCGGAAAATGGTATACATATTGATAATTGAGTAAATAACCCTATTACTAACATATAGATAAGTGTAATATTGCTCAATTTTAATTTTATTGTCGTTAAATTGAAGTAATTAATTCAAGGAGGTAAGTTTTCGAAATAAGAAAAAGATAATATTGATACTTCAAGAACGCAATACTAGTAATAATGACTTGCTGTAATACACCATACTTATGTTTCTGTTGATATATAGTGATGAACTGTTCATTATAAATACTTTGTCTTTAGACTACTATGAAACATATGGGATTTAATAATTAGCACACATGTAAATGCAACGATTTTTAAAGCAAACAGTAAAAGAGAAGAAGGTCAACTAAAAATTACTACAATGTATGCATATGTTTTATTTTAAAATGCATGGAACAGCGAGCTGCAATAACTCGCAGTTAGAAAATAACTTGCTAGTAGGTATACGACATGGAAGCAATTAAATTTGTATTAAACTTATGATACCTATACATATCTAACACTCATGTAAATGACACGGACGATGCCATCTCGTCGGTAACGTAGTCGTGTTGACACATCTGACGATTCGATGAAATTGCGTTACCAATATTTTTTCTCGTAGTAATGAATATACACCAAAATTAAAATAACAATCATAAGTTACGTATTTAAATCATTTACTGCTTTATATATCTAAGCACAGTAAACCATTTAAGTAAGATTGATAAATTAGATTATTATTCGTTTTCTCTAGGGTTTTTGAACATCTATTTATATCACATCTAACCACTTTGTGGATTATCTTTTCGTTTACTTTAGAACATTTCCAGATATAAAGACTAGGTAATCTGCTCTTTTTACATGCCCTACTAATTTTGTAGATTTGCTAAAGAATTGACTGTTCACTCTACATATATTGCCCTGTTATTACTTCAGGAAGTAGAAAGCTCTTGCATGCTAAGATAAAATACCAAATGTAATATCTGTCAATGTTTGGCGAAGTTCGCTTATAAATTAATAGTCTATCAGATATCTCCAGCGACATCAAATTACTAACAAGCATTCCACTGGATTCTGCAATTTTATTCAAATCTTAATTTTTAGTGTTACATTAGGACATGATTTAAATTTCTAAACTATTCATAGAATGTACTGTATGCTTACGTGTCTTTATGAGTACCTGAGAGAAACAATGCTAATCTTGAAGAGTACGCTAATGAAATTATATTACTTGACTTTAAAAACAAATGTCTAGAATTAAGCAATTACGTTATTTAGCAAAGAAATATTAATCAAACGACTGGCGAATGCGTTTACTGTCCATAATTTTGGTATTAGTTTCTTCTTTGTTTTTCCATTTTTATTCTGAAGTAAGAAGTAGAATAAATATAAGTTACATTTTATTATTTTTAACAAACAAGCTTCTAGTTTTCTTTTATTTCAAATATTGCGCGTTATATGTATTAGTCTGACGATTGGTTTTTCTTTGCGGTTTATTACTCGAAGCGTTTCGTCTGGAGTGGAGATTACCTACTGGGCGTAAGCTTCAAGTATGACATCATTGTTGAAGTTGTTTATTAAAATTTACATAATTGCAGTACACACCACAACTTTATGAATGTTTATATGTTTAAAATTCCATACCGGTTTCATATAAATACAAGAACAGTAGATATACAGGTATATCGCTTACCTGCTCGTTTTGAGGACTTGCTAATTCGCATTTGTGTTTCATACCATTCAAACGGGTAAATAACGTATTTATGTTGCAACACGAAGATAACTTGAAAATTATTTTGAAACTGCGAACTAAAAATCAAATAGCGAATGAGTGATAATATTTACAAAACATATTTATCATGGATTTACGAGATTTCTTTTTAGTATAATGTCGACAAATAAACGTCGAAGTAGATTTGAAATATGCTCGAGTATGTGTGGTAGCTTGGTGGAGCATACGTCGCATGAATGCATTCCTTATGTTGGTGTTATAGTAACCTTTAACTATTTATTCGCTTTAAGTATGAATGACGCACATTTAGTCAAAAGCTATATAATAATTTCTTTCATAGTGCTATTAATATTACATATTATTATGTTTTACATATTATATACATACTATATATATCGATACTTCGGAACCGATACCTTGGTATCGATACCTTGGTATTGATACCTTGAATCGATACCTCGAATTGATTTCTTGAATCGATTCCTTAGTATCGATACCTAGGACTGATTTGTAGGTGTAATACTTTTCAAATTAATTTCAATAATTTATTATATTCAATTAATATATGTATTTTTTGACCTTTATGTACTTATCTTTTAATTCCTGATTTATTTCCACTTAGAGGTCAATAAAACAATAAATAATTAAATACCAATTTATTCCATAACATATAATAATACGTTTTCGTTAAATAACTTCTTCAGTGGAAGAAATTGACATTTAATATGTGTCAAATTACTAATAATATAAATATAAATTGCCATGCCTATCAACAAAATTATCTAAAAAACAAAGAATTCATTGATATATCGAATTTTAATTATATTCAAGTAATAATGAAAGAATAATGATTTAATACAACATTAGAAATTGAAATGATTTGAATTATTCGTATATCAATCTATTTTTGCTCTAACAATTAAGGACTAGGGAAAAACATGGCAAAAAAACCTAGTCAAGAGCTTAAAATTAATAAAATTCATGCGTGAATTAAATTATTATAAATAACGCTTAAATTATCAATATCCGTTCTGAAATTTACCGCGTTTTCATCTTTCTTAATGTATATCATTTCGTAAATTAATCTTTTTTTATAATTATTTTCCTTTTTTCAAATTTTAGTGTTTTGAAAATCAAAATTATGTCATCTATCTTTAGAGTGCTTAGATAAAGCAGTTTCAGCGGTGACGTTATGTGTAACAGTGTATTGATGGTTATAAATTCGTTTCTTTAAATATTGTTTGGTTTGTCCGATATAACATTTATTACAATCTTTGCAATCTAATTTATAAACGACATTACTTTGATTACCATGTTTAATGGGTGTTTTTAAATTTGTGAATAAATGTCTATTGTTGGTAGGTATGAAAGTTATGTGAATGTCTGATTTTTTTAATTCGTGTTTTATTGTGTCGCTTAAATTGTTTATATATGGTATAGTGTGGTATATGTTATTATTTGATTTTGTACCTGTGTTATATATTTTATTTATTCTTTTTGTGATTAATACTAGACATTTATTCACAAATTTAAAAACACCCATTAAACATGGTAATCAAAGTAATGTCGTTTATAAATTAGATTGCAAAGATTGTAATAAATGTTATATCGGACAAACCAAACAATATTTAAAGAAACGAATTTATAACCATCAATACACTGTTACACATAACGTCACCGCTGAAACTGCTTTATCTAAGCACTCTAAACATAGACGACATAATTTTGATTTTCAAAACACTAAAATTTTAAAAAAGGAAAATAATTATAAAAAAAGATTAATTTACGAAATGATATACATTAAGAAAGATGAAAACGCGGTAAATTTCAGAACGGATATTATAGAATAAATTGGTATTTAATTATTTATTGTTTTATTGACCTCTAAGTGGAAATAAATCAGGAATTAAAAGATAATTATATTCAATAACATATCTACAGTATCAAATGTACAATATTATGATATTTTGACTTTTTTTAATAACAATTCTCGTTATTGTACGCAAATAATTACACCTACCCTCATTAATTACTATTTGAGTCAATATATGAGAACTAGTTCCATAAATATTTGACGATACTGTAGTTGTTACCGTAGTTCGCTGGTATCGATACCTAAGTATTGATTCCTAGGTATCGATTCCAAGGCGCCGATAGCCAGGTGTCGATTCCAAGGTATCGATACCGATGTTATCCAAGGTATCAGCGAATCGATACCAGTAACGGTACATATTATTTGTTAAGAAATGAGAACAATTTTAGTAAAATATAATCGTTTAGGTTAGGAACCTCAGGGAACAAGAGAACCATTAATAACCTTCAACTAGTTTGTTAGAGGGAAGCTTGTTATAAAGAGATGCAATATTGTAAATTGATACTCTCATTTCTCTTTCTACGTTCAGCTAAAATTGTATATTGAGGTGGCGACAACAAAAAGAATAGAACTAGAAAATGGCGAAAGTGTGCCAAAAAATGTTTTTTTCAGAGTAAAATATTGGTTATTAACAACTCACCAAAATTCTAATAGTGATTTATTATCCACTTTCCTCTGTATTTCGCTACATGCCGTGATGTGTATGCAACACCTAAACACGTTAGAATTGGATATCTAATAATCATTTAGATTTACAATAAAATAACAAAGTCGAAAGTTCTGCACTCATGTCCTTCGTACAACGCTGAAACAGTCTTGTTTTCTAGGATCTTCTTTTTATATAAGTTACCGCAGTTAGAGCGTTAAAGTTGTAAATTATATCAGACATTGCTCGCGCACCAGCTTCGATAAACTTTGTTGAGCTATATGATCAGGTATGTTGTTAATTCGAGAAGTAATGGTATCATTTGATAGTGATATTGCGTATTGGATTGGAAAATTATTTTCAAGCATAATTTTTATGTGTAATCAACTCTTTCCCGAGATTGCGTTACTTCCTTGTATCTGGCCTTTTAATTTAGAATTAAAACTTTATTAATAGTCGACATACTTGTTTTTTGACGCTACTAATTTACATACATATCTGTCTTTCTTCATCATTTGTGGTGATTTTTATAAATCTAAAATTTAAATATTGTTTCTTTAGCTTTCGGAACTACGTCTTTTCTATATTGTTGAAGTTGATGATTCGTTATCATCTGTTTTCGTCCGGTTAAAAGTTTATCAATGATATTCCTGGGTACCAGTTTTTCCACGCTGACTATGCATCCCTGCTACTTTTTGAAATGCTTATCTAAATTTTAGGCTACAGGTCTTTTTTACTTGATTGAAAGAAAGACGTGAATAATATTTATATGAAAATTGGAAGGTCGGATACGACAAAGTTGAGGACTGGCAGTTTAGATCTTCTCAAACTCAAGATTTTAGAAGTTTAGGAGAGGGTATTACAAGCAACCATCTACATGTTTATTTTTTCTGTTATGTGTAAGAGAGAAATTGACAACTAAAGCATTATTAATGTTCACCGAAGTTCTTCCAATCATATGATTTTAATGCGCAAAATTTCAGGGGTTACGTTAGCCAAACCATATTTTGTTGGAAGTCTTTTCTAAATACTTATAAAATACATCATTCCGGAAAATGTCATTAATGTACAAGTGCCAATTTTTGTTGGGTGTTCACTAGCGATACGTGGTTTTAAAACTTTAAATTTATTTATTTATCTTTATTTAATCTGTATTTAAGGCGGGTTAAATCCATGATCTTTCATGTGATTTTCACTATTTCTAGTTAACAAAGAAATAAGAAAATTGTATAAAATTTTGGAGGAGAACTCTTAATCAACCCTCTAGAATGCTTCAGTTAACATTTACGTAAGATATTATAACTTTTTTTAAATTTGAGACGCCATTTCGAAAACTTATAACTCCTGATGCATGCATAGTATAAAGAAAACTTGCTTTAAATCGCCATATATCGGAGTAATCTACACGTTTATGCTTTGTGTCGGTCCTTTTGCGGTACATTCTGAACAACACATATGTATCTATGTCAAATTTATAATTTATTATTATTTACTACTACGTATATCTAGACAAGCAACCCAAGGTAGGTAAGTCAGTCTATGTATTTATAATTGCAACTGCACTGAATATAGTCTTCCTTTGATGTTATGTGGTTGTAGCGTGGTTTGACAAAAAGCCAAAAGTGTGAGAAATTTTGTACGTTGTTTTATAAAATAATATCTGCCGAAAATAGGATATTACAAATTTTTTAATGTTGAAGTGGCTTTTGTGTTATCAAAGCATAAGATGCTGTAAAAAATGAAAACCATTTTTTAACAACAATTGTTTTAAATCTTAGTTTAGTTAATTATTGTAAAACTAACGATTGAATTCTTAATATGAAATATGATATATTTATGTGCTCTGAATGGATATTGTATTTATGTTTATCATGATTTTTGCTCAGAAAATTAATATCGTATTTGTAATAGTAGATTCTTTATCTCTTTTCAGATATTCCACGTAGATTCCTGCAGAATGTGACATACATCTGAAATGAGATAAACTTATGTGATAACGTGCATATCTGTATGTGTGTGATATTTACAGCTGATAAATGAATTATTGTATTTGCAATATTAAAAAAAATAAAATCACAGACTAGTATACTGTTTTTAATATTTGTCTCTGAAATATTGTGAATAATCCAATTCTCCCTGATTCATGAACTTATTTATATCAATAATAATTTTGAAAACGTTTGAGACAATATCCAAATGACAATACAATCTTTCTTTCAAAGTTTGCTGTGGAGTTTGTAAGTGTCTGAAGAAGTACATACATATGTACATTGAGATATAGCAAGGAATTGTATTGATTGTAATCATATCTCTACCCTGAAATCTAAACGAAAATAAGTTCAAAATTTAGCGTGGAACTAATCTACGTTTTATGTAATCTACAGTTCATGTAGCAGTATTTTATGGGCTTCAAGAAATGTGTTTGATCAATGTTTAACGAAAGTAGTTGGACAGAAGCTCGTAAGTATACCCTACTAATGTAGGGTTTAGAATTTCTTATTTTTTTATTTTGTATTCTTAGTATTTTGTATATTTGTAAATAAATAAAAATTAATAATAGAATAATACACATGAACATATGTATTATTCCAAATTAATCTTCTTACTGTCGAATCATTAGCATTTCAAAATTTTTTGGAGTAGTTAGCTTGAGAGGGATAATACAGTCGTTTTTTGAGGACATAACAATTGTATGCGAAGTCTGCAATCAGAAAAGCATAGGTACACATTTTTCTGCAAATCAGACCTTTGTAGAAAATACATAGGTATGCCTATATTGATATATACTTTTTTGTGAAAAAAAATGAATTAGCGATTCCATATGTTTACTCTTTTGATCTTTGATTATTTTGACGGATGACTAGTTCTCACGTTAGATGCATCACGAGCACTAAATCTTACTAGGTTCTTTTTTAAATATCATTAAAGAGGTAGTAAGAAATAAACGAAATTAAAGGCAACCGTTTTGACTACTGTTTTATTCACTTAACTATACATTATAGAGTACCACTCTCTTTCCAATATAAAATTGAAACTGTAACAGATATTTCCACTACACAAATATGTACAGTATCTCTTAAGGTTTCTGAAAATACACGCAGGTAATGTAGTATACAGTCAATGATTATATTAAGAACTTAGAGATAGTATAAAGATTTTTTAACCTTCAAGTAGTCTGTGTAACAATTTAGTTTCTGACAGTAATTCTATTTGTATTTTAGCTTCAGTATATAAATCGGAGTGCTGATTTAATTTAATAATGGACTATAACTAAAATTTTGAAAATTTGAACTTACAAACTCTCTAAAGACGGGATCAAAACCGCATAAGAGAGGCAGCAATTAAGGAAGGTTAACAGTACATTTTTTAGTTTTACAGATAGATCACAGTTTCTATTTTGCTCAGTGTATACTTTTTTTTTATAAAGCATAGAATGCTAAATACTAAATACGCCTAATATATGTATGTTCGAAATCATATAAAAATTTTAGTGCAATAATAATTGACAGACTTTATTCATTACACAGCATTATTAATTTTTCACACAAGAATAAATTATATTATGTTTATTATTTATAATAATTATAACAAAATAACTTTTACATTGTGTTATAATACTACTATATGTATATACTGTAGCTTCCTACAGTAGTAGTAAAATATTTATCACAGCTTTCTGTACGTTATGCAACCCACTCAACCAATTGATGTAATATAATACATCGCGCGCTATGTAAAGTATACAAGAAATAGAGAAGAAATGTATAACATTCACACATTTTACTTATGCTGCATGGACTACATATTCATCACATGTAACAAATATTTAAACCATGATGTATAATTTCTCTCAAAGCTGTAATTTCTATTTCTTTTTGAAAATAGCAAACTTGTATTCGAAAGCATTTTAGAGCTAGCTTTACTTGTTCATGTCATAATGATGAGCGGAGAAGAATAAATGATACGTAAATGCTTTAAAAGCTCAACGATTCAAAATAACGTTGAAATGTACTAAAGAGTCATAAAGGTACACTGAAACCAAAACGACAATTGTGTATGCTTTTTATGTTTGTTCTTCTTCTCTAAAAGAGATTTAAAGAAAGCTGGTTATGTTTAGCAGCTATACAACGTTGTTTCGCAGCTTTCGCAAGAAGCAATGCTACCTTAGCAACAGAACCAAATCCTTTTAATGTTTAACACATTAGTCATCGCCACCATCGACCTTATTCTGAACTATATCACATTTGGTGACATTTATTCATTTGGAATTTTGGAAGATTATTTAATTCATTTAGAACATTTTATGAAATCCAAATTGTGTTAGCAGGAAGCCTAGATTTACCACATTTAATATAAAAAGAAACATCCGTACACATCCAAAAATCAGTGAGATATAAACTAAAAAAGCTACATTATGACAAAGTAGAAAATAATTTGTATTATATCAAAAATTAAACTAGATTGGCATAGGCGAAAAGCACGGTAGATTGATGTAGAATGAGACGAGGAATCCTGAAATGAAATAATACACAGAAATATGCAAGGTATGTCCTAAAGTCAAAAATGAACACTTTGTATACTTGAGTATAATTTAATATCTGACATTATTTAGCGAGTTTTCAATGTTTCTTTCCTATATTCTAGATATACCAGACAGACACACAAAATACTGAAAAATTATTGTGTTGAAATTAGAAGCACAATTCCCATTAAATACTAACCAGAAAACTCCGTTGTATTTTGTGTGAAGACTAACGTAATGCATTCTACTGAAAGCAGGTCAAATGATCCGTGGATCGCAAGACTAATTTTAAAGCTAGCATAATTGTATACTAGGGCTACTATAAATTAGAAATAGAACTTGTTTAAGTTGTTGAATTAATGAATTCTGATTGGTATATTAAAACATTTTTCAGAGCACGTGTTTTTTAAAAAATGTTACGTAGGGCATACGGAATTCAAAACCACAAATCAGTTAACAATGCATGGAGTACATAGTTATTTTGCTGAATAGAAAGTCAATAAAGTTTGTCAACACCCCATTCAAAATGTTATTGTTCCATTCAATTCGAATTGTGTATCATCTTATATCATTTAATAAAGTTAAAAAAAATACAGCAATTCTCTCAATGAGTGAGTGTGTATATATGTACGTTAACCTAAAAAAATAGTGCTACTCCCTCATTTGAGGAAGTTCTATTGTAAATAAAGGTTCAACAATTATCGCAAAGTGAAAGAAAGCTAGAATATGTTAATACAGTTTTCTGTGGTCTATTTCGATAACACGCAATACCTATAAAGTCTTCTTTTTACACTAGTCATTTTACAACTTTACATTTATGAATAATTTCGTGGATAGCTCAAAACTAATAAAATGTATGTATGTATAATTTGTACTAGAACTTATCACAAGGTTAAGTTTGCAATTTGATTTCGCAAAAGTTAAACTATTTATTAAATAAAATAATGAATAAAAGTACACAACCGAGTAAGGAAATGATCAGAGTTTAATAAAGTTGTGAAGCTAGTTCAATCTATATAAATAAAAAGTGCAAAACATTGAATAATAATGGCTCTCACATGGTTTTCTTCCTTTGTATTCGAACTTGTGCCGCGTGCCATATGCCGCCACCTTTTGTAACCTCAAATTTGTTATGTATTGATACGAACAGTGTACAACTTCTTCCATTTCGATAATTAACTTTATTTATTAGCGCTACATCATGCGTTTACGTTTATTATATAATTAATTTCTCAATAAAACAGTAGCCTTTATTTAACAAATAAAGGCTACTTAAATACAACTTTCCATATATGTTCAATTACTTTAATTGTCTTTTTTTATTCCGTTCATGATTAATTTCATATTATCGATCTTCTACAGATAATAAATGATTTCTTATTTGAAAATAAGCGTAGGTCATGTGGCTCTAACAAAATTCTGTGAATTAAACGCTTTTCATTTAATTTAGAAATTTTATATTAGAAACTATTATAACTATGTATGTATGTATTTTCACGCATGCCACGTTAGAGTTTTTTCAAGCATATTGGGGAGTAACATGGTATTGAAGAATGCCACTCAATAAATCATTTTAGAATATAATTTACTGGGACATTGGCAAATCTTGATGATGATAGTTGATGATGTTGATGATGATAGTTACTTTTTATAATGAAATAATAAAGCTTAAGTTCTTTAAATTTTGTGGTGAGTACAGCTGCGGTGCTTACAATGTATTTTTGTGTTTGCAATATAATATATAATAGAGTACGGGCAAATTTGGATGTTATAGAAAATTTCCTTCCTTTCTAGGTACCGATTGAAATATATTTTACTATAATTTCATTATTACTTTGAACAAAATATTATAGGAGTAACATATTACAGTTTCCGTAATCTATAAGTTATTTTACAGTTCAAATTAGAAATATTATTTGTTAATATGGTGATAATGTATTTACATACAGACGGAATAGTAACCAGAAGTGACCACCGCATAAACACAAACGTCACAAAACTAGTGTTTCTTGTTTCTTTATCTAGAATGCTCATTCTAAGTACCTGCATTCTGTTAGTTGACATTTAATTTGTTTCACGGATGAACATGAATTTTGTTAGTGTATTTTCGAAGAACATAGCAGAAGACGGTTATTAGTTGTATTCTCAGCAATCCCACATTCAACAATTTATATTGGAATATCCAAATGAAGATTGAACATGAAATATTCATTTAATGTCGAATCATGCGAGTCCAGTGATTCTTGGAAACTGGCAACTTTGCTCAGCGCAAATCAGTTGCAACTCTAGAGAATCAACTAAAGAAGAAGTAAATGAGAAAATATTATATGTTCAAACAAGTATGTACTTACACTAAATAAGGGAAAATATATTTAAATTTATTTCTTGTAGGAATACTATTCGAAAGATGTCACGCATCCTTAACTAAATGTTTACACATGGTGTTACATAATACATAGCTGATGCTGCAATGTTCTAACTTCAAGAGTAACGCCCTCAGATCTTCTTTTTATTTGGTCATATAAAACATGCGGTCTCCCGAAATACTGTCCATGCTCTCGATAAGATGGGAAATGCAATGACTGCAACTGCAAGTGATACCGGTGAAGAAGCTTGCAATAACGCGGCTTATCCATATGAATTTATGTTTATAAAATCATAGTAAAACTATTGCAAGAACAAAAAACGTTTATATATATTTTTTTTGACAAGTATTCTTCTAAAAAAGTAATTTCTTATTTTTATTTATACCCAAGAAAAAAATCACACGTTCACAACAATTCTCCTGTTTCCTCTTGTCATATATTTCATACTACCAACTTAGGAATGTCATAAATTTAAAATTTGAAGTAAAATGTGGTGGTCATTTCCAGTTGCTCCCCCAGTATAACTTTGTAAATCTAATGCTATTTGTCTATCTTACCGTACAGGTTAAACAATATTAATTTTTAAATATATCTAAAGCGGATTTTTTTCTCTTTAATATCGAAATACACCTTTTTTATCATTACTTCAATTTTGACGCTTTTTAAAAGAAACTGATTGATACGCGTCATGAACATGACCATTATTTTTGTTTATTTTCATAAATACATGACTAATAACTTTAAAACGAAAGTGCACAGAGTTGAATCTTTTCGAATAAACCGAAAACAAAAGGCAATAGCCATTTTGGGTTTGCGTCACTAAGATTCACTCAAAAAGAAGAGAAATTGACAATGAGAGTCATTTTTCCATATTTTCTACAGTCATCGATATTCCAAGAGCAGAGAACATTTTTCTGTCATTACAAAGATTATTTGTTATTGTATAACAATAAGTTTGTTAGCATAGTGTCATAAGATGATGCTACGGTTTCAGGATACTTCCGGTAATCAGTATTTCAATCGAAAATGTAAAACGTTCTAATTAACCGTAACAAGAGTGTTTTAATTTCCATTACTCATAATGACTGTATTTATGTAAATATCATGTGTTAAGCATTTTCCATAAAACAGTATCTTTCAATTTTCATAATCAATAAAACTTTTACAATGAACAGTAAAACTCTGGTCACTACAATCCTCAGTAAAATCCAGAAAAGATAAATGGTAGATAATTGGTGAACAAATTGGTAAAGAAATGTTGAAAGACTGATTGAAAAAAAGGAGCGAAAAAACTACGAAAGCAAATTAATAGCAATAAAAAGTGAAAAGTTATGTCCTGTCATGTAGAATAATAAAAATAAGTATAGCTAATCGATGTTTATTGTAAACAGTGGTATGAGAAACTGATATAGGAAAATACCATCGCTACTGCTAATCAAATATTTTGTTATAGTAGACGTCACTGCCGAAATAATAAAAAAAGTTTTCGAGAGGTTCAGGTTAGATGGAATATGCTTCATATAAAATTGATTCATCATTTATAGTAAATTCGAAAAATAGAACATATTATCTGTATGCATATGTCTATCATTTAAATGACAATGTCGAGTTACATACATACACATTCAGCACAATCTATACACCTAAAAATATCTACATTAAGCAACGTTTGAATTTGAATACGTTTTGTTCCAAGTTTTTTTTTTAATCTCTCCCTTGAAATCAAGTTTCTAAAACTTACCACTATGGTGTAGTATCCGGTACGTCTGTCAGATCTTTAGCCTAAATACGTTAATAATTGAAACAGATTTGTTTGCGGATGTATAGTTACTAGAAATAACTTGTCGGATAAAGGTTTGTGATTTCAATCGTGCACGATTTATCTATTTTTGGTACATTGTGCAAGTTTCATGCATTTATTTGATACAACAGACACATTGTATAGAGTATATGCACATATACGTATTAGGTATATAATAATATACATATCTACAACGAGCCATGTACCGTCAGCAGGTTGTGCATGTTTCTCATCATTACTGTTAGTGACAAAAACTGGTGAGGCGTTCACACAAATGACAGTTTTATTTTATCTTTACAGTAATCATAATAAAGAGTTTGCGAATACAAAAGAGATTAAATTATTTTATATACAAATGGTTTTCTTAAATATGTACGTCAGAAAATAAGTCGGCATTATTAGCAATTGGTTCCATAGTTTTCAGGTAAGCTCTAAAACGAGTAGACAAATATTTTAGTATTACTGTTAGGCGATACACACTGTATATTTTTAACATATATAAAAGATGATACGACATACTAAACATATCTTCTTTTCAATTTAAGTGCAGAATATTATTCGAATTTAGCAGTAATTAGTAAGAGCATCTGTAATGGATACTAAGCATCAACTACAACCAGCGACATTACCATTTTTATAGTTCCATATAAAACCTTGAGTAGAGTATTTGTTGTTTTGTATCTTAATCTGATCCTTTGCTGGTCTGGAAGTATGACCTGCAGTATTATCTCGTTGAAATATTTAGTCTTCTGGAGCAAAGTATATTAGAACTGCTATAAAAGTGGTATACAAGAAATGGAATTTATCCTTGTTGAACTATAGAATATGTTGTGGGTAAAACCTTTCTAAATCGAAACTATTTATTACTGGATAAAATTTATTGTATTTATTGCATAAGTACTGGTAAATTCAAATAGTTCTTAGTTAGTTTACAACATTGTCAGAAGAGGCTAATCGTTTCACCGAATGAATTACACATTGTAACTTTTATTTCTTTTATATAATTAATTTTTATTCATCCCAACTTAAGAATGTTAACATATTTACATGTTTATCTGTATGTTTTGTTATTTGTATTATTTGCAATAAATAAACTGTTGTAAATTTGTACTGTGTCTCTAAATTTATGTCAGCATATATTACAGGTAGGTACTTTCTCGATTTATCTAGTAATTGCGTTATTTGCAAAATAATACTTCGGGTACTTTAGTGTGTTTAGAAAGACAATACTAAGAAATTTTATAGTTTTACCGTTACCAAATCCTTATATAGGAAAGTCAAAATTATGTGAAATTATAAAAATTTCGCTGTGTGTATTTGAGTCTCTTGAAAAGTTTATTATTTAGACGACCAAAAGAAATTTTGATATCGATTTTCGATATATTCTCATGAAACTCCTCAATTAATGAGGGAATTAATTACTACTGCGCTATAATGTATTCCATTGTGATAAGCTCTTTGGAAAAAAGCAAACTATATCACATAGAAAAAATTTGAAATAATGAAAATGTTAAAATTGAATGCGCACAATGACGGTGATAAAAACGGAAGAGTAAATATAATTCAAATTACTTCAACAGAAAACTTACTTACGTATTTAGTCATGAAGTCAAGAATTAGAGTAAAAAAAATAATAAAAGGGCTCAATAATACCATCTAAACAGTCTTCTCGCGTATTTTCTCAGTTACTACAACCATCTTTAAAATGTCAAGAGCTCTCGTCTTGATTAGTATTTTATAATTCTTCAGAAATGTTATGAAATTTGAATACCTAACGTATTTTTACTTGAACCTATCATCAGATTAATCATTTATTTAATACAATTTTGTCAATGTGCACAATTGTATGTATTTGTTAACTGAACTATATAGTTACGTTGATTGTATTTTACCTGAAAGATTTGCTAACGAATTTTGTGGTTGTAATATAGATTTACAATTCGTCAAATCGTAAAATAATCAAGTCGAATTAAACTCCTTGCAATGTGCTATTAGCAAGATATCGAATTACCAGTGTGATGATCTATTTTAATATTTAAACAAAATTCACGTGATTCATGAAAAATACTGATATCGAGGGCAGGTCTGTGCATGACTACTTTATAGAATGAGGCTATAATGTAACCTCTCTGCCATGCTAAGCTTTGACAGAAAGTGTTATCACTTGAAGTAGAAGGAAATTTCAATTTTTAATAAGCTAGATTTTAGTGCTAATAAGTTAATTCAATTTTAGGTTTTGACTAATTTTTAATCGAAGATCCCTGTATGTTTTTACATATCTGAAACGACAAAAACGATGACATATTTGTTTTACTTTATTTTGAAAGTTCTTCACCTATGCAGGAAAAAACTAGTAAGATTTCAAGAAAGGAGTTTTTATGACCTAGACTTATGATTTCAACAAAACCAATATCAGATGTCAGTTAATATAATTATCAACTTACTGCAAGAAAATCTTGGTAAAGTAATATGTATTAACATTCTTATAGTGCAGCTATTGTATGATGAAAACGTGATTTAAACATTTCACGCTACTTCTTTGGGGTTACAGCAATTCGGCAACAAATCATGATCGCTAATTTGATAATAATCATCGAGTGGTGTATTGACGATATTGTGTCTGATTCATTGTGTAACATAATGTTCGAAAATATAAAAAGAATTTACGTGTCATATAGAAAATAATACAGGTCAAGGTGTTGTTTCTGCTTGGGTTAAGAGATTTATCTGAAAGTAAATGAAAGTAAATCTCCATTTATTTGATTTTCTTGAAGTTATGTTAATATTATACTTTTATGTTTGAATCAGGGTTAAGACGATTTAAATCATTTGATTAAAATCATCAATAATGTCAATGATTTCAGTCAAGAGAATTTAATTTAGAAATTTATTCGGTTTTTAAGAAAATAGTAAATGTGTTTTAGTAGACTTGTAGGCGCATTTAATGTTCCTTATAGTGAAAAATATATAAAAAATGAATTTTTGATTTTCATCTATTTACTTAAAAATATATACGAAAAGTAGAGAAGTAAGTACTAAAATTAAATTTTTATTTTTAAGAACATCAAAATAATATAAAAATTATAATTTTGATCAACACCGTTTTGAATATGAATTACAGCCAGTTATTGATAATAATTTTACTTTTATACAACAAATTTTGTTTTAAAACGGAAACGTCTCTTTAACGTAATATTAAGTTAAACATTATTGATATACATTAATGTGATAAGTAATGCTGTATACATATCAGCTCAATTGTTTCTTTGTAGAAATACGAAGCAGCAAACTATTCAATTCAACGCTGATTTAGACATGAGATTTGATAGTGTGTTGAGTTGTCTAATAAATCATTGCACACTAGTGTAGCTTGCTGTAGAATGTTTCAACACAATTACATACTTGAGTTTAATCTGTATACATACATACCTATCTATATATTCTTTTCTTTTCTAAATCAATGAGGGCTCGCCTTAAATGTAATCTATAAAATACACAAATAAATTAGGATATATTAGAGTTGCCTATAGATATAATAACTGAAATATTTAATAGATACCTCCCGAGGAAGTATGTGAATATAGGAATATAAATCGCAATTTCTGGTATTAACGGCTTTAAGATTGTCGCCATGGCGACATTGGCAACCAAACATACACCATGTTACATTTCACGTGACTACAGTTTCACGTTGCCGTACACGTGACTGATCCGTTCCCAGTTAATGTATTTAATACATACCTACAATGTTATACAAGGTCTTCAAGCATGACTAATTGTTCCCATCAGAACACAAACGCGTATATTTAGACACATACGTTTTAATCTTCGCTAATGATATATTTTCGTTTTCGTATGCTGCGTCTATAAAGTTGTTTCTGTTTTTTTTTGCAGGTAAGCGCTTGGTACGTTGATTGATCATACGAGTTTTTGAAAGGTATGTTTTAATTAAGGAAGACTGTGCGTTTATTGATGTTATTATTTATATGTGTTGTATTTGTTATATTTTTAAAGGATAACTAAGCATTATCCGAGTTTGAATAGATGCTCATTTATCTTTCCAAAAAAGCATGTTCTAAAAACGTTTATATTATTCTATGATTCGAATAGCCTCAATACCCCCGCTACAGAAAGGAAACAACTTATTTAAAAATCTTTACAAAGCTTGTAGATTATGTATGCATTTCTTTCTTGATACCTATGATATACTGACTCTACCTTCGTGTGAGGACCTTTACAATAATACACCCCCTTTGTTCAGGTTTGCTCTTGTTTTTCGAGAAATTCAACATATTCGTACCTTCTTAAGAATATTTTCCTGCATTGCTCTTTTTTATTGATATCAAACTATCTATTGCTGCCTGATTTGCTTTAGTTCTTCTGTTTATGTTTCTGTTATTGTGTACGCTACTATTGCTATATCCGCAATTAAAACGCAGTTTCAAAATGCTGCAATTAGTTTGCTAGAAAAACAACCTCAATATAGAAATACGGTTTAACTGCTGCATTATTTTTGATCATCTAGAAAAGAACAGTGGCTATAAATATAAAAACTAGCAAAACTAGATTAAAAGCGAGCGTATTATACGCCACTATTAAATTATGTAATTATGTAGATTGGAATGAAAACTGTATATAAGCAAATTGTAATTATATAAACTAGAGCATCCATAGAAGCTAGCTAGATAGCATAGATGACACTAACCACTGTATATCTTTTTGGTGTCTTCTAGTGACTTTTGCTGTTCCTGGTATTGTACTGAAGTTCCTGGGATATTTTCCTTTGTAATTTAGCGCTAAATTTTACTGCAATTTATTGTTAACTTTTGAGTTTCGTTTCCTGCACTTTTGACACATGTCCAGGATTTTATTAGTGTTAAAGGTTATAATCTTATAAAATTGTATTTGATGTTTGTGCGATTAAATTCCACCATAATTTTATCGATGAATATTTTAATGATTAATTAACAGTGATGTTGATCTGATTTAGTATTAGGATGTGTAATCGAGTTTGTAACTGTATATTTTGTCTACTTCCATCCGCATGTAAGTCTTTAGTATTTTAGTTTCGATAATTGTCTAAATGCTACTTGTTCGTTTAGATGAACTCTGAAGAAGTAAATAATAAATTTACGAAAGCTTAGATTATAAAAAGGATTGTTTTATTCTATACGGTTGCCATATCTTTTTTTCCTGTTTCTGGATCTTAATGTTGTATAGCCAGTACTTCTACTCTACCTATACCAACAATATCTGATCAATATTATGCGCAATCAAAAACGCTTGACAGTCATGCATTTTGAAATTGATTTCATTAAACTCAGATGAGTTTATTTTCGTGCGATTCATAATTCAATGAAGAGATGCGATGGTTAATCAACAGCAATCCACAGTTACGTCTATCATATTTTTTGTTGCGTTTAAAAACTGGTGGTTTGTCAGTTTTCCGGTGACACTTTGATTATGAAACACAAGAACAACGTATATAGTAACAACTCAAATGCACAATTTCTAATTTTGAGATCTGCTACAATTTCAGCAAATGGGAGAAATTTACAAAACTGCTCTTTTATTACATTGGCAGCCAATAAGTGATAACTACTATGCCAATTAGGGCGTCGAGAAACAAAGAAATGTTAATAATCACAATATGGCGTCTCAAAATAAACTTATCAGTATTAAAATGCCTTTTAGTAAAAGCTGCCCTAATCACGCTGCACCGACTTCATATAGTGTTTATGATTTCCTAAAGCATTGTATAACTAGCGTTCATTAAAATAATGTTTCATTCTAATGTTTGATTTTTAAATAAATAGCGAATCATTTTACTTCACAAATGTTGTTTGAAGATGAAAATAAAACTGCACTATCAAGGAAATGTGACACAATAGCTACTATTTTTTTGTATCGACAACATAATTACGTATGTATTGTAACATATTTTTTGGACGCTTGTTACAGATGCTATTTTTCTTTCTGAAAAAAACAATTGCAGAAAGAATAGTAAGAAAAGTTACACACAAAAAATTCTTTATTGAATGTTTAAAGCTTCCTATTTTGCATGTAGTACTGCGAAACTTAGAAAAAAGTATTACCGTTTTCAAAGAGAAGTTTTATTGTTTTCATATGGGAAACGATACACATACTTAAAAAATTGTTGATGGGAGAAGAGAATAATTCAAGTTAGTTATAGATCTGGCTCCTATTACTTGTAGAATGTATCATTGTAAATATTTTACAACTGTTTCAAAGACAAACTCTCCATTTTTTATTTAATTGATCAAACAGCTTTACTTGTATTTATTTAAAGAGACAAAGCGACAAAAGTATAAATAAATCAGTATAGTAAAAATATTTAAGTAAAGTTAGTTTGTTACTCAATTATTTACCTAACATTTTAACTACCATAGAAAATTCAGTAATTTGTACTGCATATTTTACAGTAACAATAATAGACTTTGAGAATTGCTTACTAACCTTTTTGTTGTTCTTCTTATACTAGGGTTGAAGGTTCACTAACAAATACACTAAACACTTTGAAAATATCACATTTTGTCTCCAGAAACAAATATATTATTTCCATACGCGCACACCTATCTTGGCCAACTGAACTTATAAAGTTGCAACTACCCGTTTTTCTATCGTATCTTACCTCTCCACTATGAGTAATACATACGTTTTTATACATTTTATACATCGAAATAATGCATTTGAATAAATTAAAAAAGATACAGATACTACACCAAGAAAAAGTATGCAAACACAAAAAATTTCAACGGAGAAGTATACCTAAATATAAGGTATATATATTATTATATATAATATAAGGTATATATACATATATATACCTTATATTTAGGTATACTTCTCCGTTGAAATTTTTTGTGTTTAAATATAAGGTATATATATTATTATATATAATATAAGGTATATATACATATATATACCTTATATTTAGGTATACTTCTCCGTTGAAATTTTTTGTGTTTGCATACTTTTTCTTGGTGTAGTATCTGTATCTTTTTTAATTTATTCAAATGCATTATTTCGATGTATAAAATGTATAAAAACGTATGTATTACTCATAGTGGAGAGGTAAGATACGATAGAAAATGTACACGACTTTAAAAATTCATAATTTGGAAACTGTTACAAATAAATACATTTTGGTGTTAGAGGTTGTAAGATTAGACGTTCGTGAACTAGTTTTCTTTCTGGCAGGAGTACACAATTGGGCTGCTTGAAGAAGTATCAACATCATTATCATTGTTTAATATTAAGTTATGTTGGTTCATTTACTGCAAAAGTGTTCTACTTAAAAGCAAAAGTTGTATATAGAACAAGACACCTTCTATCCATTAAAATATGTTTATATTGTAAAAACTTCTTTTGCAGCCGTCTTTGTAAAAACATTTTAAGATAAATACCATACGGCAAAATTTCACTCAGATAAGTAATTTTATAATTTTAATAATTCCTTCATAAGATTTCACTACAACGTATGAGTATATCCATAACTATATCTCATTGTGTTAACTTTGAAACGGATTAGACAAACTTATTTAGTACAATCGGATTTATTTAACGATTAGTTTAATCATGTCAGTGATCAGACTAATATGGAATAAGTACAGATAGAGCTTAATAGGAAGACGTATGCTTCAGAGAAAATTAATCTTCAACTCGTGCATGAATGCATGCATGCATATAGTATTCTCACATTATTTTTTTGAAAATTGAATGAAATTAGCATAAATCTTCAACGACCGCCCGCTGAGGAAAAGAACAATAACGAAGATAACTACAATATACATTCTTCTTAAGTACGTTTAGTTCTATAGACGTACTTCCCAGTTACCATTTCACCGTTCCGATAAAAGTGAAAGTTTGCGAAGCTGAATGTACGTAGGTGTTTGCCCCAGTAAGCCATATGTTAAATGTTACCTTATGACCACTTTCATCGACGGTTCGTTATAATCTTTTTCCTTAAGTTAAGTTAAATTTTTTAAGTAATGCTATAAAATCGTATCAATTAGGTTTCCTCAATTGGACATAGAAAGCTGGACACTTATTGTTAAATCAATGATTAGTAATCGTATAGATTTTCTATCCAATGGGCTTTTAATGTAAAGTTATAGCTCTCTGAGGACTTTTTTTATTTCTTAGACCGTTAGGTCTAAAAGTACTACATTGTGTATGGCCATTTTGAAGAAAAAGCAGAATGTACGAGTAGTAGGTACAGTATCATAATACCCGAAAGACCTTTCTAATAGCATAGGATATTTTAGTAATGTGAGTGAGTTGTATTAATAATTTTTAAAACGTGGATTCAGAAGAACGTCGGAAAGTGATTGTTGGCAGGTGGCTTCAAGATCTGTAAGGAGAAAAACCTGTTATAGCAACAGGAAAAAATAATGCATATATGTACATATACATATATATGTATGTATAGGTATACATATTGATTCAGTTTCAGCGCGTGAAACTATCTATTTTATTAAAAAAACGATAGGAAACGTTGGATGAGTGGTTTTACAAAATGGACGGCGTTTTCTTGTAATTTGTATCACACAGTATTGGAAGCATTGGAATATATACTGAAGAAGATATTTAGCTTCTACAGAGAGTTTATCAAGTAAGTGTATTTAAGCAAATCGCTAATTAATTTATACTATATTTCTGGGAAAGATACATACTGTTGTGAAGGGTAAGTACAGTATTTTGAAAATTGGAGCCAAATATGTACCTCGAAAATAAAAGTTGAACGTGTGTAAATACCTTCGGAAATAACGTTTATTGATTCTGCCCAATACAGTATGTTGTTTTCGAATTCTAAACTGGCAGTAGAATTTTTTCAGAAGGGCCTTCAATCTTTCCAAGAATATTTTGTGGACGCTGGTGATTGACAGAAACTCTTTTGTACGGTAAGATATTACAAATGTGCGTAGTTTCGGCATTAATGCAATAATAATAATTGTTTTTTATTTAGTGCTCCTTTATTTCTGTTTCCACTCAGATTAGGTACAGACTTCTGATTTAATTCGTGTCAATAACTCTTTTACGTGGTCAATTCCTGTGATAAATTTATAAAGTTACTTGTGTTTAAGTGTGTCTCGGATCTAGGAAGCTTCTTTCTAAAATTTAGCACCGTTCAAAAAATACAGTGCTATAATGTCAACAAAACAAACTCTTTTCAAGCTATTTATAGCGAGTCTTAGTAAATAAGTGCGACAAACTTCAGGGGGTGATTCTGCATGCAAAAATAATGACAGTTTGCTATATAAACGTCCGTCCGCAAATGCTTAGTTTCAGAGTTATATGGTGTTAAAGTTTTTCTTAAAAACTGACGATTTATTTATTGCTCTGAAACCGGTCGAGATAGGCAAATGAAATTTGGTGGGTTTTAAGAGATGATTATTGCGCATTTCTTGACATCCAACCAAGAATTTTATATTCATCATGGGCGTGCATACGGGTAATGATCTTAATTTTTTAAAGAAAAAAAATGGTACGCCACTGAGATATTTCAAATTAAAAATCATTTTTGAATTTGCCATTGAATTTGCGATAATAAACCTCTCTTGCCTTTTTTTCGTGCGAGGCGCCGTTTTTATGCAAAAAAATAAAACATCTTAACGTGTATTTTTCATTTCTTTAATACATTATCTAGTAGACTACTGTCAACATTCAATATCAATGCATTGTTAAATACAAATATTTTAAAAAAGTGTCAAAATAGCAACACATCATTATTAAGCTTTTAGTTAGCTATAAAATTATTGTTAACAAGTAATTAATTTTTCTTTTATTGAAAATAAATAACTCTGAAACTAAGCATTTGCGGACGGACGTTTATATAGCAAACTGTCATTATTTTTACATGCAGAATCACCCCCTGAAGTTTGTCGCACTTATTTACTAACACCCTGTCGCAAAATAAGCACATGTATCGCAAATTATTTGCAAAATTTTGCGTATCAATAGAGAAAAAAAATTGGGCAGCAATCTATGCCATTTTTTATCGACAGTGCATTAATTAGTGAATAATTACAAACATTCATAAAAGAATAAAGTTGACAAAAGACAATTCACGGTTGGTATACCTTCACAATACATCAGTTTTAGGAAATTCAAGCAGATATGTACATGTCCAGGTATCACGTTTAAGTTGATTGCTGCATTAACCTTAGTTTAAGTGTTAAAATCTTCAAAATTCAAATAATTACTTTAAGCATTAAATATAATTTTACAAGGTACTTAATCTGATTCTTTTCCTAAATAAACATTGTAATGTTGTCTTGTGTTTGATTGGACTTATATTGGGAAATTAGTTTGACGTTTTGCATAATTCACTTCTCACTCATGTAGGTTTAGTAGGTATTAGAGAATTTTTAAAATGAAATCATATTTTGCTTCAATTTGTGACTTTTGTGGAGATATACTTCGAAAATGTGAAACAAACGGAATAATGATGCAAGAGATATAAACAAAGTGACGTCAAAACTAACAAAAAAAAAGAAGAAAATGGTGTTAAACAGCAAAGTAGAAACTAGAGGTACTGTGACATTAATTTTAATTACTTTTATGCAGTTGAAGTACACGTAGCTTAGTATATTGTAGTATGCTAAGTGTGCACAAAAACTTCGTGGAAACCACTTTACCAATCGTTTTTATCCTCCCACAGTCTTTATGGACGTTTTTCTTGTTATTTCAAAGTGAAAGTTTTCCATGAAGCTTCTGATTCAGTAAATGTTATGTAATCAATTCGTTTTCTTGTGTAGCATAGTACCGCGACTTAAACTTGTAGTTTGGAAATCAGTTATATCGAGGTTCTTTAAGTTATTCTCTAGGTTCACCGAGGAAGGGAATTACCATAAGCTGAATTAATATGACTAGAAAAAATTGAAACTTATATTTCTTTAAATCAAACATGATGACTCGTGTGAGTAGATGATCATAAATAGAAGGGAAAAAAGTTGGTCTATATCTCACAAGATTCTATATCACAAATAATATTACAAATAATATATTTCTTTTTCGAATTGGCATATCTAAATAAACATTATTCTTTCTGTCAAAAACATTTACACTCGTACATGTACACATACCTCATCCCGGTTTAAAGCAATATTATTAATGTTAATAACATTACCAACTTTATATAACTAGCACATATTTTACATATTTTGTACACAGTTTTATTATTAAATTGAATATTGAATGTTTTATTATCGAAGAAATTGTATTGCATTAGGTAGGATGTTATATGTGCGAGTGCAGTAAGTCAGTATACATTATTTACATATGAGGCTAGTTTTAAATGTCAACGTATATGGTAGATGCGTTCTAACACACATAAACATTTCCCCAACAATTATAACTGCAGCGGCAATTGGATAGAATATACGAACTCTATGAATGTGATTAAATTACTTGAAAATATTAATTAATGACTTAGTAATATGAATATTATACGACAGTATATCGTGCAAGCAAGAAACAGACATAAATACTAATAATTTCCTGTTATTAATATTCATTGATATTTTCTTATATGCTGCTAATTATTGAGTAGTGTTTCTATTATACTGTTTTTGTAAGTATAAACAAAGAAATTAATGTGGCTGAGAGTTATGCTTTATTGATAATAATTGTAAAATTGTACATTATTGAAGAGAAATGGAAAGTAAATAGGTACTACGAATTCTACACGTGTGCCATGATATTACATTAACAAATATTTACTCACATATCTTTTATGAATGTACATTAGATAACAAATTTAGTTAATAGTGGGTTTCATAAGTTTCAGTTCATAAGTAAGTGCCATCATTGGTAAATATTTTACACTAGGCAATGACGGCTCGAAAGGTGTACCAATGTATGCCCACGCAAGAATGCCACAATTTCTCATTTGACTTAAGTCCTCTTCTCATAATTTTCCACTCCAGCTATATTAGTGATAAATTACTGAACTAGTTTTGCAATATTCTTCGTTTCGGTTTCGCTTTCACACGCTCTTGCAAATGTTCCTCTTTTGACCAACAAAACAACCTAGACCCTAAGAAGACCGTCAAATTGGTGAAAGCCATACTGGACATGTATGGCAAAAAATTTTATTCTATAAATACATTATACAAATTATACAAATAGCAATGAGGAACAACGGTTTTTCCCCTTCACACTTTCTGAGAGACCGGCATTTATAATTTCAAACGTGTTAATATTTTCTACATTCTCAAATACACAATATTAAAATACTCTGACATCTAGAAGGCAAAAATGTTCTGATATATTTCGCCTGTGAAGCATCACTCTTGAAGGTTCAACAATGACTAATCAGAATATTAGGTAGTCCTCTGATACAAGTGCTCCCCATGCTCATTTAGCGTCACGATTGTCTGGAAAGAAATGTAGGTGAGAGTCAAGAAGTGTACTTTTTTTTAAGATTCATTTATTTTTACAAGATGTTTTATAACATTCTATTATGGTAGGTAACTAATTTTTCTTTTTACAACTTCGTAAAAATCTGAGAGTAATATTCTTGGATATTTGCCAAGTGGTTTGCTGCAGTGGATTCAATAGTCCCTCAAAACTTTTCGTTGTACGTTAGTAATCGTATTTGTAGACGAACAAATATTTCTTCTTTAAATTTTACCTAACTAATTTCAAGAAACTTCTGTGTTAAGTACGGTAAACCAGGAGTATTGTGCATGGTTTTGATGAAATTATTCATTAATATTAATTTGATGTATTAGGGAGGTAGATAAACATTTTTAGGATTACTCAAAGTGTCATATTTCCTTTTTTTGCGCAGAAAATGAATGAGTCTAGGTCACACAAAAACAATAGTACTTGCTGCAGACATTCAAAATAACCTTCAAATCACCACAAATATTCCATTCATACACTGCACATTAAAGCTTGTGCAATATAAATTGAAAGTTTTTATATATTTGTTTCATACTAATAGATGTAGGTACTGATACATGTATTGCCGTTAGGCAGACGTACAGCTTTTAAACCCTGTGAGAGTGTCAGTGAGGATGGTTAAATGGACGAGAAAACGTTTTAAAATATTTCAAAAAATTACAATAACAGAGAAACGGTGGGTTATGGCGACTTTCAGAATATTTATTCTGGTATTCGTGTGACAAAAATTATATTGATCAGTTTAATTATTCTAAATGTTATATTAGTAAATGTTAGTGTTACACAATATCAAACGTGTGTTGAATTTGTCTGACTCTATTGTAAATTGTAAAAGGGGAGCCTTTTGTGCTTTGTTATGACATTCCTCTCCGTGAAGAATGAAGTTTTGATTATGATACAATGGTGAAAATTAGTGTTTATAGGCGCAAATCTGTTAGGGATTAGCGGTAACTTTTGTTTTATAAGTGTTATCAGCCCTCTCTTAGTATATACGTCGTTGGATAATGATAAAAAAACATTTACAAATCAAATTCGAAAGACAATAAGGACCTTTACTTTTCTTGCGGCATACATATGTACTTACATTAGCAGGTATTGACTGAACTAGATTAAACTACTTATGTATGTATATGTACAGCGTTAGTAAAAAGTCCCGGAACGGTCGAATAACTTTGTTATTTGAAAATTATGATTTCTGAAATTTGGTATGGGGGTATAGTTAATATAAATGCATTTTATGCAATACAGTTTATATTTTTTTCACTTCCGGTTTAATCGGCAATACGTCCAACTTTTTTTTAAACGGAACGCCCAGATTTTTTTAACACTTTTGAATGCAAAATAAACTACGTTCAGGAAGTATTGAGATGTTTATTTTTATTCACAAGAAAACAGTTAAAAAAAGTGTCGTAATACAGAAAAAACAAGATACCTTTGAAAAAAGTTGTTGTTTAGTGTTTGCATTCTTTTTGCCGTCACATTTGACAATTTTAAAAGCGTTTTAACTTTTGCATCGCTATAAATTTACTTATTTTAGACATTGACACATTTGAAAATGGCAGTAAAACTTACTGAATCAGAACGAATTGAGATATTAATGATGCGTGGGTACGGTGATCGTCAACGTTCTTTTGAAGAGGTTCGTATTTTGTTTAATACTGTTTGTCCGGATCGACACATTAGTAAAAGTACGGTATGCTGAACAATTCAAAAGTTTGAAGTCTTTCGTCAGGTGAAGGATTTACCTAGAAGGGGACGTCCATTAACAGAAACAGATGAAGAAACTAGTTTGAATGTGTTACTTACAGTGGAAGAAAATCATCACGTGTCCACAACAGAATTAGGTCAAATTCATGAGATCTCTCAAAAATCTGCTCATGAGATTCTTAAATTAGCAAGAATGAAAGCCGTATCGTAGACTACATTTTTGCGAAACAATGACGGAATTGATCGAGCAGCAGCCTAATGTTTTAGATCACATCATTTTTTCAGATGAGGCAACGTTTTGTCTCAACGGCACTGTGAACAGACATAATTGTCGCTACTGGTCAATTGAAAATCCGCATTGGATTGAAGAAGTCCATACACAGCGTCCTCAAAAGGTGAATGTCTGGGCTGGTCTTGTTGGAAACATCATAGGACCATTTTTTATAAGAGAAAATTTAACTGGCAACGTCTTCTTAAATTTCTTGCGAAATGAGGTTGTTCCAGCACTTGCGGCCCTCTTTCCAAATGCAAACATAGGTGATCACCCTAATGCACATTTTTGGTTTTAACAAGATGGTGCTTCCCCCCATTCTGCCTATAATGTCCGCGATTATTTGAATGCAATTTTTCCGGAACGTTGGATCGGACGTAGAGGAGCAATCGAATGGCCAGCACGTTCGCCAGATCTTTCACCATTAGATTTTTTCTTTTGGGGTCACTTGAAATGTCAAGTATACAAAAATCGTCCCCATAATCTTGAACAATTGGAAGAGAGAATAGTTCAGGAAGCCAATCGCATCACTCCAGAACAAATACAAAATTCAATGAGAAATTTTACTGACCGTTTACATTTTTGTCAAATTGTAAATGGAGAGCATTTTGAACAATTATTGTAATCGCAACCTGAATAGACAGGTATCTTGATTTTTCTGTATTAGGACACTTTTTTAATTTTTTAACTGTTGGCGTTGGCGTTTTATTGGCGTTTTTATGTTAAATCTCAGTTTTTAAGATCATAACCATCTTAGACCTTCAGGTGAAGAAGGCGTGTGTCAATAAATACTGACTTTAGTTATTTAGTACCTTCATAACCCTTTAATATTTGCTGTAAGCATTTACTTAAATTGGCTACGAAAATTACGAAAGCTATTATATGTTTTATACAGTACAAAAATTATGCTGATGCAGCAGTTGAAATGTATTCTGATTGTTAAATAGAAAGCAGTATTATAATATATTTTTGCAACAGTACAAGAAAATCTCCTCAGTAACGACCGAAAACATATTAAGATTCGCAGGATACTGTTGTTAATGTAGATAGTGCTGTAGTGGCAAATTCTTCCGTTTCAAACCGGGAAATTGAAGCTAAGAGTGGAAGATGGAATAATAAAAAAAATAATTAGATACGTGAAGTTTATATTAGTAGTTCTGCAGTATTTAATCGGTACAACAAATACTCTTCAAAATTGATACGAGTATATTGATATTAAACGGTTGAAAAAAATGGCTGAATTATTAAAATACTGAAATTAGCTTTGACCAGTTGGTTGTAACATGGTGATTAGACTTCTTCCTATTATTGTGTGCCGTATACGCTATGAAAATATCGAAATTTGCTCACCTTGTAAAATACCAGAAAATGTTTTATTAGCATATTTCGTACTATAAAGCGAAACGAAATGTTTTCAATTCTATGATTAATGTATTCGATGTTGTGAACTTGTTTTTGTATAAACAAGAATGCGAACATATTGAAAAATGTATATTAGATTAAAAACTTTCTAAAAATTGGTAAAATGTTGGAATTACAATAGACGATCAAGAAGGATGCATCGTCAAAGTAAATGTATGAAGCAGTTATACCATTCACATTACAATTTTAAAGTATAATTGCATCAATTTATTATTAGATAATTGTTATTTTGGCCAATTTATGAAAATATCTGTCATTGTAAGCGAAATACAACAAAATTGTGGAACTGATATTGTGTGAATAGGTTTGTAATCATATGTAGTAAATAGTCCACATTACGTACCTGTATTCATTTTTATGTAGTAAATACACAATTTTTAGTTATTTGAACTCCAATATTCGTAAATTTTTCAGTGAATTTGAGAAAATAAATTATAAATATGTTCGACAAAATTAACAAAAAATGTTGAAAAGGTTAATTCGCCACTAAACATTCGCCACGACGAAGTTCACTGTCGCACGGTTCGTAAGGACGTCCACCATAGATCCAACGATAGATGAGATTTGAAAAACATTAACTTGTAAAAAAGTACTCGCTGTTAACAAAATATGTTATACTAACTTTGGGGATTGGGGTGACTTTAGACCTAAATGTTATTTAAACTTCCTTGAACTACCCTAAAACTTGATTAAAGCAACTGGACAGTTTATTTGACGGTACGTTTACGTGTTCTATGAATGTAAACATAATCTGTAGATATAATAAAATTGGATATTAAAAATAATTAAAGATACAACGACATTGTATTCCACAATAGGTTACGTCATCTTTAAATCTCGATGTTACGAGGCAGGTGCAATATTAGCTAAATATTGTTAGTGTATATGACAAATAGAATTGAATGTATGCATGAATTAATTCACACGTTGCTTATTCTAATTTATTAACATCTATATTACTTTCAGGTGTATAATTTGTAAAAAGAGATATCAACCAATAAGCTTACGTGCGTGAATTTCAATAAAATTTTTACTGTTTGTGATTTGCTGAAATAAGGCGAATGTATATATTTTTATATAAATTCAGATACAGTGCGGTTCTAAAGTATCCTCCCTCTGCTAACTTATGATCGGTTTAATAGGGAGGTTCCAGTTTTGGGTCATTAATATGAAATATTATATAATACATTTTTGAAGTAAAATTTCTATTTAGTTTCAAATATTGACGACAGTGGGCAATGTAGTATCAACATTTTAAATCTAATGGAACGTCGAGTGACACCTCATTTTAAAGGGCCCACAAAAATTTCATACAAAAATTATCCATTCATGTGAACATAGTAATAGAACAAATTTTTATTTCATTATACATCTTGTGTTTGTAGTTATCTGCTCAACATAAATTTAAAAGTCTTAGGTAGCTATGGATTGTAAAACGTGTGTCTTTTATTAAGTGTATACTACCTGATGAACGTCATCAAATAGAATGTTATTGACATAAGTGCCATAATCAGCAATAATCAATGGAACCGCACTGTATGTATGTAAATTTGCTAATAGCACTACAACACGGTCCGTGTTTTTTGTTGGAGATATGGTTGTTTATTTCTGTATTTAATAATGCCAAAATTGAAAATGGAAAGCAGAAATACTTATTTTTAGCATCGTTTTTTATTTGTAATGACCTCGTCACTATGCTGATTCGAGTGCCGTAAAGAATCTATGAAAGATACTATGACCAAATTTTTTGAATTAGTATATTAATGAATATGTGTATATATATGCAACAATATTTTCTGATTAGTATGTAATGTACATATGTCACTATTGGCGTACACAAACGGAATTCTGATGCTTTGTTTATTATAGTTTCCATTAATGGAATACATCAAAATTTTGATATTAGTTCACTTATAATTAAAGTCAAAAATTAAAGGTTTAGGGAAATACATTGCTACAGTTTAATTAATTTGTCTTTCCGGAAATTCGATAACTAATATTAGCATTGATTAATTCCAAAATATTACAATTTCACGACGAATAACTATTTCAAATAACTTGGGCAAATAAATTTGTTTTGTATTGAACTTTACGAGTTAAAGAAATCTGGAAACGTTTCCATTTTCCTGCCCTTAAATGTGCCAGTAGTAGCAAGGTATGTACACGGGTCTGGTCACATTGCGAACCTCGTGAATGCGTCGTCCACGTGCAACTTGATGTGCCGCGAATCCGAGTAAATTTTCCTTGTACCTAGGGGATGGCAGTTTCAAGTAATATTTCACCCCATACAGTTGTGTGTCGATTACTACGGTCGAACAGTGATAAGATCGTACCGATTGCTTGTTATTAGTGTAAAGAAGATTTGAATTATTATTAATACCATTCAAGAATATTAAATCATTGGGATCGTAATTAATATTTACGTGCATTTTTGTTGATATTTTTGAAATGTAATTTAGTTTTAAATATCTTAATAAGTTTTGTTCGTGATTTACATTACTATACTGATTGTAATTAGCTATAGTTTCCAAGAATATTGAATGGATTTCTGCTAAGAGTAAGTATTTGAGAAATAAACAGTTATTATTATACTGTAGTTTGTGTTTTCCCTAAATATTTAAATATATAGTGCAGATTAGCTAGTTACCTTGGATAATCCAAATTATCTATTAGGTTTTCAAGAAGTACATGCCATTATTTCACTGTTTTGTGACTGTATATTTACATATCCGAAGAAAACTTATTAAGATTCATCCCTATGCAATATGGAATTTTGGAATGTTCATGATTATTTGAAACTAAAAGATTTTCTGAATAAACTTATAAAACAGTAAACCGATAATAATATATTTCAAATGGATTTTTTGAAATTTGGTATCCTTTTCAAAGTAAAACTAGAACTTGATTTTATATATTTTATTACTGGAATTGGATTTCGAACCGATACAATTTGAACAAAATATCTAAGCGTCTATGCAACAAGTTCCCATTCTATTGCTCTAGAGACGTAGTAGGAAAACTTATAAGTGCAGCTAAAAGCGTTAAACATATTTAAAGGCATTTATTGTGGATATATATACTATATTATGAATGTAAAGAACAATACTGCTTATCTAAATTTTCTTATTATTATGATTGCATTTCTGCAAGTTTTCAATCGTAGGACTGTTATCAAAATGTACTAATAGCGTATTCATTTTGGAAGATTCGTTTTAGTAAGATAATACTTCTGATGTTTACAATTAACGCATCATTAGCATTTTTTAAAAACATTCAGATATAATGATATCTTTTAATGTAACTGTCTTACCAGGCTTTAGACTCCTTCTGACAACTTAAGTATATCCTGTTTTGTTTTAAAATTGTAATCGTCAATTATTCACGTTTGGATCAAAAATCTACTAAATATCAAGTTGTTAAGTGTACTTAATGTAGTTTCAGTTAGAAATTGCATTATTAAGAGTGTGCCTTAGTATCAATTCTTATTGCGAACAGAAAGATTGTGTTTGTAGAATGGCATTTGAATTTAAAAAGAGAGGTTGCATCATTTTGTGTTAACCTCAACATTGGCACTTAAACAAATTGTCCAAGTTGTAATATAATGTACAGATTGTCTCTAAGTTAATTAGACATAGTAGCTAATTTTATTATCCGTGGAGCTATGAGTAATGCAGTGTGTAGAATACGTAACTAAAATATATATTTTAACTCATATCAATTTAATAATAAATAGTAGTTATCCTATTTTGATAAAAGACTTAAGTTAGAAGTTAATTTTGACGTGACGTACCCAGAAGTAGAGTGCCACTGAAAAGATGAGAAATATTAAACAGTATTTTAGATAACTATTTATTTCTTATGTGCAGTCCTCTACCTCCTATAAAAAAATTAGATCTTATTAATGAAAAACTAATTTTTTGTAAACCAATCTTTTAAATGTTGCTTGGTTAGTTTTCTGGTTTTCCAACATCTAATATAACATTAATAAGCTGAAATGATAGAATATCGTGGTGATCTAAACTGTCCCGTTGTTGATTTTTTGATTTGTCTTAAAACTACCTGCAAAAATATGCTATCTTCAATAGAGAAAATTTTTGAAATTTGTGAAATAATTCTATTATATATCTTGATTTATATTTTACATCATTGTTCAATATTTGTTTCTTCTCTACGACGTTACGCAATGGACCTTACTTTCCTAAATGGATGTTGCAGAATTAGTGACTAGGATTTTGTTTCTTTTAAATAGAGACACTAATTCCTTTATAGCACACGCAATTTCATGTTCACAATCTTTGTCATATTTTGATCTCTGCTCAATAAATTGCGGCTCAAACGAATCTCTCGGTTTCTCAAGTTCCAGAGCTACTTTTCTTTATAAAGGAAAGAGGTAGCTCTCGAGTTTCAAGACAGCTCTTGTCTTTTACATGCTATAGACATGATGGCAATATTTATAGCAAGCAATATTGTATCTAAGAAATTAAGAACGTTGGTAATGTAGATTCCTATTGTATCAAAACTTGTCGTTAGCTCTAACATATAGAAAATCTTTTGCGAGTGTGTGTCAACACTAAACTGCACAGATTCATTTCTTGTTCTATATACACTCATTCTGACGACAAGGCTTTGCATTTAATAGATTACAGAGGTCTATAGCACAAAAATGACAAGTTCAACAAGTGTAGATAAAATGTCTACATTTGTAATAACCCCGTAACACAAAGTATGTACTTTTCATAAAAATAATCTTATAAAAAAGGTTTTATCGTCACATCAAAACGGCTATATTACGTTTAATACTATGCGTAATAAACATACACATAAATTTCGAAAGCTGTGTTGAGTACCTATTTATTTTTGCTCTATTTAGTTTTATTTTCACTCAATTAATAAAAATATAGGAAAATGGGACTTCTGATTTTTTAAAGAAATATTGACGCAATCATATAGTATACACTCCAAACAGATAAAAAGTTGTCTAAAGTATTTTTAATATTTCTCATAGTTTCCGTGATGTTTACGTAAATTGCTTGGGGTGGCATTCTGGTTAGAAGGCTACTTCAAAAAAAAAACGTTCAATTAAGCATTTGAAAAAATTACAATTGCTCTTAAGCTACATAAGTTTACATACCCACTTTCAATATTTTCTGCATTTTTGGGTTATGCGTGACCCTTGTAAGTACAGATTATGATACTCAGTCGCTTTCTGACTCAAATATATCTTTGGAATTTAACCTACGTCGTTGCTGCACTATGAATAAAGTTAACAATTGTGCGCATTTAGCTCTATGTATATAATAACCTGTTTAGTTGTTTGATTTGATTCGATCGAGTGTGTTATTATTAAATTTGTATCAAAGCTAATTGATCTCTAGTATTGTTCTTCGAAAGATATAAATCATTTTACTAGTTGTTAAATTTGAAAATATCCGAATAAAACTTTCAAATGTTAACTCGAAGCACCACATTTTGGGAAAACGCGGTGATTAAAGTTTATTTAAATTTTTAAAATTTTATCTTAAAAGCAATCACTAAAGCTAACTTTATTGAAAATATGAATTGTAAGCTGAAATTAAGCTGAAGCAAGAACAGCAATTCTACCTTTTTATAATTTGTAATTAATTAATATTAAAGAATTCACTGCGTTTGATACAAAATACTTTTGAGCGATACTTCCAAAATTCTAGTATATGTTGCATATTTTGATATGTGTAGGATGCAGGTAAAATAGCGCATCATGTTCGTAATTTCTTTATTTTTGTGGAAATCACACATTACAATTGCCGTCAATTTGTAAATCTTACGATATTAATCATCATTAATCATTGTTGTCCATAGAATAGCAATGCATTTCATGATTGCTGAACAATTGCAATTTACTTATGCTTTACAATTGAGCTAATAAATTGCAAATCGAAAAATTTTCAAATTAAAGCTTGATGCTTGATAATCTTGGTAACCATGAATGTAGTAAATGAAAGAGTATCATTGGTAATTGAGATTTAGTACAATATTGAGATGTTTCACTCAAGTCATTCTGCATACAAAGCAAGCAATTTCAATATTTATTGTAAATTTTAATAGTAATCCTTCTACTTTAATTATAATTAATAAATTAATAATTAATTTATAAGTAAAAGTACATTTTATAATAAGCTAACATAGGAGATCATTATTTAAAACATTAATGGAACAATTTAGTTTTTACACTTTTCTAAATAAATCAATAAATATAGAAATTACGATCCTGGTGCGCTATTTTATGTTGCGCTATATAATAATAACTATTTATAATTCATATTTCTTATTTTTCACATTACGTAGTTTCCAATTCTCTATATATAATTCCTAATTGAAGTCTGAGTCAACCCACTTTGCTCAACGTTTTGCGAAAGTTTGTGATAAGACTTAATTTTCGCGAGTGTTAAAATTGCGGGCCAGTGTTGGCCTCGGGATAACTATGGTTATATATCCATGAGCGTTCCGGATTCTGACTATCAGAATCGGTCCGAAGTTTATGGAGATTGCGGCTCTTCTGGTAGCCAGAACGCGTGGGTTCCAGAAAGGCAGTGGCCGTCTTCGTACTACAGCGATCATTTCCAACAATACTACCAAAGACGAGGTGTTGCAACAGGTAGGTGATTTGTCATATTTTGCAGATTATTGGGTCACTTGATAGTACTTTTAAATATTGAGGACACTGGTAGTTGAAGTTTATACTTTAAATTTGGATATACCGAATTAATATCTGTATAGTTAATGACTGAAGTCACGTGTTCGAAAAATGACCCCGCAATATACACCGCGTCGGTTTGTTATGTTATTTAATTGAGTTCTATTAATTGGTATGAGACATGGGGGCAATCATTGTATCAATCATCTCCTAGTATACTAAATTAGCAAACTTGAAGCTATATATTGACATGACAACATAATAATAATAATGATATAAAGCAGCTTAGGCACTCTATAGGTATAATAAAAAGTTGCATTCAAGTTTTTTTCCATTAACCACCGTAAGCACCACTCGGTTATGAATGCTGTTGTCTTTTGATTAGTCAGATATTGCGGCAGTAAATTACAACGAATTAATTTTCAGGGCATGTTGTATTACGAACGCAAATTATGAGGTTGCATCGTCATTTGAATTACTAAAGGTTCTAGAAATATGTACTTTGCGTTATTATTATATACATATATATGTGTACATATTAACGCTACTATACAATGTATAAACAACAGAAAGCTCAATATTGAATTCTGAGCAACTCCACACATCACTCAGTTAAGCCGCATTAAACCTACAGCTTAAGAATGGACAGTCCACTAGTTTGTTAACAATTGTACAAAAAAGCAAATTCGATTACTGAGTATACCGAATATGGTAAGCAGAAGTACCTTTTTAAATAATTTATTGTTTATTGTAAGTCTTATACCTTAATAGTAGTAATAATAAGCACAAGCATAATTAGCACATTAAACACATTAAAAAGGGGTTATGTAAAAAATAAAACTAGAAAACATGCCAACAATCAAGTAAATAAATAAATTGAGATTGAGAGAAAACTTTCATAGTACATATGGTGCCACCCAACGAACGTCATACACACATACAGTACATGCAGCCGCAATTCAGGCAACGCATCACGAGTTCTCCAGCGACAAAACACGGAAAAAGTCCTCACTATTGTAGAGCACAACCGTTGTTAATTGCTTCTTAATTGTAGATTTAAATCTAGCAAGACCTAAAATACTCTGTACCGCCAGTGGAAAGTGATTAAAGAATTTGGACGCGTTATACATCATTTGTCTTTGGAAGTTTGATGACCGATGTCGATCTGGCAGAATTGTAAATAACTTATGCCGCGTTTCATATGAATGCTGTAGTGTGTTGAAGTTTGAGCGGTTTTTATACGCGTAACAGAGCAATTCATTATTCCCAGATCCCTAAACGCATTCCTACAAGAATCACGCGAGCGCAATCCCGCGAGGACTCTTGTTTTTTCTGCTTATTTTTGCAGTAGAAATACGCGGTGTGTATTGGAAGAACGTCCCCAGTGGACTATACCAAATTTCAACAGAAAGCTGCCTTAGAGCATAAATAGCGCGGGACAAACGCTTAGAAAGGCTTTCAACGTGCTGCTTCCAGGCAGCATTCACTGGCAGCCCAAGCATTCTTACTATGTCTAAGAACGGTATAGAAATATCAATGGTGTCTGTGTTAAGACTTTTTCGATTAGAAAACAACACCGCAGATGTCTTGTCCATGTTGACGTGTAGTTCGTTTTCGTGCGTCCGCTGAAACAATTTTGCAAGTACCGTGTTAACTTTTTCAGTGCGTCGTGTTCTGCCGTAATTAAAATGTTAGTGTCATCCGCCTAATTGCCCACAAATCACCTTTTAAGCACTCCGCGAGTCTGTTGCTGATATATGATCGAAATCAAGTAAGAGAGATCCCCCAAATGCCATATTTATGGAGTTTATCCAATAAAATCTCGTGGTTTACACAGTCAAATGCCTTCGTAAAGTCGATGAACATGCCGACTGAAACAAGAGTTCTATCAAGTGATGACGTAATATGGTTAATAAAAACGTCGAGAGAACGTCGAAACCCATGTTGAAAAATATGCAACACATTATTTTTGTCGAAAAAACTGGATAATCGTTCTGCGACAATGCTTTCGAGAAGTTTGGAAAAACCAGATATTAAAGATATGGGACGGTAATTCTCTGTGATTTCTTTATTACCTTTCTTATGGATTGGCATTACTTTCGAATGCTTTAATAGAGATGGAAACACTCCTTCTGCAAACGATAAATTGAATATGTGCGTTAAAGGTACTAGAATGTGGTCTTTCATTTTCTTTAATATGCGATTCGAGATATTATACCCTGAAGCGTGCGACTGACGGAGATTTAGTATATGCCTTTCTACTTCATTTGCGGTTGTCGGTTCTAAATAGAGAGAATTTTGAACAGATACATCGTTACAACGATCTATTGGGGCGTGATTATAAATAGGAGCAATGTGCTTAAGTTTCTCAGGAATCGATTGAAAGTACTGATTGAACGCATTGGCCACTTTTGCACCCTCCAGAAGTCCTTCATTGTGTTTTATAGTTACGTGACTGTTACGATTCTTTCTGCTTAGATTTTCATTAATTATTTTTCACGCCGTTTTATTTTTGTTTTCTGAAGAATTGATAGGATGACTAATTTCATGCCGTTTTAATTCATTTAATGCTAATGCATATTCTTTATTTACTTTAGTAAATTTATCTTTGAAAATTGGAAACTGCAAGCACAGATTACCTAACAGAGATACATCTTGCTTCAACCGGAGCACATGAAGCGGCAAATTAAAAGATGTGCGTTTTTTACTATTGTACGAGTGGGAAAGCATGTCGTAAAATAGGGTTGAATTGTATTAGAGAAATTTTGGAAACTCTCATCCGTTCCCGTTAGACTTAGTACCGTATCCCAGTTTTTATCATTAACATCATTACAAAATTGCGTCAGGTTTTCGCTGGAAAACACGCGACATGCGCCAGAAGTATCAGCTCCACCGGCCACGTTGACCCCCAAACGCATCAATTGACCATGATGGTCGAAGAGAAAAGTCTTCACGATCATAGAAGTGTAAACACGATTATCACAACTAATCAAAAAGTTATCTATGCATGTACTACTGCGCGCACTTTCTCTTGTTGGCTCCTTGATCGCAATTATCATATTGGAGCTAGTGGGTAGATATATAAAAACATTTTTTTTGTTAATGTGTTTTAAAAATTATTTCTGAATTCGAAACGCCAAATTAACCATCTCTATGCAAGTCTTCCTTGGAACGCATTTCCGCATTCGTTCAAACGATAACGTGCCAAATGAAAAGATAAATTTGTAGTATACGATTAAGTTTAGGCAACAAGGTTAACACGAAACAAACTTTGTAACCTGTAGAAAATATTCGAGTCCTTCTTAGGAGGAATTGTAGGTATCTAAAAACCTAAAACTATATCTCTGGAAAACTAGATCACGCAAAAGCTCGGGGAGATAGAACGCAATCTTCACTACGAGTAGTATAAAATCGAGATATGCAGTATCGGCTCGCATTTTCAGGCGAAATGATGCAATCTTCGATCTCTTTCTAATGAATATAGGTTACTCTAGTGGGTTATTGAGACATTTTGCATCGTGGGTTTTCATTTTGGTGGATAGAATGAACGTAACGGTTGCTACTATTTCGAATCTATATATTTCTTTGTTATAGATATAACTGTAAAAAACTGCTGTAATGGATGTCTGGTTTCACGAAGGTAATAATAATCGTTCTTAAGTACGTTACGAATATGTGAAATTACCAGTCTTATTTTGAAGTTTTAAGAGCTATCTTACAAAGATGTGCATTCGTGGTGCTGTCGTACAATACATTCTATTGGATATTAAATTAAAAGCGTCATTTAATAAATTATGTTGCATAACCAGAAACATTAAAATCACTAAAATAGTTTAACATGTATTGTAATTGCCAATGCGTTCGAAATTAATGGTTTTGTATAAAGTGGAATTGTCTGTGAAAAATTTGCAGTAGAAGTTACTGGTGTTCCAATTCTGTCTTTGTTCAAAGTTAATCGTAATGAGATACTTCGAGGGAGTGAGGTTGTGTTGTTTGTGTGTGACATCAAATTGCACCTGTCAATATTTGTTGAAGTTTTGTGACATATAGATACAAGTACCTATAGTCGTTCATTTTTTTCTGGCAAACAATTGACCTTAATTTTGACTAGTTCAATCGTAATAATACGTATGAAGTTGGAAAGTAAGCTCCGGTTGAGTCAATCATTCACTCAAGCTTCTATATTTGCTCTTCAGAATAAAAAGCTGCTACGATCAAATACTAGACTCGAATAAATATGTTGTTGTCCCCATTGTTGAGAGCGTTTGTTTCTTACTTGAATACACGTTTTGAAAACTATTTTTTACCCCACGCATAGTCGCAAGTTGTTTGCTACACTTATGAGCTCCTTTGTAACGTAAGTAACTTTACAGCAATTATTGACAAGTTTATTCAAACTAAAATTCTTAGAGGATACGGATTTTCTCTTATCATTGTGTACTAGGTCGTTGCAATTAAGCTTTACACTATTGCGGAAAATTAGTAAATGTGCAAGGTTCTACTATATACATAAATGGTGTTTGTGCTAAATGACAGCTAATAGGTGCCAATTAATTAATTACACAGATAAAGTTTATTCGTTGCACTGGAATAAAATTATTTGAGCAATCTTAGTTTGTTATTTACAGGAAATACGTTAGAAAGAATGAGAATCAAGAACGGAAGCATCAAAGAAGAAAACAATATTTACTATGGTCTACGTTTTCGTATATACTTTATAAATTAGCGATCGTAGCAAACTTCCATTGCTAACTGTAGTCTAAATATCTCGTTAATATTTATTGTGTGCGTGGTACGAGCAAATATTATTTAGCAAAAATTTATTTCGGCGGATCTAATATACTTTCAAGGTCAGCTATGGAAAAAGTGGACTAGCTGTGTACTTAGTGTAGTCCTCGATGCACCAAATTTTTAATAGTTTGAGTGATAATTTTAGCTGTGTCTATACGCAATGCTAAAGAATTTTATTACTATACGGCTATGACCCTGGAACCCAGACAATGTGAAACAGTTGCAAATAAATAAACGAAAAATTTACTATTACAATTTAACAAATTTCATAACAATAAACGTTTAGTTTACACTTATGCGAGTTAATAGTTATCTAACAAATCAAATTGCGTTTACACCAGCAATTTTGATGAATTTGCGGTCTACTGTAACATTATTGTATATTGCCAGTTTGTGTAGAAAAGGATCTTATGATATTTTATTTTAAATTGAAGATCCATGTTTTCAAGTTCAGTTTCTGTCCTGTTTACATTTATTTTGGGTTTTAGTTGTTACAATATATGTAACTCGTCTTGGATACATATACTTTGCTTAATAACGACATTTTCTAATTTGTCTTTTTTATTGTTGGCTAGTGCCATCGATTAAGTTGCCAAAACATCATTATATCAGTTTCCAAAGCTAATATTTTGCTTTTACCTGGCACGACTTCTTGCATTGCACTCTTACCATCCACATATACCTATGTATATACGAATTGTGCCAACCCACAAATATTTAGTATTATTCGGGAGCTCCGACAAACCGCAAATTCAGATTTTGGATGAAACTTTAGAGACGGAAACTACAGTTGTTGAATTGGTATCCTTCAGTAGCCAAATTGCCCGATTTCGGAGTACAGCTCTCGTCAAGAGCTTACAAATATTTGTAAATATCTCGGGAACTGTAACATATACGATTTTTTGTGTCATAATTTGAGGTACACTATATAGTCTCCAAGATCATTGTAAAGCATAGTGGGAAGAAGTTTTTCTTACTTTTTTTAATTTAGATTATACAAAATGTTGCAAATTATGTGTTTCAGATATACTTTTTCGATGACAAACAAAAGAATTTGTTAAGTAGAAACAAGTATAGAGAACAAAATTTTGCATTTCTACTTTTTAAATCAATACAGTTTCATTTTTTTTTTTTTTATAGTTTTTCGCATATCATAATAACTGTGAACGTTTAAGCTTTATTTAACAATTATGAGTAGCTTAAACAAGGTAAAGACAGCCACATCAGATAGTATTGGCTCCTATCATAGCTCCAACGTATTTTATACTACCTTTTTTCGTTTGCTTGTCTACTACGCGGGAACATTTGAAATATTATGTTCTTGATACATTTCGCCTATAATGATCTATTACATACATCCACATTACATACAGTACTAGGTAACGTTAGACTGCTATTCCCAAAATAATCAAAGCTCGTTATTAAAATCGAGATTGAGATAATTATATATTTTTTTAGTGTGTACATTGTATTGTAGGTACTCGATTACCTACTTACTAGGATACGTTACCATTTAATATTTGTTTTGGGTCTTACATTGGTTTATTTTTTAATTTTCGTAATGGTTACTCCATTATATTGCCTCTGGGGTGCATTTACTGTATCGTATTATCCTTTAACTAATATCGGATACCCTTACATTATTTCAATTTATACGTAAATATGCAAGCACTCAAAATATTGCATCCTTCGAAAATAGGGATCCGTTAAGATGTTTTATTATCCACATGGGAGCTCTAATGGAATTGTGCAGTTTAGTTTATATTCATCTCAATTTACTGATTCATAATTAAGTTGATACAGTAAATTTTAAATCCCCGAAAATTTGAAACTATGTAGGTTTACTTAGAAACGGTTTATGTATCAGTTTATTCTATAATTAGTACATTATTTAGTTGCTCCTATTCAAGTGTTCAAGTCAGTAAGTTAGTTACACGCGCAGCAGTATATTTAAATATATTTTTGCATTAATTTCAAAAACCTATAAATATGTGATTTTTCTGCAGCAAAAACTGAGCATACGTGAGCTAATTGTAAGTTTTTACAACTTCCTTGCTAACTAAACTGTTCAGTTAGTTTCTATTAGGACTCTTCACAGTAATGTAATTTTCCATATACATATTTATACTATATTGAATGGAAGCAATCGACCAGATGGTAAGAGCTCTATGAGAGCAAAGGATACAATCATAAGGATGATATTGAGCAAAACTAATGTTATAGGAATGTACACTTTGAGTGCGATCGTGTTTTTGTTATTTTTTGCTTATTTATTCTAGTCTTGCAGTTTATAATTAACCACATACTTTACCTATTGTATCTATACACACTATTCCGATGTATTGTTGGAGATATTGCATCTTCATTGGGATCAGCTGTTTTTTTTGTTTCACAATTGCACATTTTCTCAACAATGTATTTATTTCTTGGGATTCACATTTTCTACACAAATTTCTTATTGATAGAGTAACTGTAAAGCAAATAATACAACTATACATATACACATTACACAGCAAAAGTTGCAGCGGTAGTCAGAGAAGTAATATAGCTTAAGAAGCCGCTGCCACTGGCTTTCACCATTTAAATTAATACTCCTTTGAGAATTTTAATTGCCGTATTGGAATATTTATGCGGGGATAATATTTTCTCAAATATAAGCTTTAAACAAGCAGGAGGATTTTTCATATTTTCTAATTTTATAACCCATAATACTTGATTCGTTCTACTGTTGTAGCAGGAGAGTTCCTGTAAAACTGGCTTGCTTGGAATTAACAGTGATAGCGATAATTAGTTACTTGTAGAACTTTATAGGTAGTTAAGAAAGGGACCCTATAAATCATTCATATTTCTAATGTACTTATACTATACATTTTGAAATGAATATCGGTTTCTGTTAACATGATAAGATCTAAAATTAAAACTGCTAAACTAATATTTACAGATATAGCACAGATGTCTGTATACATTTATTTAGTTACGTTCATTTTAGATGTTACCATCATCACACTTAAATTTTTGATCCTCTGTTTTTTTACTGTTTTTATTATCCTCCTTAAAATTTCAATATTCTAATTCGGATACATTTTAAACAACTTTATTATTTGTCTCTAAACTACTATCTAGGTTTACAAATGTTTCGAGTAATGCATATATTTGCAAAAACAACAGTGTAGAATTGATTTAATATTTTTAAGAAGTAATCTTCATTAAATGCAGATGAAAAGATCGGTGTATACCTAAGCGATTTAGTTTTAATTTCATCATATATGTACATATAAGAGATATAAAACAGCTTTGAAATTTTTCTTCATAATTCCGGGACACGTATAGACATTACTTTTAAAATCTCGGTAACAATGTTGTTTCTGGAATATGAAAATAATATTTATATAGAAAAAGTGGTGTAAATCAAAATGCTCTAGTTTAAATACTAAAATTGTATTTATGATGTCCTTTTGTAAAACAAATACGTTTAGTATGTGAAACTAAACACGTGTTATCTTGTTGATATTTTTCTTAAAAAGTAGCTGAAGTAAAAAGAGTTCCGCAGGTTTTGCCTTTCCTTTTTTACTTCTTGTGCAATCACGCATATACACCGAGTTCCACAGCGAGCGTATAGGTATGTATAGCGGGAGTGCGTCAACGCGTACGCGATCGCACACTATAGCCGTGCCATAGGTGCCCATCGTATCTCACCACCTCGCATTTCGAGAGGGAACGAGATTATCGTGCTGGAGACATAATATTTCCGGCATTTGCGAAACCGTCGAGGAGAGTGTCCCCCACCAAGAGGTGTGTGGCCCATTCACTCGTCGGAGTCTCTGCTCCAAGTCCAGTTGCTCTTCCGGCTCGTTGAGGAGCGCTCAAAGAGCGTGCTAGAAAATCGGTAGTGTTTTGCCGGGCTGCAAGTTAGCATGTTGCGAGCATGAGTTTTGTGGTACCGGTGCGAGAAGTTCACAAAATGGAATATCAGTTACCGCCGCCGCCAGTTACTGCCAATAATGTAGGTGCTCATCAGGTGCCTGTCGGTGTTATGCAGGGTACTCTGAATCATATACAGGCACAGGATGAACCTAACAGATGGACTCAATATCAACAGTTGTGGAGACAGCATGTTTACATGAATGGTAGGATTTTCAGGTTACGTTCATCGTGTGATGCATTTGCGCTGTGATATGCGGGCACAAAAAGCATTGAAGTTACCGAATACAAGCGCGTTTATACATAAATAATGACGCAAAAGATTATTTACTATACAAATATAACACATAATGTTTATTTTAATTAAATTCAACCGTTTAGTAGTATTTTACAATTGCTGTACGATTAAACATAGTTTATGCTGTAATTTATATCACTAAATATTCCTGCCACAATTTACATTGTCCAATGATTTCGTTGGCAAGGTCATATTACAAAAAAAAGCAAATATAATCCGCAACCTCTGTCAAGTATACAAAATCGCAGGAAAATTAGCAGGATACTTTGAAGGTACTATATCATTATTTAATAATACAGTCTCTCATGGTATAATAACACCAAAATTTGTTTCTACAAGATATTTTTACGACAGCGATATTTCTCGTTAGATCTTTTAGTTGTCTGCATATTGTTTATGCATTTTGGTACTCGGTTTTGTACACAACGTATTGTCTTTATTTTATTTGTGATGCATTTGTAACTTCATACATTATAGTCATAAATTAGTTCAAATAGGAAATAATAATATAAGTCACTCTAGTTTTTTCGAAAATGAGTAGAAATCAAATCTGTCTCCGTTACATGAGTGACTTCTTATAGAGACCAATTATATCCTTTTAAATGATTTTAGGCGCCAAATGCTATTAGAAAAAATAGTATGAAGATACCTTGTGTATTCTGATGACCTTGACAAGCTTCGGACATTTTCTGTTACTATGGCAACTATTGTTTTTTTTTTCTGTTGTATTCCTATAATTTGTTTTGTTGTGACTTTTAATAGGAATTGCAATCTAAACGTTTTGTAACAAAACATCGCATCTTTGATAGGTTTTTGCTTGAAAAATAAAAGGTGCTGTAGAATAAAGTTAATAACTTTTTCAAACGAAATACTATATAGATTTCAAACTTTTAGATGAAAGTGTTTTTGTTTAGATGATCATTCTTTCTAACTAAATTGCATATTATGGATAAAAAAATTGTATTTAATATACAATTTTGCACTGTTTCTTTTTTTTTCAAGAATCAGATTTAGATTCTTGGTGATTAGCAAATACAAACACACAACTACGTCATATTCACTTTTAAGTGGTAGAAGATAAAACCAAAAAACTAAATCTACTGTTGGTATGAAATTTAGTATTTTTGTTTCATGGTTATCTACTGAACCAAATTAGTTTGGAAGAAGATATTGTATAGCGGTTCATAATTCTGGCTTGGACTCGTATTGCCGTCAGAGTTTCGAATTTTCAAGTTTGTTCAATTTCATCATTAGCTCCTGAAATATATTTATATCATGTCTGAACTCCTGAAACTTTTCATATGCAAGACTAGCATTAAACATAGCACAAGCATTACATTATACATAATTTTTCAAAATGGTACCCCACAACAAAATTCTGTGCGGATATAACAAGAATTTGATCAAGTATGTTTACAATAGCCTCTTCTTTTGATGGTATATAAATTTCTATCGTGTCCAATTCTATTAAGATTCTGAACTAATATAGCTGTAAGCATATCTGTTTATTAGAGTTTATTAAAGTTATAGAAAATATTAGATGGAAGGGAAATATACATAGAAAAATGTAAAGGTGGTTTGAAATTATCAAAAATAAACAGTGTTTTCAAGAAACTGTAATATTTTAATAATAGGTAAATACTTTAGTAAAATTGATCGAAATGTTGGTGGAGTTTCTGAAAACTAAATGAAAGCAACCGTCCCCATCAAGTAACAATTTAAACAATTTAAAAGTTATGGTTTTATTTGATTCAAAACCATATAAAAAGTTTGATAATAGTCATAGAGTTTTCATATATCTACCAGACTTATTTAAAGGGTTTAAAAAAATAATTTTAGAATATTTTCAGGGTTAAGGATGCATATTACAAGAAATTTGTGGATGAAGCATTTCTGAAATTGTGTTATAATTCAAGGAATTATAAACAAACGGCTAAATTTACATTTATTTGAAGACCGGTTGTTACATTATCATTGTATGTACATACTCTTTCATGTTGCCCCATCTTGCAGATTATTCGTGTAATTTGTGGGATTTCTAAATGAATCATAATGTATCCTGGATCTGATAAGTACCAGTATTGACGTTGATCATTGTCATCGGACTCTTTAATCACGGAGAAAGTTCAACAACGCACACACCATGTAGATATGATGTAATATACGCACAGATTTGTCTATGTTCAAAATGTTGACCATCTTTTTGCAGATTTATACATTTTAAACTATTTAAAACACAACAATGTGATTTTAATCAGGTACAAAGTGGATCAATTTTTTTTTGATGTAGTTCTTAGAAATCTTATATTAAATTGAGGAATCATCTCTGGCTTTCCCTTCCTTTTATTTTGGCTTGAGTAGAACCAAGAAAACCTGAAAATATTTAAGGTGCAGCTTGTATTTCGTCAAAATATTTGCTTTGCACAGAAAATAAGTCGCCTGCATATTGGCGCTTTCGCAGATTATTTGCTGTGCTTGCGGTTAATTAAAATTTGCATCGTATGTAAATTTAGTCTACGACCTTTCACGAAATGTAACGCAGTTTAGTGTCACCCATTAAATTATGGAAATATACATCTATCTAATATTTCACATGAGTTAATGTTGTATCATAATATTAAATATTATTCGGTTATTGCGTAGACGGATTTCTTAGTCATCGTAACTCTTTTGTCGACATATACTTTCACTTTGATGATTTGCCGGCTTGCTTAATTTTTACTGTAAATACAAAACAGGCAGTTCCACCTTTCATGCTTTCGTGCTGCACATTTGTCGTTTATATTCGCAAGAGTAAACAAAGCTCTATAACTGTACTCTTAAAATTTTTCTTATGAACGCGAGTTGATGTGGATCTCCCTCACGTATAATGTGTTTCTATAGGTGACCTTTTACAATACTGTGAAACGATTAAAAATTTTCCGTGCTCTTTTAAGAAAGTTTGATTTTATAGTTTTAATGGGGAGATTCTTTCCTGGATATCAATTATTGCTTTGTTGTTGGATGTATTATTTTTAGGACGTCACACTTTAGTTTTTATAAAACTTAAATTCTAGTACTATTACTAGAATGACTAATTTTGATTTGCATATTACTCACCCAAACAAAGGATAACATGTAGTAATAATATTTATTAGCTTAGCGCTTAGTTTTATGCCAAAATAGATACCAAGTAAAGAAGTCCTATAATTATTGGCTTGAAGCTAAATATTAATTAGGAAGCAAAGAATGTTTTCTGTCCCAAAATTGCACCTTTGTCTGTAGTCAAGTTTTGATTAGCGTAACGTTAGGTTTCTGTGTTAATTCAACTGGAGTTCGCAATGCAGGTCTGTATTTTGTAATGTTCTGAAATCTCCATTGTGGATAGATCTTTTTCACACGGAATTTGTAAGTTGTTCTTGCTATTAATTGAATTAAGATCGAAAATTCTTTGGGTCGATTTTTTATTACTACTAAGATTTTTTGATTCAGTTTGCCTTAATGAAGACCGAATTAGAAACTTTCCTTTCTTGTCCTTCTATACGTTTAGTGCACCAACTAGTGATTTATTCCCAGTGATATGCATATTTGGGTTTAATAGTTGTGTTGTAGTGTATTAGTTTCACATTGCGGAATATGGCATTTGTTGTTCGTTGTTTAGGTTGTTTATAGTTTAATAATTCTCCCTTAGACAGTGGAATATATTTAATACACCGAAAGTGAATACGATGATTACCAGTAAAAAAGTGTAGAGCAAATAGGAAGAATAATTATTATATTTATGTATGTTAGATGTTTAATTTGTCTTAAAGATAAGAGCCGCAAATTACCTAATACAATCTAAAACAACTTTGATTTATGATAAAATAATCTCATTCAGGGACTTAATACATTTCTTCAGTTATAACATTTTATTGCGATATTCTTATGCACTATTATGTGATTTTGAGGAAATAAATCTCTGTGTGACTTCTTAAGTGTGAATTAAATCATCCTGAAATTTATTTAACATTTTACTTTTATGCAGAAAAAGTTTTGCTGTCGGTTTACTTAGTCTAGGAATAGTAATTTGAGTTATATAATGTTTAGCACTCTGAAATGCCAATAAGACAATGTATTCAAACTAGATACTATAAATGCAGTTTTCTCAATACTTTATAGATTATTAACAATGGTGATTACGATTTTATATTACATACAAAGTTCCTAGTTCAATAGACTGATGTTAATGCCAGTACTCTTAATAGCATGTGGTTTTCGTTTCTATGCCTATAACAAAAGCGCTAATGTAAATTAGCTGATTATATTAGTTAATCATATGATAATCCCCTTTATTGCTAATTTCTAATAATACAACAAGCCTTAAATATCTAATCCATAAACCAGTATATGACTGACTCTTATTGTTCTTGTTGATTTTATAAGAGATCTAATATTATTACAAACCTAGGTGTATTATTAATTGTATAGAACCCGTCTAATAATACGATTAAATGTCACAGAAATTTAATCGGTCACAACGTGAATTTATTTTCTCAGATGAATAAAAAACATTGACTGTACAAAAAGTGGCATTGCCGGAATATATGTATGTGTGTGTACCATGCAAATGTGTCAACAGAACTGACCTTGTTACTTTTTGTCTAGTTTAAAATTGAACAGATGAACAATGTGTGTGTGTGTATATTATCTTATATACATTGCCAGCCATTCATGAGCTGGTAATAATAATATTTTCTTGAAGCTTTAATTGCTAGTACCATATTCGTTTTATGCGTATTTTAATTCAAACTACATTTTTTCATTTTAAATGTTTTTATAATTATAGGTACTTGTGATAATTCATTAACATACAACATAACATGGTTTTAATGAAAGGTTATATTAGCAGAAGTAATTATATGATACAGAGATACACCTGTGCTTGATAAAATTCACGTTGGTTGCTAATGAAAGAAACGGTCGAATGTGTAAGCAGGGAGATTTGCAATTTATACTTCCTCAAGTTTATTGTTGAAGTGGAATATTAAATGATTTGAAAATTAGAAAGTGTTAGCTTCCAGTTTTTGGAAACATTTTCTATTAATCATGTTACACAAGAGTTACTTTACGTCTGTAGTTGGCAGAATATTTTTTTGCAAATTTTCATGGAGTCTAAACATGTAGATACTTATATATTACAATAATTACCATGGAAAGAATGATTAAAAGTACTGTTTATTTATTTAGGAAGTAATTACTATCGCAATTTGTAAGTACAATATTAATATTTTGTCATCTCGGTTTCTTTATACTAGTATGTAGATATGAGTGGAAGAAAGTTGGTTACGAAATTTTATTGAATGTATATTGAATGAAATGTAATTAACAATCTTACTGTGCCCTTTATCCCATTTGAAGTGTTGGGATATAGGAACACTTCGATCTGTTGTCATAAACTAAATGAGAAACTGTTGAGAGCCATCGTTCATAATTTAGGTCACTTACAATATATTTATTCAGTGTAACGTTTGGTTACTGGAACAAAATGAAATAAAAAGACATCGAAACATGTTTCAGTAAGAGGTAGGTATCAAAAGTTAAAAAAAATTGCACAGTCGTATTTGATTTGTTTTGATACTTTCGAGTGAGCTTAGAGCTTACTATAGTTGAATTTTTCTGGATATTCTACTATAGACTGGAGGTAAATAACACTTCTATGCATCTTGGGATATATTGCATTTGTTATAATTTTTATGAACTGCATATGCATCACCGTTGTACCTAGCATCAGAAATATTCTAATCGCCACCATCATCACCCATTATAAATTATGGTAAGAGGTGATTTACTTTTAAAATTAAATTTTGTCAAATATTCAACATCAACAACAATTCGTATTTGTAATAAACGCACACAAATGTTCGTGATGCATGTAGTTGACGCGATCAAGTGACTGGCATAGTTACGTGTGGAGGTATGCCAGTCATATGATTTGTATTACCTGATCTCGGTGATTGGGATTACTCCGCTACTGGTCTAACTTCCATTGATTAAATATGAAAAGTATGTACAGTAGAAGCTAATTATATAACATACTCAAAATTGGTTGCTAAAGTATATTGAGTTCTACATAATAAATTTGCAATATGTAGAGAGAGAAAGAAGAAGAGACTTCCACCGAGTAGGTACTAGTTCTTTAGTACGAAACTGAGCAGCGTATTGTTTTTTACATTAGGTTATAAGTATGTAAGCTAGAATTTAGCGCTCAATAACTAGAATTAATATAACTAATATGCCATTAATTAAATAATAGCAAATTAAAACATTAGAGTAAATGTAAGGCTCTACTAAGCATCCTCCTAAATTTGCGCATAGTTCAATTCGATTTTGGAATTCTTTCTCTCTAAGAATTGATTGAATTACGTGTGTTTCTTTGTTTTGTTAGTATCATTTGGAATGTGTTCTTGGTAAACTATTTGTTTTACCCTTCCCCAAATAAAAAAAAATCCGGGGATCTAGTTCACCCCCATTTTCCCAAATCATCTTTCATCAAACAGTTTATTTAGTCAATCAACAAATCTTTTCAGAAGTTGTAAGTTTGCTGTAAGTTAGCTCGCGCCAAACATTAACTTTTCCAACTTTTCCGCATTTTTGCACTAATTACATAATAGGGTTTGCCTCTGCTCCATTATCGATAGTTTTGGGAAGACGGAACACCATTGGTGGTACAAGTACATTCGTCAGAAAGAAGTAGTTTATAGAAATGTGTGTTTTCTAAAATTAGATCTGCAATCGGCTTGCTTCGTCACTCTCCTCCAAAGTCTGACAGAATTTGGCTTTGTATATATATATTTCAAATTGCTGATGTTTCTAACACAACGAATTCCATTGTCATATGTATAAAATATGGAACTAACTGATAAAATGCTCTATTACTAAATTAATCAGCATTATCATCTTATGTAATAGAAATTCGATCTACATATTTAGTTCTGGCGCTTAGTGGTATATTATGTAATTTGTGTTATGTTGCTAATATTTTATGAATAACCTAATGACTTTAAACTTTTATAGATGACGGAAGTATTGTAGAAATTATCTGTATATATTGTATATCTGTATATATTGTAGAATATATTTGTAGAGGATGCTCTGGTATTTTTATTTTTTTACCTTCTCTAATATTTTCAAGTTTATTGTTCAACAAATCATTTGCGCAGTTATAATTTCCACGTGCATGTACTATTAGTAGTAGTTTTATTTTTAAAGTGTACAGGATAACTTTTATTGTTTTTCTCTTTGTACGTAAGTACTGTAACACACAAGGTAATAAAACGGAGCCGCGGATTGCGCTAATTTCAATTACTAAGTAATTTCACTATAATGGAAGTGCACATAAAAGATGATTTTAATTCCCTGTTGGACCAATAGAATACCATGACGGACAATTGGTTTGCAAACCTATGTTCGACCTTCACCGCCTATTCTCTTTTCTAGTTGGAACTGACAATGTGAGGTGTGTTGGATCTCATTATAGCATTCACATTTAGCTTTAGGCCGTGAATTTAATACTTCTCCGGCGTATAGTGTTAACTTATTTTTTCATCAATATTTAATTCTGTTAGCACACGGAGATTGTTCACCGAAATTTTCCGTACAGTTAGTTCTTGCGTTTGTCTGTTTCGGAAACTTATTTGCTATAAATTGTATTACATCAGTCACTGCATACAGTTTAGTAGCAAAATTAGCTGGATATTATTAAACGAAATGAACGTATCAAATTGTTGAAAATCTATCCTTTATCACAGGAATGCCAAGGGCACTACTTCATTATTAACATCAGATCTATCCTAGACATATAGACTAGGTGTGCTTAAAATTAAATCTCTTCAAAAAGCAATCGAAAGAAGAATATTCCTTTGTTCTAAAATTATTACTTATTTCTTATTATGTGTGATAAAATTATACCGAACTATCTAAGTTTTATTGTGGCTTACACTTGAATGTATTAATTTTAAGATCTTGATAGTAGTACCGAGTGTGTTTAATAGTACATTGTCCGTTCCTTAATTATCTTGAAATAATTTAATATGTGCAGAATATAGCACTTTCGATATAGGAGTAGTGTGTAGAGCCTCGAAATCAAACACACTGAGACAAAACTCTATAAATTGCCTAAAACTAATTGAATGAGTATCTAGACAATTAAAATCGTAACATTGTCTATTTAGTTAGATGGTGCTACATGATGATGCTACATGTGTAAATGAATGATTTAAGTATTTCATTAATTAAACAACTTGTCGATTATCTAATTGAATTATATGTTAGAGCCCTATGTAGGGAACTAAATACGAAATATTATTCTGAATCGAGATTTCTACTGCTTATGAATTCATACAGTAAAAATTCTTGACAATGAAAGACTGTTATCTTGTGTGGTTTTAGTTGGTTACTTTTATTTACAATAATCAAAGTATTTATTATTTTCTTATTTTTCTCACTTGTGTCTTAATGGCTTTAGTTTTTATCGTGTGTTGCTGTCCTTTAAATTTTTTCATCTCCTTGCTTTACAATTATATAAATTTTAAGATTTCGTACTTCTTTAACGAAAACGGTAAATACGTGTTTATTTTATATATACAACTCAATTTCCTGTGAAATGTCATGCACGTGCTAAGACTTCAGTTCAGTCATTACTAGGTCGTGTGTTTTTCCTTCTAAAGATAACACCTCAATAATTTTTTAACTGTGTGGTGAAGTGAAGTTTTATTAAATGGGTAAACTATATTATCACAACTTTATCACAAACTTATCATCACAAAATTGCTGCCACTGATCTGCAGAGAATCCACTACGGATTGTTAATCGCCGAAGCATTAACAGAAAATTAATGTGTAATGTGGAACAACAGCTCATAGAGTAATGGGGTTCCTCATTTTCAATTATAGTTTGAGTGGTGGCAATGAATTTTGAGATGCATTACATGCACTTTCAGTTTAGGTACGACAAGATATGCATTTTCAGCTATATACAGCAGCGACTTATAATGCAGTTACAGTCAGACTATGGTTAAATCAAAACTTTTCAAGAAAATGGATATGTCCCAATGATTCATTAATTTTATGGCTACCGAGATATCTCGACTTAACCTAAAGCTAAGCTAAAGCTCTTCATTGGATCTCTTGGTGCAGAAGTAGTAGTAACACTAAACACTTCAACCCACTAAATGCGTTTAGACAGCAAAACTGTCGTTATCAAGGGGATAATAAAAAATTTTATCGCCCTGATAATGACAGTTTTGCTGTGGAAACGTGTCGGTTTTTAGTTAAAGTGTTTAGCAGAACACTAAAAGTGTTTAGTGCGAGTTTTAAGGAGAGTGAGAATATCAATACGGAACGGACAACTCAGTTTGTATAACAGGATCAGTGTAATTATTTTTATAATACATTCAGACTAATTTTTATTTGTTAAAGCACTTCTTTATTTGTTGTTAACTTATGAAAGAGAACTGCTAATGCAACTGATAAATCGTTATCCGTAATAATTTAATACGAAGTTTGATCTGTTTCCCTGATTGAGGATAATACAAGTTGCACATTACGTTGAACTTTTCATTAAACGTTATGATAAAATATTTATTTGAAACTGTTTAGTAGAAAAAGAAGTTACATTTTCACTTTTTTTTCTGCTAAACACAAAAGTGTAATTTTTTAATGCTGTACGACAAAGTCTTAAAGTAAGTAGGTAGTAGACTGTTGGGTGTCTGTAAAACGATTGTAAATCGACAAAAAAAAGTATTAGCTAATTTTAATAATATTTTATTCTATTTATGAATCATCGATTAGTATAGAGGCTTCTGTAAAGAATGTTATTACAAAAACTGCTTCTTCCACTGTTGTTTTATATTCGATTGTTTTCGTTTAAATTTATATAAAAACAAAACGTGTTTATTCAAATTAAGATTTTATATTCGCAGCACTGAAATTTTATATATCAACTAAATAATATAATTTCTTAGTATTTTATTTCAATACCTCTGGTAGAATATGTTGAATAGTATCAATTCAAATCGGAATCATTATGCCATCATTTACATATATGTAATATAATTTTTAACTTGTGCATGTGTGCTTGACACGACATTTGATTTAATTTTGTTTTATTATTAATCTATTAGTAGGTATACAATGGTGTTCCAAAGCGTCATTTAATGATTTGAGCTACTCTGTCTGCCATAACAAAGACATAATTATTGATAAGTTTTATTTATGGTATAACTATTGCTAGAGACCTTCAAGCTTGTTAGTATCTGTGGCTGCCAAATAAAATCATTTTTTCTGTTTAGAAGTTGTATTGGACTGAAAGCTTGGATATAATAATAATGTATAGCTATTCTGTTCTTGGCTTTAGTAATTTCATTTCATATTAATGTAAGATATCAATTTTGGATACCATACTTTGGAAAAACGTTTCCTTCATTACGGAAATATGTTATTGGAATAAACGATTTGCTTTTCAATATCTTAAAGATCGGCTCATTTATTGCTTTAACTTCTTGTACTACATTTACAATAACACTTGAGAAAAAATAGTTTTTGTTGTTTATATAGTTGTAAGAAAAATATGATTATTCAATTTCTATTACCTTCAAATTAACATAAATTAAGTGATTGATACAATAATTTACTTTCACTCCGTATATCATAACCATAACCTCTACTATTCTATTTATATTCAATAATTTGGCATTAAAATATGCAAAATCGAGAAATTCTTTCGAAAAGAGATACTCGTAGCTTATTAGTAGATTTAGACTTTAAAACGCAGATATATATTCTTATTATTCGTAGCAAAATTCCACTTTTTAATCAATCAGCACGTGTTTCGAAACAATTCTACCTATACTACTTATGTATATTATTCTCCATTAATATTTTCTGTATAGTTATCCGCGCCTGTTATTTCGTGAAATACTAGCGGCTGAAATGTAGAATGTAATTCGAAGTTTCAGGGTTAAATTTGTAACCTTGAACAAAATCAAGGTGTTCGTTCGTTCGAAGTATTCTTGACTACAGAAGCGGTTAACAGAATATAATCATAATAGTTGTGAAAACGGTGTGAGTTATACATAATTACAATGACATTTAGAATGTGATTATTTGCTTTAAATTTCCTTTTTTTTTATTTGTTTAGCAAGTACTTTCACTAGCTAGTAATCTTTGTTTACATATACATATATACACCGAAATGTAGCCATTGTTATGATACACTTCCTGTTTCTGATCTGAAAATAATATGTACAGTGGTTAAAGGAGTTACCGTTTATTCACTGTTGAAAATCTTTTTTCACTATCATTTTTTGAGATTTGTTTTGATGAATAATGAATATTTCGGTGGTATATACAAACTACTGAAGCACAGGTTCTTACCGAGTGTTCTAGCATGCATAGCGTAGGTCTTACAATTTTACTCTGTTTCAAGAGATAGAGAAAAGAATTTGCTATATCAATTTGTCCTTGTATCTATCTGTCTATAGTAAAAAATAAAAAATCGTGAAACATTGCTTTACAGAAAATTTTGAACTATTTTAGAGAAATATGACTCAGCCTAGGCCTCTATATTGATCGTTCTAACTCATGTAACGTAGTGTTGGCAGTTGCATTTGCGAATTTTGCAATTCCAAAACTGTTAGGGCGATATCTCAAATTCTATTCAGTTGTAAATAGGTACGTAAATAGAAAGTTACAAAACCTCTGCAGGTTGCAGTGTATCTATAGTTATTGAGATTTTTCGTGAAACAATCATTCCATCCTTACTAAATTCAATTAAATAGGAATTGCTTGAAACATATCAATGTAGACAACAGTGTGATAGTGATAACAGTGATTAGAATGTAGACAAGTAATTTACCTAATTCAACATATGCATATATGCGAGATATATATATCTCACTAATAATACTACCTTCTTTACTTTGCAAGCATTAATTAATATCGGTGTTATTCAAATAACGATAATTAGTTTGGTAAAACCATGTTATTAATTATCGCTGTGTTCATTTTAATATACAGGGCGTTGTCTTAAAAAATGTGTTTTACTCAGTACGAGTACATGAGTGAGCAGTAATTTATGCTAATAATTGCGCTTATTAGTTCCTGGTCGGTAAATTGAAAGAAATAGTGTACAGTGTGATTACTGTACGATTTGTGAAAACATAGGAACTCTAGATATGAAAAGTTGGCTGTATTAAAAGTTGCGGTTTGAGTTTTCCTTTCGAAATATGTATAATTAATATTATCAGTAATGCATGTTGTTACTAATAATTATACTCTAACTACATTTTATTATTAAATAAATAAACCACACGGAAAATCTACATATGATTCTATGGAGTTTTCTAAATTTGAATTGATTCCTGAATACATATATTGAAGTAACTTGATTTAAACACAACAAAGAAAATATTAATTCCCAACTACCTTACATCACAAATGCATTAACAACATGCTTTCTCTTTTTAAATACTTAAAATAGATTTGTAATTAGATAAGTACTGTTTCTTATAATATGATTTAGAACTTACAAAATTTGCTAATTATGTAGCTTTTCTTTTGAAAATAGAATTATTATTATTAAATACCTTAAAAATTAGGTTTTAGATGAATTGTAATACAACAAAACATTTTTTGAAACCATCCTTACTTAGTGTATACCTAGAACAAACTTTATCTTGATTGACCAAGGCATTGACTCATAATTAGTCGAAAACCATGGGAGTTCAAGAGGCGATTTTATTCTCGATTTTGAGGTTCTGGAACATTATTGCAATGAAAATTTGTGCAACAACTTCCTTACACGCCACAATTATCAACTAAATCATTGGTTCCGGTATAGGCATTGTTTTATCACGAGAGAAAGACTAATAAACACACAGAGAAGAACGAAATCGGTAATAAAACAGGCATATATTTATATCATATGTCCAGTGTGTCGCTTGTGACATGAAATATGTCTCAAATGTTCACGGTTAAAAATACCCGAGAAAATACCATTTCACATTTAAATAAACCACGATTATTTTGTCAAAACTACTCCAAAGTTATATACGCTTCTATGGCAAATGTTAATTTACACGTATTGGCCGTATAGTACTAAACAATAATCCATCAAAGATATCTTCTTTTCTGAAAATTGTTACAACAATTTAATGATCTTTACGTACGTATCCGACAACCTTACCTGTTGTAATTAGGTTTCGACAAGAACAATGTAAGATTATAATGTATTTATTGACTTTTAACTAGATATCTTGTTCCATATGTATCTGCGTTTTGCCGTGGTCGTTGTAACAAATCATACCCACCACTTACCCAATCATGCCCATAACTTTTGTAGTAATGTCAATTACGTATAATCAAATCTAAATAAAATAGATTCACGAAGATCGTAGAAAAGTTAACTGTATTTTAGTGTTTCGGAGGAAATACTAGCTTTTAGGTGTTCTAAAAACTATAATTTCTTTCATAGAATTTGGCAGTTTACAGATCGAATTTTATAAAGATCTACAAAACAAAAATATCATCAGATGATGATAGCTATTGTATGTAAAAACTGAAAATTTAATGTAAAATAATTTCAACTATCTGACATATTGCGCAACTTTTCACCGGCTATTTTAAAAATTTGTGTTTCTGAGATCCTTCAGGCAACTACTAAGCAGTAAGACTAGCTTTACTGTTTAATAATTACCCCAGAAATTAAATCTTTTCAACTGAGAGATTCCATGCTAGATTTTTTCAGAAGATGCAACCTCCTTGACTTTTATCCGCCATTGTGTACTTTGGTTAAAATTTTGATCTAGTTTGTTGCAATATAACAAAAATTATAAATTATTATAAATAAACATGACAACATAAATGCTGGAGTATGCTAAAACAATACATTTTTTTTTGAAATCGTATGTTTTGATTGTTTTTCCTTAAATTATTATTACAGTCAGTGGTGTCCTTCAATAGGAATACTCAATGACATGGTAGTGCCGCTACTACTATAGTTACAAATTATTGAAAGTAATATTAATACTTGTTACATGTACTGAGTGTCCCAAGATATTAGTTTTATCTGGGAATATATGATACGCTTATCAAACAAAGTTTAAGGAGTGAAATACACAGTGAGTTTAGTTTAATCTCAACAAAATCAAGTCATTTGAATTATAATATTTATCATTAATCATCATCATTGGTGGCGTAGATGTGTGAATATATAAACTTCCACCATATTGTTTCTTGAACTAACATCTTATTAGTCGCCATCTATTGCTTAATGTCTAATGTTTATTATGGCAATAATTAGGGCACCAAAATTGAATAGTTACACTTGCATTTGAAATCTAATGTCTAACGTATTGTTTTAAACATTGTTTCAATGAGAATACCATAACGACCCAAATAACACCACAGAAGATATTACGTGCATCTATACATGTCCAAATCGTAATGCACAGCGTGAAGTGGTGTGAGTGCGTGACAGTCGCTAGTATAGCTACAAAGTGCACTTGAAGTGCTAAAGGAGATCGTTTCTTGAGCTATCGCGTATAACGTCAAACAGCAAGAATAATGTAATTGACAGGTTAGAGCAGTAAATTGTTGCTACACGTCCAGTTAATGAAAATACGATAATTAGCGACGTTAAACGTTAGTGTGGCACCCCCATAACTGTTTGCACAGTCTTTGAATTCAAGGTCTTTCAAGGTCGTTCCTTTCTATTTTTTAATCTGCGCTGTCCTTTTCATTTCATTCTCAATTTTATTCATTTGCTTATCTTTCATAAGCAAAGGTGTTTTTGTTCATTTACAATTTTTCACTTCTTTTCAAAAAAGTCTCTTAGCGAATACGAATGAACTATATTATTTCCCTTACTTATTCACTGATTGTCTCTGCTATTATGACTAGTAGCTTGCAGTATTTAAATTATCATCTCGTCATAGATAGTTTTTTTAGAGCTGTCTACTTACAAATTCATACAAATCTGCAGTAAATATTATGCTTCCTTTGCTTTAGGTATAACTGATGCAGATGCATATAATAAAAAAAAAATTCAGAACGCTCAAGATATTAATAAATTTTGTAATAATTTAATTGAAGATCTGTGCCACTATAGCGCACACAGAATTAAACGTATAAATTGTTGAAGTCAGCTCTAGAAACGATAAGATACCCTTTCACTTCTGGGGAGTTGTTTTTGTGTTCCCTTTTTTGCGGTTATGGTACCGGAACTTGTATCAACGGTTAAATTTAATAGTCGCTATATTATTTGCAAACCGCAATTGACTAACTTATTGATCTGAAATTAAATCTTCGACGGTGGCAATTTTACACCCAATTCTACCGGAAGTTAACGCGCAATAATGCTTCAAGATGTTTAATTTACGGTTTTACAATAGACGTTTTAGTGTACTGATTGAAGTAAGTCACCTTTATAAAATATCCTATGCAATGACGAAGTTAAAGTATCTCTCCGCATATTTCTCACCACATCAACTAGAAAATCAATTTACTCGAGTATTTTATATAGGAAGTCGTTTACGTAATATGGTCATTTTCATTGTATATTATAAAGAAACCTCGTTCCTTTATACCGTCATTCCAACAAGATTTCTTTTAGTTTTTCGTAGTAATTCAAATTAGAACAAAAAAGAGAATGGAAAGTACCAAATATTATTCATGTTTAAGAGAACTAAAAACAGAATCGGCATGCAAAACGTGGTAACAATATTCCTTTTTTATATGCTTGGAAGCTGAACCCGTACTTTCTCTTATCTTAAAATTAGTTAATGAAGTGCAAATTGTAACGTAAAGGTAAAAAGAGACGGAACAGTATGTCCCAATCCCGGAAGAACGTAAGTAGGAGAAAGTGCTAGTTCATAGTCTCATAAAGTGGAACCGGTCGACTCGATGCGCGGTTCTTGATGTTTGGCTTTCCAACGCTGTGCCCCGTAGTTCAGTTGTGAAACACCTACATCCTAAATGCCACGCATGTGAGATCGATAAATATTATTTATGTCTGTCTTCAGTAATTTTTAATAAATCGCCCGTATATGCGAATCATTTACATTTAATAAATTATTAGGTAAATTTGCTATACTGGTGGCAGAAGAAAACATGTATTTACCGCATATATGTATACGTGTCATTCAATTAAATGATCCGACTAAGTAACAACAATATAATTAATTCGCGTGTGTATTGCCCGTATCGTACTTCCCCTGTATGAAGATAACTTTGCTAACTTTGTCTAAATTATCCTTTTAGTGACTTTAAATGCATGATAACATACGTA